>SJXQ01007092.1:233081-291404 GCA_006408695.1 Aepyceros melampus | reverse complement strand
TGGCTAATCCTCGCCATGACCCTCCAAGGTGGTTTGTCATCCCCCTGCCCCCATTTTACAGGTGAGGACACGCAGGCACAGAGGCCGAGCTGCCCACGTTCACAAAGCTGAGAGGGGACAGCCGTGTTCACACCAGGTGGTCTGGCTCCCAGCCTCTCTGCTGCGTCCCGGGCGGGGAATGGGCCCTGGGCTGGAAGAACACTCTGGCTTGTCAAACTTCTCTGCCTATGACGGAAGGTTTCGTAACAGATGTCCCCCCACTACCCCGCCACGCCCCTCCCCTTATAACACACGCAGGCTCCCCTGTCTGTGTCCCAGGAAAACCACCCACTGGCTGAGCAGCTTCCCTGTATTTGGAGAGGGTTCCAGCAGGAGCAGCCAGCCTGGCTCTGGTGGACAGCACGGGGGCGGCAGCTGTTGGGGCACTTGCCCCATGCTGAGATGGCACCCGGCCCTGCTCTGCCTGTGTGAGGCATCCGATGTGATCCCAGACGATGCAGGAGTCTGGAAGCAGCCCCTCCCTTCCCTGAGGCTCGGTACCAAGTCTCTGGTTTCACTTTGGTCCACGTCCCTGTCTGTGGTTCATCTCTTTGGTGTTTATAAACGTGGATAATGTGTGGCTGGGCCAGAAGGAGCGGGAAGGCCAAGGTTGTGAGCGGCTCCAACCTGGACTAGGAAGTTCTGCTGGGGATCCTGGTGGAGCGGGGAGACGGTGCCTTGTGGACCAAACCAGGCATTGATGGTGATCTCCTCTTCCTCCCTGTCGCCCAGGCAGCAGTAATCGGGGATGCTGATGTCCTGCTTCAGCTCTGGGATCTGACAGAGCAGATGAGGCGGGTTAAGGCCAGGCCTGTGCAGCTCAGCAGCCCAGATGGCAACTGACTCTTAAGCAGAAGGCCAATACTGTCTTCTTGTGTAATATTATGCTAGCCACATTTTACTGCATAGGAATTTAAAAATCAATTTTAAAAAGCAAATATATAATTACTAGGGAAGGGCTATAATTTTCAGATTTCTTTCCATGTGTCACTTGCATTTTATCTTTATTTCCTTTTTTAAAAAACCTGACACCACTACTTTGTCTTAAAAATAAACCAGCTTCCATTTTCTAAAGCTATCACAACATTTTAGAAAGTCAAAGAAAAAAGATGGGACTAAGTATTTATTTATCAAATCTCTGGAGAGGAAACTAAGTATTTATTTATCAAATCTCTGGAGAGGAATCACAATCAGTACATTTAAGATAAATGAAAGTAAGTATATTAATATAAAATAAGTGTATTCCAATAAAATGGAAAACATCTGAACTGTGGTAAATGAAGGTTAATGTAGAGCATTCATATAAAATAATAAGGATCCCAATATGTAAAGTTAAACAAATAAGCAAAGGACAAAAATCAGATCATATATAAAAAGGCTTTCAGTCCCAAAAGCAAAGAAATCAAAATTTAAATACTGTCATCATTTCCTACTAATCAAATGAGCAAAGATTGAAAAAGGGATAACACCCAGTGGTGCTGAGGATGTGGTAAAGTGGGCATCCCCATGCCAGGCTGCTGGTGGCGTCAAGTGATCGTGTGTGGAAGTCTTAAAGCCGTGCAGACCTTGACCCAGTTGGAAGTGAGCTTGTGCTGTGCCTTTGTGTGGAGGTGTCCTGGGTGGGGGTGTCCTCCAGGAGGAGTGAAGCTGGGACTCCGGGGCAGGTGGGGGCAGGCAGACAAGGCTGCACGAGGAGGTGGGTGGGCTCACCTGCCCAGCATCATCAGTGAACATCTCTAATGAGATAAGACTCTCCCTCGGCTTATGGTGGGATTGCAGAACATCACAGCTGAGCCTAGCCTGGCTCAAACGTGCTCAGAACACTTTCGTTAGCCTACAGCTGGGCAAAAGCATCAAACACAAAGTCTATGTCATAACGGAGTGTTGAATGATATCACCCAGTTTATTGGATACTGTACTGAAAGTGAAAACCAGAATGTTATCCAGGTCCAGAGGGGCTGGAAGTGTATCCATTGCTTCCCAGTGTGACTGTGTGATGGACTGCCTTGAGGACCGGGAGACCCAGCCCAGCATCACATAGTATGGTAAACATACCACTAAGTCCAGGAAAAGAGCACGGTAAATCCAAAGTACAGTTTCTACTGAATGCCTATCGCCTTGGTACGACCATAAAGTTGAATCATCATCATTTGGGGACTGTCTGTACTTTAAAACAGCAAGTACCCTGGTGTAGCCCCCTCATGTCTTCCTATCCCCCACAACCACACTACTTTCCGACCAGACCGCATGCAGCTGGGGCTCCACGGCCAGAGCTGGCGCAGAATCCAGTGCCCAGAGGGAGGGGCCGGAGCTGCCTCTACAAGTCTGGTCAGGAAGTGGTTTCAGCCAGTGTGAGTGGTTTCCTCTGAGACTCTGGTTCTTTCCAAACGAGGCCAATCTACCGTAGCCCTGCCGAACCCCAACTGACAAGATTGCCTGCCATGCTGGCAAGTGCTCAGGGACTCTGGGAAATAAACACAGAATCAAGTTTGGTCCCCCAAATGTTGCAAAGGGGACCCACTCTGCTAGTTTAATCAGGGATCTTCAGAACGAGCTCTCCAGGTCTGAAGGGACGCCTGCAGGCGGACTGGCCATTCCTTTAGTGCACACACCGCTAGGGAAGGCTGGAATGCTCTCCCTGTCGGGAGCTTGGGCTGTTTTGCACATAAAAAAGCTGCTGTGTCCACTGCTTTGGGCTGGCACATAAGTTCATGACCTGAGGTGCCTTATCCTGTGGGTGGGGTGGTCCTCAAGCTACATGCAGGATCCCCAAGGCCTCTGGGAAGCACCTGCTTCTCCCCTGCCAGTCTCACCATCACACCACACAGTTTCTGGCTGGGATTACACCAGACCCTGGCCCTGTGGGATGCTGGGAAGCTGACTGGTCCCTGATGACATCATCAGGATTCCTGAGAGGTGATTGGTTGGCCAGATGATGTAATCGGAGGCATGGGCCAAGGATTCAGAGACCCTAAGAGGAGAAACTGTCCCAGGTTGGGCTGAGACTTGAAGGCAGGCCTAGCACAAAATGTTCTGAAACATGGGGTCACTGGGAGGAAAGTCAGTAAGAGGTTTTGGGGCAAAAGGTTTTGGGTGGGAGACCTTGGCTTGGTGAAGGCCCAGAAGCCGTGCAGAAGCCAGCTGGGCATCCTTTCTGTGCTGCATGGCGGCCCCAGGGCTCTGGTTGCTCAGACTATTCCCATGATAGTTGGAACAACAGGAGAAAACACACCTCTGGGGGCCTAAGACAAAAACGGCTTCAAAGCCTTTGTCCATCTTAAAAATAATCATGTTTTTGCTTTCTCCTCAGTGTGCTTCCTCGTATTCTAGTCAAATGGCAATTAGCTGCTCCAGGACAGGGAGCCAAGCTGAGGGCTGAGCCCTGGTACAACTGAGGCCAGGGGATGGGACAGGCCAGTCTCTTGAGATCACTCAGCAGAGGCCTGATCAACTCAAATCCTCCTTTTCCTCATTTAGCAAGAGAGGACGGGAAAAGGACCCATGAGTCCTCACATGGGGAGGCCTGGGGAGGAGACCATAGCTCACCTGGCCCCATCACCGCCTCCCCGCTGTAACTTTGGACCTGCAGCTCCCAAAGCTGGCAGAGTCCCAGCTGGGGCTAGGGGTCAAGATCAGCAGGAACTCACTTGTTCTGGGTCAGGTTGGAGCCTGCCACCCTCACCTGGCTCCCAGAACCAGTTTTGACCACACTCGGGCTTCTGACTCCATCCCCCGGGGGCCACCCGGAGGTGGCCTCCTCATCCCTCAGCCCAGTCCCAGGGCCTGGCCTGCCCCCTGCTACCTGCTGGTGAGAAGGGCATTAGGTGAGTGTGCCTCCCTACTCAGAGCAGGGGCAGAACCAGGAGGAAGCAACTGAGGTTACTACCCCTTTCCTGCCGCCTGGGGCTAGTGCCCCAGAAGGGAGGTGGTAGAAGGTGAGAGGGTGAAGGATGGAGGGGCATGGTCTGACTTACCTGGTCAAAGAGCTGGTGCTGAGCAAGGTACCCGATGTCCTTTGGCTGCTCCACGGGAGAAAAACCAGAGGGGACACAGAAAGCCCTGTTAGTTGTGACAGAGAGGTCCCTGGAGCTGCCAGTTCAGCTGGCTCTCAGCATCCTGCCCGTGGCACCACTCAAGGGCCTTCCTCTTCATCCCGCTTGGTCCCCCTCCTCCGACCCTGGGGCCAATGTCATCCCTCGCCAGCCAGCAGGAATGGGCTGATGGGGGCACTCAGGGTCTGGCATTGCCTGTGCTACAGAAGTGGGCCTGAGTGAGTCACCCGGAACCCTGGGGCTCACTTTCCATGAAATGTGAAGGGACTGCGCACACATGAGGATTTTTAAAGAATAAAAATGGAATCATACAATATGCAATACTTTGAAGTCTGCTTTTCAATGTAATGATACATTGTGACTATCTCTTCAAGTTGATACATGCATATGTGACTCATTCTTTTGATGGATGCATGTTTTAGAGATAATACATCATTATCCATTCAACCATCATCCCCCAGCTGGTAGACATTCACGTGGTTCTACCATGGTGTTTCAGTAAACGGTTGAATGCACGCGTGTGTGTGTGCTGAGTCGCTTCAGTTGTGTCCGACTCTTTGCGACCCCATGGGCTGTAGCCCTCCAGGCTCCTCTGTCCATGGGATTCTTGAGGCAAGAATACTGGAGTGGGATGCCATGCCCTTCTCCAGGGGATCTTCCCAACCCGCGTCTCTTATGTCCCCTGCATGGGCAGGCGGCTCTTTACCACTAGCGCCACCTGGGAAGCCCCAAACAGCCGAATGCTCTGGTCCTTCTGTTTATATGCCTCCAAAAGTAGACCAGTGCGGTCCAGGAGCACACGCATTACACACATTTTAGGTCTTAGTAGCTTCTGCCAGGTTGTTTCCCCAACACTACGTCATTTATGCCCTCACCAGCCGCTAATGGGAGCGCCCACTTTCCCACATCTCTGACCACACAGGAGATGATCATTTTGTGAAAAATTCTGCCAAGCAGAAGAAAGCAAAGATCAGTGCTTTGCAAACCCGGCTCCTGGATGCTGAGGGATTCTCTGAATATGCCTGAGGGCTTCTGCAAGGGTCAGATGGGGGCGGGTTAGATACAATGCTGGGCACCCCGGACCCCAGCAGCGGCCAGGCGGCCAACAGGTGTCAGGAAGAGGGAGACACCCAAGGTCCTCGCTGTTAAGAAACGACAAAATGGAAGACAATCTGGCGGTTCCTCAAAAGGTTACACAGCGTGGCCACCGGATCCAGCAATCCCACTCTGCATACAGACCTAAAAGTGGAATCACATGTCCACACAAAAACATTCATAGCATTTTTCACACCAGCTGAAAAGTGGACACAACCCAAACGGCCATCCACTGAGGAATGGATAAACAATACAGGGTCTGTCCATAAACAGGTATGTGCTATGACAGAGATGATCCTTGAAAACATTATGCTAAATGAAGGAAGCCAGACACGGAAGGTCACGTATTGTATGATTCCAACTATGGGAAATATCCAGAATTGGCAAATCCACAGAAACAGAAAGCAGATCCATGGTTGCCTGGGGATAGGTGGGGAGGAGATACAGGAAGTGACTACTCATGAGTATGGGGTTTCTTTAGAGTGATGAGAATGTTCCAGAATTACAAATTGGTGATGGTTGCACTATCTTGTAAATATACCAAAAAGCACTGAATTGTAACCCAAAAATAAATAAATAAAACCCTCCAAAAAACAAAAGGACCTGAAATGGGGACCCATACATCCTGCCTTCCTTGCATTGGCCAGCCTACTGACCACAGGCCCTTCAAGTATGATTTCTTGACTCCTCCAAAACCTCTCCTGGTGACGTATGGAAGTTATTCTGCCCACACATGTAATGTGTTCCCTCCCTCCGGAGTATTAGGGGGCCAAAGTCGAATGACATACCTCATTCCTGATGTACTTGCTGATGAACTCGTTGACCGTCATGAGCGTCTGGGACCACTCTTCGTCCGTGTACCTGGGCCCGACCTCCACGGGGACGGTGCGGCAGCCAGCGACTTCCTGGATGTACTCCAGACTGTTTGCAAGACAGGGGTCAGCATTGCCATCATTATGCTAAGACCTGCTGGGCGCCCTGCTAAACATGCTTCACACTGGGCTCCTTTCATTGACACAAAAGCTACAAGGTGGAGGGAGACCCCACTTCACTGCAGAGGAGATGCAGGTGTGAAGAGGTGAGGTCACTTGCCCGCCTGGCACTGGGCAGCTGTTTGCAGATAAAACCGATGAATCAGGTTCCTGCTGGGCAGCTCTGTTTTCCAGCCGGCCTAGCCTCCTAACTTCTCTCTCGCATGCCTTGTCACAAGCAGAGAGACCTTATTTGGGCCAGTGGCGGACAGTACAGGGTGGTGAGGTGCCTGGTGAGTCCTTAGCTCTGGTGGCCGGTGCCAGGCAACTTTCTGCACCTCTCTGAGTCCTTGTTCCTCGTCTGGAAAATGCAGGTGACGACAGTGCCCATCCCACGTCAGGGAAAACGATTACTCCCACAAAGCCACCGCCAAGACTCAGGCTGGTTCTTGTCACCTGCCTGAGACACGCCTCCTCATTTCAAAGCTGCCATGCAGCTGCCTGATCTGACGCCTCCACCATGAACCTGGGGAGGGACTCAAAGCAGCGATGAGGAGACAGCAAGCCCAGGAGCCCGCGGAGAGGGGGTGGGGCTGTCTTGGGTTCTTATTTCTACTTTCAAGCCTCGGGGACCCCTGAGAAAGTTCACAGAATTCCTGAAATCCTGCAAAATGGCGTAATACACTTAACATTGGACTGCAATGATGCAATCATGAAAAACTGCTTAGGGCAAACAGACTGCAGCCGCTAAGGACCTTATGACCTCTGGCACTGCTTCAGAGGACGGTGCCTTCAGTGTAGGTTTAACCCCTCAGCAGTCCATCCCACTTCACTGGCAGTTAAGTGTCTGTGAGGCTGTACTCTCTTGGGGGGCCATGGGAAGAGGAATTTGGGCATCTTTGGGGATGCTGAGTTGGGAAGAGGAACCCTGCGGCCCTCGGCAGACACCCACCTCCACTTCTTCACGCACGGCCAGTGGCTGGCCACGCCTTCCAAAATCACAGGCCTCCCTGGAACCAAAAAATGCTTCTTGAAATACTGGAGGGATGGACAGTGAAGCCGGGGCACTGTTCTTTTGTTGTCACATCTGGAATCGGCATGTGGTCATTCCTCGCTTTCTGTTCAGAAAAGCAAGATGGCGACAACCACAGAAAGGTCAGAATTCGAAGCATTTCACCAGGAATTTGCATCAATGCTAGGAGAGTGGAGGTGTGCTTAGTAACAATAGTAACAGTTAACCTTTATTATCAGTATTACTGTGGAGCTGGAGAAGACTCCTAAGAGTTCCCCTGGACCACAAGGAGATCAAACCAGTCCATCCTAAAGGATATCAACCCTGTATATTCATTGGAAGGACTGATGCTGAAGCTGAAGCTCCAATACTCTGTCCACTTGATGGGAAGAGCTGACTCACTGGAAAAGACCTTGATGCTAGGAAAGACTGAAGGCAGGAGGAGAAGGGGGCGACAGAGGATGAGATGGTTGGATGGCATCAACTGACTCCACAGACATGAGTTTGAGCAAACCCTGGGAGATGGTGAAGGACAGGGAAGCCTGGCGTGCTGCAGTCCATGGAGTTGCAAACAGTTGGACATGACTGAGCGATTAGCCACCACCCCGAGGATCTGTGGGGCATTCTCTGGCACGTGCCCTTAAACACCAGTGAGGACACAAGTGTTAATTACTCAGTTGTGTCCGACTCTTTGCAGCTCCATGGACTAAAGCCCGCCAGACTCCTCTGTCCATGAAATTCTCCAAGCAAGAATACTGGAGTGGGTTGCCATTGCCTTCTCCAGGGGATCTTCCCAACCCAGGGATCTAACCCAGGTCTCCCACACTGCAGGCAGATTCTTTACCACTGAGTCACCAGGGAAGCCCACGAGGACATAGGCAAGGATCTAATCACACGAGTTGTAGTATCTCAAACTCGGTCACACAGAGACAGAGGCAGCCAGAAAAGTTGGTGACACTTCCACCAAGGGGCCAGGAAGAAGCTGAACGAGACAGGCTCCTGTTGGATATAGGGCTCAGCCACACCAACCCTCTGAGTCCCTTTTCTCAGGAACCACAAAGCTCCCACCCTCCCATTCTCCCCAAGAGCATGGCTTTTGCACAAGCTGAAAAGAAAAAAAAAAAGTTGAGGAAAGAAGTTGCTCTGTTTCCAAACTGATGCAGATGCCATTTTTTAACAGAGGTCAGCATCCCAGGGGGCTTCCCCCTAGGGGAGAGCTGACCCCTGACTTCTAGGAAAATAGGGCTGATGGATTTTGTTGGGCGTGGCCACTACTTGCCCTCCCTTCCCCCGCCACATGCCTTTGTGCCGGGCAGCTCCTGACTCGGGCAGGGGGCAGGCCTCTTTCCGGACAGCAGGTGCTTCTGGAGGACGGCGGCGACTTTGAGGAGGATGTCTCCGAGGATGGCCGCCCCCATCAGGAGGCCCATGTCACAGGCTTTCAGGGCGGCGGCCACGGAGGCGGCGTCCCCGGGCGGCTCGCACAGACACACGGCTTTCAGGAGGCAGCCGAAGGCATATACCCGCCGCCAGTCCTTGTCCACGTGCTGCCAGGGCCCCGTGTTGAGCTTCTCCCAGGAGTAGTCCAGGAGCACCTCGCAGGTCTGCAGACACTCGCGCCGCTGGCCCCCGTGGAAGAGCTCGGCGGCCTCCTGCAGCAGCATCACCACGCTGCCCTCCACCTTCTCTCCCAGCTCCAGCTTCAGCTCCTCTTTCGTGTGGGGCAGGAGGGCCTGGAGGGCCTCCCAGAGTGCGCTGGGCCCCGCCATCGGGCCAGGCAGCTCAGTCTGATGGGTGCTAGAGGGAAAGAATATACATATATGAACAAACATATATACATATATGTAAATATATATGTATATAAAACAAGCCCATCTATATAGATATATAGATGGGTTTCCCAGGTGGCGCTAGTGGTAAAGAACCCACCTGCCAATGCGGGAGATGTCAGAGACATGGGTTTGATCCCTGGGTTGGGAAGATCCCCTGGAGGAGGGCACAGCAACTCACTCCAGTATTCTTCCCTGGAGAATCCCATGGACAGAGGAACCTGGCAGGGTTGCAGGGTTGCAAAGAGCCACACACGACTGAAGTGACTTAGCACGCACCACAGGGAAAAATAAGTTACAGCAAAACATCATGTTCTGTGCCTATATACCCGTGGTTCTATATTTTCAAAAAATAAGGCTGGAGGGAAGAAAGCTAGGTCTGTGATGACATCCAGTGGCCAGAATGTCAACCACTGAGATTTTTCAAAAACCCAAATGAACTTTTTGGCCAACCCAATATAGATAAAGGATTTTCCTAGATAAAGAGATCAGAGGTTAAAGCGTCTGCCTCCAATGCGTGAGACCCGGGTTGGATCCCTGGGTCGGGAAGATCCCCTGGAGAAGGAAATGGCAACCCACTCCAGTATTCTTGCTTGGAGAATCTCATGGACTGAGGAGCCTGGTGGGCTGCAGTGGGTCACAAAGAGTCGGACACGACTGAGTGACTTACTTACTTACTTACTTAGAAACCATACACAGACCTGGTCCCCTACAGCTTCCCAAGGCTTCCCTACTTGTCCCGTGTAATGTGCATCTTACCTGTACTGATTCTCCAGCAGTGTCCTTTCCTGTGAGGGCAGGGTCCCCGTCTGTCTGGGATCACCACTGTATCTTCAGGGCCTGGCATCATCCTAGGCACGCAGAGGTCACTGGACCCATGTTTGCTCAGAGAGGAACAAATGTCCTTGCCTGGAATGCCTCCAACAGCCCTCCTCTCTGGCAAACTCCTATCCCACCTTTAAGGCCCATCTTAAAGATCCCCTACGTGAAGCCAGCCAAGATTCGCTGATAGTGTTTTGGGTTTGAACGGCCCTTGAGTTTCTTGCAGTCAGGCTCATAGTAGGCACTAAATTCAGACTACTGAGGGAATGATAGCTTAACCATCTCAGGAAGAAACCTGGAAATACATAAGTCCTATACAAAAAGGTTTATCACAGTTGATGCTTTTAGTAATTTTAGCCTGGACACTATACACAGATGGCAGGCCAGTCTCCAGGAATAATTACTAGTAAGTGACTAGTGTACTGCTCACATTTATGGTTATCTATTTGCACTACTATGTTGTAGGTGAGGGCTTCCCAGTGGCTCAGTGGTAAAGAATCTGCCTGCCAATGCACGAGACACAAAGGATGCCGGTTCGATCCCTGGGCTGAGAAGACCTCCTGGAGAAGGCAAGGGCACCCCACTCCACTATTCTTGCCTGGGAAATCCCAAGGACAGAAAAGCCTGGCGGGCTACAGTCCATGGGGTTGCAAAGAGTTGGACGCGACTGAGCACACACACAGGTTGTAGGTGTTACACTAACAGCTGTCATATCCCTATCACATTTGAAACTAAGAAATAGGGACCGTCATGCTTTTGCAGAGACTGCTGGGTCAACAAACTTTACCTGTGAAGGGCCAGATATCAAATAGTTTAGGCTTTGCAGGTCATACAGCCACTGTTGCTGCTGCTCTGTTACGGTAGCATGAAAGCAGCTTTACACAGCATGTACACAAATGGGTATGGTGTGTCCCAATGAAACTTGATTTACAAAAACAAACTCTGGCTTAAAGTTCGCCACAATCCTGGGCACACAGTTAGACCCCATTTATCTGTCTCACTTGCAGTTAGATGTGAGCATGACACCATGTTCCAGCTAATGTGTGGAACGGGGCATGGAAGGGTCCAAGCCTGGTCCATAAACACTTCTACACCAACCTCCACACTACTCCTACCCACTGACTGGAAGGAAAGGACTCTGAGGCCCCAGGGGATGGCAGAGCCACAAGACAGCCCCCTAACCAGGAATGTCCATGCTCGAATGCTTCGTGAGCAAAAAATAAACTCCTGTTTAGCCACTACAGTCTTGATGCTTGCTATAACACTTATCCTGCCCTGACTGATCAGTAACTTCCTTCTGGTGCCGAGGAAAGAGAGGCAGAGAATACAGGGGGCATTTGTTGAGTTTTGGTGGCTTGAAATCTCTTCTTTCTTAACAACACATCTCCACTGCCTTTTGAGAGATTCCATCATGCCCCCCGAGTTCAGTGTGGTGGGATGCTGCCAAGGGGTGGGTATGTGACCCAAGCTGGTCAATGAGTTGCCTCTTTTGGATGTGAACTTAAGTAGACCAACGAGACGGGAGACAGCAGACATTTCATTCTTCCTAGTGGCAGCGTCAGGACCAGACTGTTCTTGCTAGGGTCTCACAATCATGGTCTACTAGTCCTAGGATGCAGAACCACTTTAGTTCTTGTCTTTTCCACGTCCAGTTCTCTAGCTTTTTGTCTGTTCCATGGGCTCCAAAAGCCTTCCAAGAAATTTCCTCTTGCTTATGTCAGCCAGGGTTGGTTTCTGAGGTTCATAATGAAAGAACCCTTCACACTCAGGAGCCACTGGTGGATGGTGAAGGCAAAAATGAAGACTTGCTTGTGATAAAGCCCCGTCAGATGCTTCACTTCTTGAGGGAAGAAAGCCAGTCACCCTCTGGCAGAAGACAGCCCAGTGGTCCTTGCTTGCTGTTATGAATCCACCATCTAATCCCCCTTCTCTGGAATATGGACAGGACCTGTAATTTGAGTGGTAGGCAGAATAACGTCCCCCAAAGATGTCCACATCCTAAACCCCAGAACCTGTGAGGATGTTACCTAACATGGCAAAAGGGACTTTGCAGATGTGACTAAGAATAAGGGATTATCCTGGGTTAACTGGCTGGTCCAAACCTAACACTGAAGTCCTTGACACAATCGTTCCTGGCTAAAGTAAAGGTCAGAGGGAAATGTGATTACAGAATAATCAGAGAGAGGCAGTGTTGCTTTGAAG
This sequence comes from Aepyceros melampus, assembly GCA_006408695.1. Lineage (NCBI taxonomy): Eukaryota > Metazoa > Chordata > Mammalia > Artiodactyla > Bovidae > Aepyceros > Aepyceros melampus. The sequence continues at coordinate 279,382 of SJXQ01007092.1, read as the reverse complement.
ATGGAGGAAGGGAGTCCCAAGCCAGGGAACGTGGGCAGTCTCTCAGTTTAGTTCAGTCGCTCAGTCGTGTCCAACTCTTTGCGACCCCATGAATCGCAGCACGCCAGGCCTCCCTGTCCATCACCAACTCCCGGAGCTCACTCAGACTCACGTCCATTGAGTCCGTGATGCCATCCAGCCATCTCATCCTCGGTCGTCCCCTTCTCCTCCTGCCCTCAATCCCTCCCAGCATCAGGGTCTTTTCCAGAGTCAACTCTTCGCATCAGGTGGCCAAAGTACTGGAGCTTCAGTTTTAGCATCATTCCTTCTAAAGAAATCCCAGGTTGATCTCCTTCAGAATGGACTGGTTGGATCTCCTTGCAATTCAAGGGACTCTCAAGAGTCTTCTCCAACACCACAGTTCAAAAGCATTAATTCTTCGGCGCTCAGCCTTCTTCACAGTCCAACTCTCACATCCATACATGACCACTGGAAAAACCATAGCCTTGACTAGAAGGACCTTAGTCGGCAAAGTAATGTCTCTGCTTTTGAATATGCTATCTAGGTTGGTCATAACTTTTCTTCCAAAGAGTAAGCGTCTTTTAATTTCATGGCTGCAGTCACCATCTGCAGTGATTTTGGAGCCCAAAAAAATAAAGTCTGACACTGTTTCTACTATTTCCCCATCTATTTCCCATGAAGTGATGGGGTCAGATGCCATGATCTTCGTTTTCTGAATGTTGAGCTTTAAGCCAACTTTTTCACTCTCCTCTTTCACTTTCAACAAGAGGCTTCTTAGCTCCTCTTCACTTTCTGCCATAAGGGTGTTGTCATCTGCATATCTGAGGTTATTGATATTTCTCCCGGCAATCTTGATTCCAGCTTGTGTTTCTTCCAATCCAGCGTTTCTCATGATGTACTCTGCATATAAGTTAAATAAGCAGGGTGACAATATACAGCCTTGTGTAGCTATTATCTTTTTGGCCTAAGAGATGAGATGTCATTTCTGGAATCAGGTTCCATAAGATTGGAACATTCATTTTGCTGGCAGACTCTCTTTACTGCCTTCTTGGTTTGCATGCACTGATGAGCAAGTGGCCCTGCTGTAGGGGCCCATATGACAAAGAACTCAGGGTGGCTTAGAACAACAGCAAACTAGGAACTGAGGGCCCTCCTGGAATCCAACAGCCCTCCAGGAACTGAATTTTCCCAACAACCACAGGTGCTTAGTGGAGTAGGAAATGGTAATCACTCCAGTATTTGTGACAGGCGAATTCCATGGACAGAGGAGCCTGGCAGGCTACTATCCACGTATACAGGCTCCTCTGTCCATGGAATTCGCCATAGACAATAAGGCAAAAGGAAAGACAGCGGGAGAGGATGAGATGGTTGGATGGCATCACCGACTCAATGGACATGAACTTGGGGCAAACTCTGGGAGATAGTGAGGGACAGGGAGGCCTGGCGTGCTGCAGTCCATGGGGTCACAAAGAGTCAGACATGACTTAGTGACTGAACAACAGAAGATAATAAACACTTCTACGAGATTTCCTGGACACCTTGGGACTCTATCTATAACTCAGAGAGAACAGGAAGACAGACATGGCTCCCTTCAGCCCTAATGTGTGTGAAGAGGTCAGCAGTAGATAGAGAAGCAAACTTGCATGAAGGATGCTAGAGATATGGCCCCTGAAGGTGCTCCAGGCAAGTTAGTGAAAGTGAAAGTGAAGTCGCTCAGTCCTGTCCAACTCTTTGAGACCACATGGATTTTAGCCGATCAGGCTCCTCCATCCATGGGATTTTCCAGGCAACAGTGCTGGAGTGGATTGCCATTTTCGTCTCCAGGGAGTCTTCCTGACCCAGGAATTGAACCCTGGTCTCCCGCATTGCAGGCAGATGCTTTACCATCTGAGCCACCAGGGAAGCCCACATAATAGTGAAAATGATCCAAAATCTTGAAAACAAAATGGAATCACAGATAAATAGCCTGGAGACAAGGACTGAGAAGATGCAAGAAAGGTTTAACAAGGACCTAAAAGAAATAAAAAGGTGTCAATCAATAATGAATAATGCAATAAAGTGAAAGTGAAGTCATGTCCTACCCTCAGCGACCCCATAGACTGCAGCCCATCAGGCCCCTCAGTCCATGGGATTTTCCAGGCAAGAGTACCAGAGTTGGGTGCCAGAATAATGCAATAATGAGATCAAAAACACTCTGGAGGGAATCAACAGTAAAATAACTGAAGCAGAAGATAGGATTAGTGAGGTAGAAGATAGAAAGGAATAAATAAATGAATCAGAGAGGAAAAAAGAAAAGTTAATTTCAATAATGAATAATGCAATAAAGTGAAAGTGAAGTCATGTCCTACCCTCAGCGACCCCATAGACTGCAGCCCATCAGGCCCCTCAGTCCATGGGATTTTCCAGGCAAGAGTACCAGAGTTGGGTGCCAGAATAATGCAATAATGAGATCAAAAACACTCTGGAGGGAATCAACAGTAAAATAACTGAAGCAGAAGATAGGATTAGTGAGGTAGAAGATAGAAAGGAATAAATAAATGAATCAGAGAGGAAAAAAGAAAAGTTAATTAAAAGAATTGAAGACAATCTCAGAGACCTCTGGACAATGTTAAATGCCCCAACATTCGAATCACAGGAGTCCCAGAAGAAGAAGACAAAAAGAAAGACCATGAGAAAATACTTGAGGAGATAATAGTTGAAAAGTTCCCTTAAATGGGGGAGGAAATAATCACCCAAGAAACCCAGAGAGTCCCAAACAGAATAAACCCAAGGCGAAACACCTCAAGACACATATTAATGAAATTAACAAAGATCAAACACAAAGAACAAATATTAAAAGCAGCAAAGGAAAAACAACAAATAACACACAAGGGGATTCTAATAAGGATAACAGCTGATCTTTCAATAGAAACTCTTCAGGCCTGGAGAGTGGCCTGAAGTGGCCTTAAAGTGATGAAAGAAAATAACCTACAGCCCAGATTACTATACCCAGCAAGGATCTCATTCAAATATGAAGGTGAAATCAAAAGCTTTACAGACAAGCAAAAGCTGAGAGAATTCAGCACCACCAAACCAGCTCTCCAACAAATGCTAAAGGATCTTCTCTAGACAAGAAACACAAAAAAGGTGTATAAACTCGAACCCAAAACAACAAAATAAATGGCAATGGGATCATACTTATCAATAATTACCTCAAACATAAATGGGTTGAATTCCCCAACTAAAAAACAAAGACTGACTGAATGGATACAAAAATAGGACCCCTATATATGTTGTCTACAAGAGATGTGTCTCAAAACAAGGGACACATACAAACTGAAAGTGAAGGGCTGGAAAAAAAGATATTCCACGCAAATAGAGACCAAACGAAAGCAGGAGCAGCAATAATCATATCAGATAAATTAGACTTTAAAACAAAGTCTGTGAACAGAGATAAAGAAGGACACTACATAATGATCAAAGGATCAACTCGAGAACAAAATGTAACAATTATATATGCACCCAATATAGGAGCACCACAGTATGTAAGACAAATGCTAACAAGTATAAAATGGGAAATTAACAATAACACAATAATAGTAGGAGACCTTAATACCTTGTAGCTATTATCTTTTTGGCCTAAGAGATGAGATGTCATTTCTGGAATCAGGTTCCATAAGATTGGAACATTCATTTTGCTGGCAGACTCTCTTTACTGCCTTCTTGGTTTGCATGCACTGATGAGCAAGTGGCCCTGCTGTAGGGGCCCATATGACAAAGAACTCAGGGTGGCTTAGAACAACAGCAAACTAGGAACTGAGGGCCCTCCTGGAATCCAACAGCCCTCCAGGAACTGAATTTTCCCAACAACCACAGGTGCTTAGTGGAGTAGGAAATGGTAATCACTCCAGTATTTGTGACAGGCGAATTCCATGGACAGAGGAGCCTGGCAGGCTACTATCCACGTATACAGGCTCCTCTGTCCATGGAATTCGCCATAGACAATAAGGCAAAAGGAGAAGACAGCGGGAGAGGATGAGATGGTTGGATGGCATCACCGACTCAATGGACATGAACTTGGGGCAAACTCTGGGAGATAGTGAGGGACAGGGAGGCCTGGCGTGCTGCAGTCCATGGGGTCACAAAGAGTCAGACATGACTTAGTGACTGAACAACAGAAGATAATAAACACTTCTACGAGATTTCCTGGACACCTTGGGACTCTATCTATAACTCAGAGAGAACAGGAAGACAGACATGGCTCCCTTCAGCCCTAATGTGTGTGAAGAGGTCAGCAGTAGATAGAGAAGCAAACTTGCATGAAGGATGCTAGAGATATGGCCCCTGAAGGTGCTCCAGGCAAGCCATTCCTATTTCCGGGCCCTATTCCAGCTCAGGAATATTTGGTATTCAGCAGGTAGAATCCATAAGAGTATAATATGAATTGCCTCATTCCCTCCCCCAAATGATGACCCTACAAAGGTGATAACGTACATGAAGTGTTTACTGTAAGCCAGGAATGCTCCAAGTACTTTATATATACTCAGTTCTTACAGAAACTCTGAGAAAAGTATTATCACCTCCATCTTACAGATAAGAAGGCTACAGCAGAGAAGTTAAATGACTTCCCAAAGCAATTCGCTAGTTTAAGAGGTAGAGCAGAAATTTCAAACTCAGGCAGGACTTCCCTGGTGGTCCAGTGGTTAAGAATCCACCTGCCAGTGCAGGGGACACCAGTTCGATCCTTGGTCCATGAAGATCCCCCATGCCTTGGGGCAACTAAGCCTGTGTATCACAACTATGAACCTGTGCTCTAGAAACCACACTCCGCAACAAGAGACACCACCTGAATGAGACCCAAGAGAGTAACCCCTCCTCTCTGCAACTAGGGAAAGCGTGCACGCAGCAAGGACAACTTAGCACAGCCAACATAAATAAATATTAAAAGAAAAACCCAAACCTTAGTCTAGTCCCTCAATCTGTGATCCTATAGATGAGGGAACAGAGCCACAAGACCACAAGCCAACACATGGTGAAGCCAGACATCTGGGCTAATTCCACTTTTCTTTTTGGCCGCACCATGCTGCATGTGGGATCTTTGTTTCCAGGCCAGGGATTGAACCCATGGCCCCTGTGATGGAGGCACGGAGTCCTAACCACTGGACCGCCGGGGAATTCCCTAGGTTAACTCCGAAGAAAACTCTGAGGAATTGTTATTATCCTCATTCTACAGATGAGAAAATCCTATCACTTCCCATAAGAGAAGGGCAAACCTTTCCCACTTGTTACTGTTTTTGAGGGACCTCATCCTGGTCCTGTCCAAAAGTAAGAGCAGTCTATTATGGTTTCCCTAGCATCCCTGTCTAATTTTGTTCCTCACAATATTGGGAAGTGAACAGGGATGTATGTGGTCATTTCCCCTGAAACCCCACCCTCCTATTTTGCTGATGAGGAAACTAAAGTTCAGGAGAAAAAATGAAGTGACTCAACGAAAACACCACAGTCAATCAAGGGCACAGAGACAGGACTTAAAACTTCTGGTCAACCTCCATGCCCTTTTCCTCTGTGCCACATCAATGCGCCAAGTTTTGTCTGTCTTTTGGGCCTCGTCACGCAGCTTGCAGATCTTAGCTCCCCACCTAAGACAGAACCCGCGCTCCTGAGTGAAAGTGCCGAGTCCGAGCCTCCGGATCGCCAGGGAAGCTCCAATGCTGCCTGCTTTGTGTACATTATCTAACATATCCCTCGCAACTCTAAAATGTGAGGTTTTACAGGTGAGTGAAGTGAGATTTGAGAAAATAAGCAATTGGTCCAAAACTTTATAGCAAGTGGCAGTGTGTACCCAGAACACGCTTTGTGTTCAGGCATAAGGACTGTGTCAGCTTTTGGAGCTCTGGATCCCACCTCAGGCCTTGGTTCAGTGGTTATCCTTCCCAGCTGGCTTACTGTGTGACGGGACTTGGACAGCCTGAGTGGCCTGGCCCAAGCCTGCCAGGATGATTCCTATTTCAGCTCCTAGAAGATTCTTAAACACCTTGCGTTGGCCTCGTTAATAGCAATCTTACAAGTTTCACAGTGCAGCCTTCCAGCGCTGGTGGTTTTATCCACCAGCCACATGCAGAAGAGCACGTGGACCCACCAACTGGGTGGCCTCAGGGCTCATCTCCCTGAGTGTCTCATATAAGTCTTACAAAGCAATTTTTTTTCAAGTGGCAAAACCATAATTTTAATTTTCTTCTTTTCTGCTTTCCATATTTAAAAAATTTTTATTTGCTTTTGATTGAAGCATAATTGCTTTACAGTATTGTGCTAGTTTCTGCCATACAGTGGGGCTTCCTTGATAGCTCAGTTGGTAAAGAATCTGCCTGCTATGCAGGAGACCCTGGTTCGATTCCTGGCTCAAGAAGATCCCCTAGAGAATGGATAGGCCACCCACTCCAGTATTCTGGCCTGGAGAATTCCATGGACTGTATAGTCCATGGGGTTGCAGAGTAGGACAGGACTGAGCGCCTTTCACTGCCATACAGCAACATGAATCAGGGGGTATACATACACCCCCTCCCTCTTGAACCCCCTTCCCTCTCCCACCCCATCCCACCCCTCTAGGTTGTCACAGAGCACTGGTTTGAGCTCCCTAAGTCGTATCTGAAAAATCTCATCTCAGGTGTGGAAAGACCTCAGAGGCTCATATTCTGACTTCTCACAAAGGTCTATAAAAAGGTTTCCAAGAAGACCACTTGTTTGCCTTAATGGAAAAACAGCTTCTACTGGGCCTATGTACCAGCTCTGTAAATTGGTCTCTTGTGGCCGTATTAAATAGTCTCCCAGAGGGTTTCAAATGACCCATAAACTAGTTCCCTGGGATGCAAAATTTTAACCTTTGCAAACTGGCCTCCCCAGGTGACCCCACTGAGCTTACAAAGGCCTGGAAAAACCAGCCTTCAAGGTGCCCTCATGTGCTGCTTTGCAAAATGGCTTCTTCCCAAGGTGGTCTTATATTTGGTTTTCATAAATACAAATGAAAGGTGGCTGACTGGCTGCTTTGCCGAGTGGTCGCAGGAGAGCCTCAGGTGGATGGCCACATGGACCACCATTCTGAGAGGGAGGGCCTCAAGACGGCTGTACAAAACAGCCTCCTCCTGGCCACATTAAACAGCTGGAGTAATTTACTTTGAATCCAGAGTTCCTCAGCAAATGTCTAACAACAAGGCCTTCAGAATCTTATGCTGACTGCACAACACAGCCTTTCAGAGGTGCGAGCTTCAGGATAGCTGAGTTCATTTTCAGAACCGTTTTACAGGTTGCCTCTGTATGAGTCATTGAAATGGCCCAGCAGGTCTCATGACTGACCTTAAATACTAGCCTCCCAGACAGCCTCAGGAGGGCACCACGTGGCAGCCGCAGTGAGGCGCCATGCTGGCCACCATCTGTGTGCGTGCGTATGTGTGCGTTAGGTCGCTTCAGTCCTGTCCGACTCTTTGCAACCCCACAGACCATAGCTCGCCAGGCTCCTCTGTCCATGGGATTCTCCAGGCAAGAACATTGGAGTGGGTTGCCATGCCCTCCTCCAGGGAATCTTCCCAACCCAGGGATCCTACATGCATCTCTTACGTCTCCTGCACTGGCAGGCAGGTTCTTTACCAGTAGCACCACTGGGAAGCCCCATTCAGGCCTCACATCCAGGCTTTACAAACCAGGCTTTCAGCTTCCCCATTGGTCTGACAGAAAGGTTTCTTGACAATTGTTACCAAGCAATTTTCTGGAGAAAGGTATCAGCCTGAACAGCCTCATGGCCTGGCTTTGCTGATTTGCTTCCCAGAGTTCCTCACTGACTTTCCTTTTTAATAAAAGGTTGTAGTAAATGAAGGGGCCTTCCAGAGGAGGGAATCAGGGTAAATTGTATGAAAAATCTTTCAGAGTGGGACTGTGGACTGGCCTTTACACTGCCCATCTGCCCACCCCCAACACCTGACCAAAAGCTCCACATAAAAGGGACAAGCATGTTGCACAAACAGCTTCTGGTAATTAGCTATAGGTCAGTTAACCACAGAATTTAGCATACAAACCAGGATGCCAGGCAGTGCTGAGTTGCTCAGTCATGTTCAACTCTTTTGTGACCTCATGGACTGTAGCCTACCAGGCTCCTCTGTCCATGGAATGTCCCAGGCAAGAATACTGGAGTGGGTTGCCATTTCCTACTCTAGGGGATCTTTCCGACCCAGGGATCAAACCTAAGGCTCCTATGTCCCTTGCACGGCCAGGTGGATTCTTCACCTGAGAAGCAGGATGCTATATATATATAAGCCTTTTATTTATAAGCCTAAGCTTGGTAAAATATACATTTATTTCTCTCTTTCAAAATTGTTTATTCTCATAATTTTGTCTGTTCTTATACTGCTTGGGACCGTCATTTCTGCATGTAGGAATTTCACCTTACACAAGTCGAATACCGGAAGTGCTGAATACTGGAAGTAGCTTTCAGGGACAAGTCATAAACTGGCATTATTCCAGGCAAATTGAGACCCACAGTACCCCAAATCATCAGTTCAGTTCAGTCGTTCAGTCATGTCTGACTCTTTGTGATCCCATGGACTGCAGCATGCCAGGCCTCCCTGTCCATCACCAACTCCCAAACTAATGTCCACTGAGTCTGTGATGCCATCCAACCAGCTCATTCTGTCATCCCCTTCTCCTCCTGCTTTCAATCTTTCCCAGCATCAGGGTCTTTCAAATGAGTCAGTTCTTCACATCAGTTAGCCAAAGTATTGGAGTTTCAGCTTCAGCATTAGTCCTTCCAATGAATATTCAGGACTGATTTCCTTTAGGATGGACTGGTTGAATCTCCTTGCTGTCCAAGGGACTCTCAAGAGTCTTCTCCAACACCACAGTTCAAAAACATCGCGCTCAGCTTTCTTTATAGTCCAACTCTCACATCCATACATGACTACTGGAAACACCATAGCTTTGACTAGATAGACCTTTGTTGGCAAAGCAATGTCTCTGCTTTTTAATAAGCTGTCTAGGTTGGTCATAACTTTTCTTCAAAGGAGCAAGCATCTTTTAACTTTATGGCTGCAGTCACCATCGGCAGTGATTTTGGAGCCCAAGAAAATAAAGTCTGTCACTGTTTCCCCATCTATTTGCCATGAAGTGATGTGACCAGATGCCATGATCTTAGTTGTCTGAATGTTGCCATAGGAAAAGGCCCGAGTGGCTTTGTAAACTTACCTTAAAGTCAGTCTTCCTGGGATTAACCGGTATTGGCCTTAAAAGATGTCTTGTTGGTTACAGATGGCTGTTTTTCGAAAGGGGTGAGGGTAGAGGTGAATTGCCTTTTATAAAAGGTTGTATTAAATGAACGAAACTTCCAGAGAATATTCCTGTGTCCTAGCTTTGTAAACTGACCTCCCAGAGCACCACCTGTCTGTACTGGCCTCTCCATGTAAGACAGCTTTCATGGGAAGGTCAGGTACCGGCTGCATAGAATGGCTCTTCTCAGTGGACTGTCTTGACTTCTTACATGAAGGTCTGTTTGCTGGCATATGAAATAATCTTGAAAAGGCGGGGGTGGTGCTGGGGGGGTTGTCAGAAAAAGACTGTATGAGCTAGTCTCTCACAGTGACTTTTGTCTTGGCTGTACAGACCACTCTAAAGTGAACTTCAAAACAGCTTCTTGCTGGTCACGTAAAACACCAAGGAGCCAAGTACAGGCTGTACACAACCAACAGCCTAACTCGGGTCCTGAGCTTCTGAATTCACATCCAGATGGAGTGCATCATTGGAAGGTGGTGTCTGGTTGGCTGTTAGACAACAACCCAAGCCTTCTGGAAGCCACTGCAGTCATCCCAGAATTCTCTTAAATTATCTTTTAAGGCTCTGAAGTGCTTCTCGGAATACATCAGATTTAATCTAGCTTTCTGGGAACAGGCTGCTCAGTTCTGTAAAGTGCAGAAAGGCTAGGGGTGGAGCCCGCTGATGTGATCCCAACACCTGCCCTGACTTGCTCTAACCTTGCTAAGCACCACGACTTATCTTTGCTGGATTCCGAGGGCGCATAATGCGACACCTATGCTCAGAGTTAACCCCTATTGAGTTAGACACTCCCTTCCTCCAGGCGGCCACATGCACAGGCCCCATCGGGTCCTCCAGGACAGGTGGGCTGGACGGGCTCTATGTATCCCCACCATGCCTCCACTGGGAGATTTCACACCTTTTCCCTTCCCAGCACCTCTCCCGGCACTTTATTTCCCTCGGTCTGCATTCGGGGCCCGATGGTTCAAGCCTACTCAGTCTTCCTAGTTCCAGATTGACAACAAAGGGTAACTGGCCAGAGATGGGTGGCATGCACCTTCCGGTACAAACACTGCGAAGCGCAGGGGCTTTCGAGTCGCATCGGTGAAAGTTACTCAGTCGTGTCCGACTCTTTGCGACCCCATGGACTCTACAGTCCATGGAATTCTCCAGGCCAGAATACTGGAGTGGGGTACCTTTCCCTTCCCCTCCAACGGATCTTCCCAACCCAGGGAACCCAGGTCTCCCCCATTGCTGGCGAATTCTTTACCAGCTGAGCCACCAGGGAAGCCCAAGAATACTGGAGTGGGTAGCCTATCCCTTCTCCAGGGGATCTTCCCGACCTAGGAATCGAACCGCGGTCTCTCCTGCATTGTAGGAGGGTTCTTTACCTGCTAAGCTACAGGGCAAGTGAGCTACGAGCCAACCAGACACCAAAAACCGCGCAAGCGCACAGCAGCCTGGTCGCACGCAAGCGCAAAAGCAATACCTGGCATAAGGAGAGCACTACGCAGGCGCGGGACCTGCCCTCTCCTCGGCGGCCCTGGAGTCGACCCGCTAAACTGCGTTCTCAGAGCGCATGCGCCGCCCCGATTTTTCCCCTCCCCAACGCCCCGCTGAGTTTCGGGCTTCGAAGGGCTGCTCCGGGCTTCCCAAGGCGCAGGCGCGAGACGGTCCCTGCCCGCTTTCCCTCTACATCCGACGCCTGCGCACTCCTCCCCGTTAGTCCGGCCTCCGTTTCGAAGGAGCCAGGGCTGTTCACTCCTCTCGAGTTGCTCACCTACCTGGCTCAGATTTGGACGGTATCGACACGCCGGAGGCCGGCGACGACTTGTCCTTTGAAAGCCGAACGCTCCGGCCCTCTCCGAGTAGTCAGAGGCTTGCCGGAGTATCGATCACTCGCAGCTCGATTGCCCACGAAGGCATGCTTAGCGAAGCGCCGAGTGATCGATGCCGTGGCCCCGCCCCGCCCGATTTTACAGGCGGGAGGGTGGAGCTTTAGCCTAGGGTTGTTGGGCCTTTCCCTTGGTTTCTCCTCTGTGGCATGGGGACACGCGCGATTACCTCTGTACCGGTAACCGTATACAAAGCAGTTTCTTACCCACATTTTATCAGTCAGTCCTCTTTTTACAGAGAGATGAGTCAAGGTAAACCAGTCCATCCTAAAGGAAATCAATCCTTAATATGAATTAGAAGGACTGAAGCTGAAGCTCCAGTACTTTGGCCACCTGATGCGAAGAACCGGCTCATTAGAAAAGACCCCGATGCTGGGAAAGATTGAAGGCAGGAGGAAAAGGGAATGACAGAGGATGAGATGGTTGGATGGCATCACCGACTGGATGGACATGAGTTTGAGCAAGCTCCAGGAGATGGTGGAGGACAGGGAAGCCTGGTGTGCTGCCGTTCACGGGCTTGCAAAGAGTCGGGCACTACCGAGCAACTGAACAACAGCAGAATCAAGGTTCAGTGAAATAAAGTGGCCAGATAGTTGTACTTTAGGAAATCGCAGATGCTGACTTTTCAAAGTTCACCCCCAAGTCCTGCATCCATGGCCTGTGGAAGTGAGGAGGACCAGGGTGTCAGTGTGGAGTGACATGCAGGGGGTCAGAGCCTTCACTTCTGCCCCTGCAGCCTTGATGTTGGGTGGTGTGGGCATCACCCCAGGGCGTCTGGTTTTGATCATTCAGGCTATGACCTTAAAGGACCAGGCCGTTGGAAGCCCTGAGCAGAATGCTGAGAGTTTGGCTCATAGTGGTTTTGGAGGCTGGATAGAAATGGGAAGGAAACTCATTTACTGGTGTTAAATAAAACTTTATTTGTGACATTTGTTAAAGAAGGTATTGTTTAGTCACTGAGTCATGTCCAACCCTTTGCAACCCCATGGAATGGAGCCTGTGAAGCTCTTCTGTCCATGGGATCTTCCAGGCAAGAATACTGGTGTGGGCTATCATTTCTTTCTCTAGGGGATCTTGAACCCTGACCCAGGGTTCAAACTAGGGTCTTCTGCATTGGCAGGTGAGGGTGGTTTTTTTTTTTTTTTTTTTTACCACTGAACCACCTGGGAAGCCCTGAAAGCAGACTTTATCCATGGAAGACTGCTGCAGTGGAGCGTGGGCTGGGAATATGGTATGTTGTGATAGGGTAGAGGTGAAGTACAGCTCTGAACACAGGAAGGACAAGTGGAGATTGATAGCCAAGGAGCAAGGTCTGGCTCAGTGGACAGAAACTTACTAAGAGGAAGCAACATGGGTAAGGGGAATTCTAACTGAACCAAGTTCACAGAATTTTTGCTGATGGCAGGCCAGGGTGATAAGATATCAAGGGCGGGGGATAAGGATTGTGATCAGATATGAAGGGTCGGGGATTTTTGCTAAACTGACCCATCAGAATTCTTGGTGAAACTAGACTAAACAGATTAAAAGCAGAGCCCAAGGGCACAGTCTAGTTACAAAGAGGACTCTTCAGAAGAGTCTGAGTAGAGTTGAGTTGAGGAGAGAGTCTATCACTGGTTACCAGGGATGTGTCGGCATTGTCTGGGCCTCTTGGATTTCCCAAAATTACATAATTGTCTCCACAACCCTGTGTTGTTCAGTTGCTGAGTCATGTCCAACTCTCTGTGACCCCATGGACTGCAGCACCCCAGGCTTCCCTATCCTTCACCATCTTCCAGAGCTTGCTCAAACTCATGCCCACCGAGTGATGCCATTCAACCATCTCATCCTCTGCTGTCCCCTTCTCCTCTTGTCTTTAATCTTTCCCAGCAGCAGAGTCTTTTCCAGTGAGTCAGCTCTTCGCATCACATGGCCAAAGTATTGAAGCTTCAGCCTCAGCATCAGTCATTCCGATAAATATTCAGGATTGATTTCTTTTGGGATCGGTGGTGGTTTAGTTGCTAAGTCGTGTCCAACTCTTGGGACTCCATGGACTCTAGCCTGCCAGGCTCCTCTGTCCATGGGATTCTCCAGGCAAGAATACTGGAGTGGGTTGCCATTTCCTTCTTCAAGGGATCTTCCTGACCCAGGAATCGAACCCAGGTCTCCTGTATTGCAGGCAGATTCGTTACCAACTGAGCTACAAGGGAAGTCCTCCTTCAGGATTGACTGGTTTGATCTCCTTGCAGTCCAAGGGATTCTCAAGAATCTTCACCAACACTACAGTTCGAAAGCATCAATTTTCTGGAGCTCAGGCTTCTTATATGGTCCAACTCTCACATCCATATATAACTACTGGAAAAACCATAGCTTTGACTAGACAGACCTTTGTGAGCAAAGTAATGTCTCTGCTTTTTAATCACTGTCTAGGTTTGTCATAGCTTTCTTCCAAGGACAAATGTCTTTTAATTTCATGTCTGCAGTCACCTGATCTGCAGTCATTTTGGAGTCCAAGAAAATAAAGTCTGTCACTGTTTCCATTGTTTCCCCATCTATTTGCCGTGAAATGATGGCACCAGATGCCATGATCTTTGTTTTTTTGAATGTTAAGTTTTAAACCAGCTTTCCCCACAACCCTGTGCAGTCAAGATTATCATGTCGATCTCAGTGACCTTGCCTGGCAGTAGCTTTAAGCAAAATTTCAGTTCCCTGGCCAGAGACTGAAGTCAGGCCTTGACAGTGAGAGTGCTATACCTAGCCCCTAGACCAGCAGGGCAGAGGCCAGTGACAAGGCCCTGGCTCGTAAGCTCTATAGAAATGCTTTTCCACATAGAGGGTAGTGAAGCAAGTAAGATGTTTATCAGGAGGGAAAAGAGTGCTTGGGGATAAACACATGGGTGGACTCAGAGAAAGAGTCATGCCCTCATGGTAGTTTGAGTCACTCATATGGGCCATTTCTTCCGGATTCCTTTTGACCAATCATCTTGCTTTGCCTGGCTCTGAGTCCCTATTTGGTTACTCACTGTCCTTCCCTGCATGCACATGTGTCTCTTAGCAAGACGGATTCCAGTAAAGGCATGTGGGTTGGATGACAGCACTCTCTTTTTGACTTCCAAGGGAACTTTCTGTGCATATGTATAGTTGGGACGATCTCCTTGACTTTGAGAATGAGAAATATGTGGTCTCTGTCTTTTGTCTGGGTGGGGCTCATTTCCGCTAACTCTTCATCTTGGAATATCTGTCCACTGGGACAAACTTCAGCTGCTCATTCTGGGGCCCATCTATCTCCTATAGATGGTCCTATAGTCCTATAGACTATAAATGTCTCATTTATAGTCCAGGATACTGAAGCTTGCTGAAGGCCACTTCAGCTGATCAGTGGATTTTGGCAACTGTGCTAGCACCTGAGAAAACACACTGAATCAACTTACCTGGCCCTTATGGACCTCACAATAAGAGTTTTATTGAGCCTTTACTGTGCACTCAGTGCTTCCAAGTTACTTTAAAAATATTAAAATCGTAGATAGCTATTTTAATTATCATCCCCAGTTGAGTGATGATAGGGCTCAATTATACCCTATGCTTCTGGGAAACAGGATGAAAGGAAGTCCCCTTACCCTTTTTTTCGTTTTGGAAAACCACTTGCTGCAAAGAACCACCCTTCCTCCTATGACATAGGGAAAACTCATGGATGCCTATTCGTTTACCTATGACAAGACCAGTCACAGACCCTCTGAATCCCTGTTCTTTGCCTCATAAGTGATCAGCTGAACTGCTTGTCTCCAGCTGTCAATCTGAACCAAATTTTCTTGTGGACAAATGACAATGTTGCCCACCATCTCAGTAAACAACAAATGTTGCCCATCATCAAGCCATGGCCACTAGAGCCACCCCTGTCAGTGAGCCCTGAGAATTCAGGATATAGAAAAATAGGATACTGGCCCTCCATAGTTAAGATGCATATGCCAAGGAAATTTTTAATGAGTTCACACTCTTGCATCTTCCCAAACATAGAAAAGCTCTAAAATTGTTAACTTGTGATATCTGATATTAGCAATTATCTTTTGATGCTCCACTTCATGGGTTTTTGGTTGTTGCTTGTTTGTTTTGCAAAAGCTCCTCTATATCTTGGCTTCTCCCTCACTACTTTGGAACAGTTCCTTTCTGAGAGGCTGTATCCTGAGCTATGCATGCATGCTCAGTTGTGTCTGAATCTTTGAGACCTCCGTGAACTGCAACCCACCAGACTCTTCTGTCCGTGGAATTTTTCAGGCAAGAATACTGGAGTGGGTTGTCATTTCCTCCTCCAGGGGGTCTTCCCGACCCAAGAATTGAACCCATGTCTCCTATGGCTCCTGCATTGGCAGGCAAAACACTGGCCACTAAGCCACATGGGAAGTCCCATTGTGGGCTCTAGTCCTCAGTAATGTCTGAACAAAACATAACTCTCAGTGTTTAGGTTGTGAGGTTTTTTTTGGTTGACCCTTGTTAACTAAACTATGGTTAAATTCTCTCCTTCCCCCAAATCCCTTCATTTTGGCCCATTCTCAGCCTAACCCCTCCTGAGAAGAGACTGGCCTCAGGACAAAATATTCTCTGACTTCCCTGGTGGCTCAGATGGTAGAGAATCTGCCTGCAATGCAGGAGACCTGGGTTCAATCCCTGAGTCAAGAAGAGCCTGCAACCCACTCCAGTACTCTTGCCTGGAAAATCCCATGGAGGAGGAGCCTGGTGGGCTACAGTCCATGGGGTCCCAAAGAGTTGGACACAACTGAGCGACTTCACTTTCACTGAGGCGCTTGCAGAACTATAGTCACAGCACTGTCTGATACAACAGCCCCCTTTCCCCTTTGCAATCCTCTTTTCAAATCAATGCCTCCCCTGACTAAGTCTGATTTTACTTTTATTTTACAGTGGATGGGCAGAGACTACAGTAGTGGGGGCACTTGGCCTCTAGGGGCCCAGACAGACCCCACTGCAGGGGCCAGAAGAGATTTGAAACCAGGACCCCCTAATTCTAGAAGGGTACCCTGATTTTCTTCAACAATCAGGAAATAGATTCTGGTCTTTAACATTGAGTGGGAAGTGCTGCCATTCAGACAATGATAAATACCCCCTTTTGCCAGCTTTTTGTGTTTTCAAAACTGGCTGAGGTGAAGTAGGGGCACAGATGAAATGTTTTAGAAAAGAAAAGAACCACAGTCTTTCACCATGGGGTTCCATTTCCTGCAGCCTCACCAATTGACCCCCACCCCACCTCCCCTCATTTCCCGCAGCCTTGGAATCGGCCATCAAGCTGACAGACCCATTTGAGTGCTTCAAGAAGCACTGAGCAAATAAAAGGCATCATTTGTGTCCCTGTTTGTGATTTTTCTCCATTTGATCAGCAGCCTGTAATTTTAATATACCCCAGTGTGCTGGGAATGTTTGCGGCTTAATTGTCACATTTATTTGAAATATACACATGCAAACAAAACTCACACTGGAAAACAACACTTAGCCTGGCAACGGAAGAGACGTTTAATTTACTCCCATGGTTTAAAGATGGTGTGAAAACCTCCCACATACTGGCTCATCCAGTGGTTTGCTGTGTGACCTGGGGCTGGTCACTTACCTGTCCTGTGCCTCCATTCCACTTTGGCATTTTCACTGCCTCAGCAAGGGGTTAGTAAATTGAAGATGATCTTAGAAGTCTGGGCAGGAAAAAAACGTGGTGTGTTGTTAGCTGTACGCCGCCAGGATGAGGCAAGAAATCTCTGACGTCAAGTCAGACAGACCGGAACACTTACTGCTTTTATGAGCCCTAGTGTTCTCCTCCAGGAAATGGGTATGAGAACCTCCATACCTGTGACTACTACATGGTGAGTATTAATAAGACAATTATATGTCTCAAGCTGTATCCCCTATTCTCTTGTTTGGCCCAGAATCCGTATGTTCCAACTTTACCTGCTGGTCCAGGATCCCCCTCCCCTTCCTGCTTCTTGTCTCTGGCAGGGTTGTGACTGCTTTGACCAGTGGAATATGGCAGGAGTGATGCTATGGGAGTTCTGGGGCTGAGTCTTAGAAACTGATGAAGCTTCTGCTTTGTTTGTTGGAAGTCTCAGAGCCCAGAGTGGCCATATGAGACGTCTGAGCACCCTGAAGCCCGGGTACTGGGCGCTGGAGTGAATAAGACTTCTGAATATTCTAGCCCTAGGCATGTAAGTCTTCCCAGCCGAACCCTGGTTATGATGGAGTAGAGACAAGCTGCCTCTGCCATGCCATTTCCCACCCCATCAAATCTGCAAACATGGTATAATGATTGTATGAATGAGCTTGAGATCGTTCAGAGTTAAATAAAGGGAAGGGGAGTAATTCAGACACCTTCCATGAGGAGGGGCCCTGTTCCAAGCAGAGTAAATGGGCTGTCTGGAGGGCGAGGGGACAGAACAGATCGTAGGGGTGATTTAGAGCAAAGACCTCCAAAGTGTGGGTGCTCCCACTGGTGATCTAAGGATTGCCTGGGGAGACATTTTCTCCCGCGCTGGGGAACGCTGAAGCAATTCCATCAGGAATAGCCGCCCAGTCTGCACAGGTACAGGCAATAACATTTTGGTCACAACTGCCACCTGCTCTGCAGCGATTACACGAAGACATTGTCTGCAAGAGGCATCCTGGCTTCAGGTGCTAAATGTGAAAATGCATGTTTATCTTAGAATAGATCAAGAGGGGTAAGAAAATAGTACCAACACTAGGGGTTGGCAGAATATGGGAAAACTGGCAAAGGGGTCGGAGACTGGGAGCCGCTTGGGAAGGACTCTCAATTTGTGGCTTGTGGGAGGGCACGGGGAAAGGGGCCAGGGAGACGGTGGGATGGTGGCCCTTTCTGGCCTGGTTTGGCCAAGACCAAACCAGGTCTTGCTGGCTCCGGGCTCAGTGCAATCATTCTGTTTTTCTTACATCTCCAATGCCCACCTGTGATCTCGCTGTTCTGTCTGCCTTCCTCCAGGAATTTCAGTGCAGACTGAAAGAGGGGAGGGAAGAAGTGTGAGACTCTGGGCTGTCCTGAGAGGGGACAGCTTGGGCTCTGCTCTTCACAGAATATTCTAGTCCCTGCTGCCGAGGCATCTCTCTCAGCCTGGCTGCCTGTTTGCCCTGCTGTCCCCCAGCTGCAGGAGATTTCTGGGAGCTGCACTCAGCCTGGTGTGATGATGCCTCTGAGGATGAAGCAGAAGCAAGAGTCAGACAGGACGCCCTGTCCTCGCTTGTGTTCATCCCCGTGTCCATTGGGAGAGGCAATGAGGGGGCAAATATGGACAAAGAGCTTAATTGGTTTTTCCCCCAGGGGGACGGGAAGAGCCATTTAACATCATCATCATCAGGGCTGTGATTACCTTTGTTTTCAACAGTGGAAATAGTTGCCATTTCTAGAGCCTTTAGGGGTGCTTTGTATACACATTGTTACCTTTTCCCTTTGCTTGTAGTTCCAGAGAAGTTGATATTAGAACTCTATTTTATTTCATTTCCTTTTGTTTACTTGTCATACCACACAGCTTGTGGGATGTTAGTTCCCTGACCAAGGATCAAACCCACATATTCTGCAGTGAAATTGTGGAGCCCTAACTACTGGACCAAATTTGCTGGCATATTGAGTGCAGCACTTTCACAGCATCATCTTTCAGGATTTGGAATAGCTCAACTGGAATTCCATCACTTTCACTAGCTTTGTTCGTAATGATGCTTTCTAAGGCCCACTTGATTTCACATTCCAGGATGTCTGGCTCTAGATGAATGATCACACCATCGTATTATCCAGGTCATGAAGATCTTTTTTGTACAGTTCCTCTTAATATCTTCTGCTTCTGTTAGGTCCATACCATTTCTGTCCTTTATCGAGCCCATCTTTGCATGAAATGTTCCCTTGGTATCTCTAATTTTCTTGAAGAGATCTCTAGTCTTTCCCATTCTGTTCTTTTCCTTTATTTCTTTGCATTGATCGCTGAAGAAGGCTTTCTTATCTCTTCTTGCTATTCTTTGGAACTAATGCCTCTGATCCTGGGAGGGACTGGGGGCAGGAGGAGAAGGGGACGACCGAGGATGAGATGGCTGGATGGTATCACTGACTCGATGGGCGTGAGTCTGAGTGAACTCCGGGAGTTGGTGATGGACAGGGAGGCCTGGTGTGCTGTGATTCATGGGGTCGCAAAGAGTTGGACATGACTGAGCGACTGAACTGAACTGAACTGAACTACTGGACCTCACATGGATCTCACATGCTAGTAAAGTAATGCTCAAAATTCTCCAAGCCAGGCTTCAGCAATACGTGAACCATGAACTTTCAGATGTTCAAGCTGGTTTTAGAAAAGACAGAGGAACCAGAGATCAAATTGCCAACATCCGCTGGATCATGGAAAAAGCAAGAGAGTTCCAGAAAAACATTTATTTCTGCTTTATTGACTATGCCAAAGCCTTTGACTGTGTGGATCACAATAAACTGTGGAAAATTCTGAAAGAGATAGGAATACCAGACCACCTGACCTGCCCCTCGAGAAATCTATATGCAGGTCAGGAAGCAACAGTTAGAACTGGACATGGAACAACAGACTGGTTCCAAATAGGAAAAGGAGGGCATCAAGGCTGTATATTGTCACCCTGCTTATTTAACTTACATGCAGAGTACATCATGAGAAATGCTGGGCTGGAAGAAGCACAAACTGGAATCAAGATTGCCGGGAGAAATATCAATAACCTCAGATATGCAGATGACACCACCCTTATGGCAGAAAGCGAAGAGGAACCAAAAAACCTTTTGATGAAAGTGAAAGAGGAGAGTGAAAAAGTTGGCTTAAAACTCAGCATTCAGAAAATGAAGATTATGGCATCTGGTCCCATCACTTCATGGGAAATAGATGGGGAAACAGTAGAAACAGTGTCAGACTTTGTTTTTTTGGGCTCCAAAATTATTGCAGATGGTGATTGCAGCCATGAAATTAAAAGACACTTGCTCCTTGGAAGAAAAGTTATGACCAACCTAGATAGAATATTGAAAAGCAGAGACATTACTTTGCCAACAAAGGTCCGTCTAGTCAAGGCTATGGTTTTTCCAGTAGTCATGTATGGATGGGAGAGTTGGACTGTGAAGAAAGCTGAGCGCCGAAGAATTGATGCTTTTGAACTGTGGTGTTGGAGAACTCTTGAGAGTCCCTTGAATTGCAAGGAGATCCAAGCAGTCCATTCTAAAGGAGATCAGTCCTGGGTGTTCATTGGAAGGACTGATGCTGAAGCTGAAACTCTAATACTTTGGCCACCTCATGCGAAGAGTTGACTCATTGAAAAAGACCCTGATGCTGGGAGGGATTGGGGGTAGGAAGAGAAGGGGACGACAGAGGATAAGATGGCTGGATGGTATCACTGACTTGATGGACATGGGTTTGGGTGAACTCCAGGAGTTGGTGATGGACAGGGAGGCCTGGTGTGCTGTGATTCATGGGGTCGCAAAGAGTCGGACACGACTGAGCAACTGAACTGAACTGAACTGAACCACTGGACCATCAGGGAAGTCCTTAGATGTCCATTATAAGGTAGAGAAAAGGGAAACTTGAAGCAGTTACCTACCCAAGGTCATACAATTACTGGGACACAGCTGTCCCCTAGTCCTCTAGTCCTGGTTGATTGCAGAAAATGCAGGAAGGCACATTAATTGCCCAGAGCCTCATGTTCCTTAAAGGAGCAGACCAAGTCTCGAATACCCCAGACCTTCAGAGGGCTTGCCTCTAGTGAAGGAGCTGGAGAAGCGTGGAGTGAAATTGATCAGTGATCCCCAACAGGGCAATTCACAAATAACTTCCTGAGTGCTCTGATAAGCCAGGCACTGTTCAAGTCTGGTGGGGGCAGCGAGGATGAAGCTACAAAGATGAAAAGGCATATTTTATGTCCTTGGCAGCTTAACATTAGTAGTAGGGAGAGTAAGAATAAGGACAAACTAGCATATATCATCCTTCTTGATTTATATTAGACATATTTTGATTATAAATTGTAGAAATCTAGCTGAAATGGTCACATTTACTGTATCACATCACAGAGAGTCTTAAGGATTTATGGCTTCAGGCAAGGCTGGATCTAGGTGCTCAGATGGTATTGCAACATCTCTTGGTCTCTTTTCTTTCTGCTGAATTGATTGGCTTTATTTCTAGGTAGACTCTCTTCCTATGGTGGCCCCTGGAAGCTACAAGTTTACAACTTGGGCTTAGAAACTCCAGGGGAAATAGAGTGCTTCTTTCCAAAGAGTTATAACAAAAGTCCTGAAGAAAACTCTCATTGGAAGGCCTGGGTCCCCATGTATATGCCTGAAACAATCACTGTGTAAGCTGGCTGTGATATTGTGCTTGGCTTAAACTGAGTATGTGTTCCCCCTTAACTGAGAGTTGGGATTGGGCATGCAGTCGAAAATTGGGATGCTGTTACTGGAAGAAAGGAAGCAGATGCTGAGCAGGGAAAACCCATAGATAACACAACCTCAGAAGCAGAAATGGCCTTGGTGTGCATTATCTGATACCCTCATGTTATAGATGGGAGAAACTTCAAATCCCATCTCTGCCACCTGACTGGCCCTAAGCAATCTCTTCACTTCCCCAAGCCTCAGTTTCCTTATCTTTAAACCAACTAGAACAATGACATCATAGAATTAACTGGAGGGACTTCACTGGCATTGGTTGTGATTCCCCACCATTGTCAGTGGTTGAGAATCTGCCTGCCAATGCAGGGGACATGGGTTCGATCCCTGGTCCAGGAACTAAGATCTCCCACGCCTTGGGGCAAATAAACCCATGTGCCACAACTAGTGAGACCAAGTGTTGCACTACTGAATCTCTAGAGCCCATGTTTCCCAATAAGGGAAGCCTCCATAGTGAGAAGCTCAAGCACACAACTAGAGGGTAGCCCCTGCTTGCAGCAGCCAGAGAAAGCTTGCAAGCAGCAACGAAGATTCAGCACAGTCATAAATAAAATAAAAAGACTTTGAACTCCCACTGTGGGTGGCACAGGTTTGATCGCTGTTTGGGTGACTAACATTCTGCATGCTGTGTGGGGTAGCAATACATACACACACACACACACACACATACACATACATACATATATATGTATATATTTTTAAATATAGAGTTAATTGGAAGGATTACATATATATGTGTGTGTGTGTGTGTGTGTGTGTGTATGTCAGTCGCTCAGTTGTATCCAACTCTGCGACCCCATGGACTGTAGCCCACCAAGGCTCCTGTGTCCATAGGATTCTCAAGGCAAGAATACTGGAGGGGGTTACCATTTCCTTCTCCAGGGGATCTTCCCAACCCAGGGAGGAGCCTAGGTCTTCTGCATTGCAGGCAGATTCTTTACCATCTGAACCACCAAGGAAGTCTCTTAAATATATCTATATAATATAATACGTGTGTGTGTGGGTATATGTGTGTGTGTATATATATATAGGGTTAATTGGAAGGATTAATCCACATGACTCTTGTAACACATTCAGAACAGCATAATATTGTGTGCTCAGTAAATGCTTGTTCTTTCTCCTCTTTGCTTACATCTCGGGATCTCTCAGAGTCATTTACTATCTTCTCTCTGTCTGAAACGCTGCATCCATCTCTTCGATCAAATCTGCTGTTTTTCTCATTTGTTCTTACTCTCCCAGAGCTCTTCTTCTTTCTCTGGAATGTGAGTTCTTCAAGAGCAGGGACCAGGTTTTGTGAATTGCTGTTTCCACTGCCCTGTACCTATCAAAGGTCAACACATGTGTAAAAGAAATCAATCAGTCATCAAAGTCGATTTTGCAGACCTGTGGTTCCATATATCTGATGCTGCCCAACAAACCACCACAAATGTAGTGACTTAGAACTTCTAACACTAATTTTGTGCCCCAGTCTAGAATTTGAACTGTATATGGGTGGGGATAGCTTGCCTATGTTTCTATTTCATGTCACCTGGGACAGCTGGAAGGCCAGGGGCTGGAGACAGCTGAAAGGCTGCCCAGCCACATATCTGGCCCCTGGGCTGGGAGAATTCAGGCAGCTGCTACACAGTCTCTGCACCAGGATGGTGTCAGGGTGCCGGTCTTCTACATGTCAATGCAGGGCACTCAAGTTGTATGCCCCAAGTAAGAGTACCAGAAGGAAGTTTTGTCACTTAAAAAAAAAAATCAAAGCAATTTTCGAATAGCTCTAGATTTAACAGAAAACTTGCCAAGATAACAGAGAGTTTCTGAATACTTGATACCCAGGCTCTCCTATTCTTCTGAGTTAGTGTTGTTCATGTATCACAGTTAATGAACCAATATCGATACAGTTCTGTAACTAAAGGTCATACTTTGCTCGAATCTCCTTTGTCATTCAGTCATTCAGTTGTGTCTGACTCTTTGTGACCCCATGGGCTGCAGCACGCCAGGCCTCTCTGTCCTTCACTATCTCTCAGAGTTTGCTCAGTCTCAAGTCCATTGAGTCGGTGATGTTTTCTAACTATCTCGTCCTCTGTCGCCCCCTTCTCCTGCCCTCAATCTTTTTCAGCATCAGGGTATTTTCCAGTGAGTCAGCTGCATCAGTCCTTCCAATGAATATTCAGGGTTGATTTCCTTTAAGATCGACTGGTTTGATCTCCTTGCAGTCCAAGGGACTCCCAAGAGTCTTCTCCAACACCACAGTTTGAAAGCCTCATTCTTCAGTGCTCAGCCTTCTGGTCCAGCTCTCACATCCGTACATGTCCACTGGAAAAACCAAAGCCTTGACTAGATGGACCTTTGTTGGCAAAGTAATGTCTCTGCTTTGTAGTCTCTGTCTAGTGTTATCATAGCTTTTCTTCCAAGGAGCAAGTCTCTTAATTTCATGGCTGCAGTTCACTGTCCACAGTGTTTTGAAGCCCAAGAAAATAGTCTGTCACTGTTTCCATTGTTTCCTCATCTATTTGCGATGAAAGTTTTTACCAAACATCCACTTTCTGTCCTAGGGTTCCATCCAGGACACCACAGGACATTTAGCCTCCTTTGGTGCCCTGGGGCTGTGAAGGTGTCTCATACTTCCCTAGTTTCTGATGACTTTGAGAATTTTGAGTCCCTCAACTGAGATCTCTTGGATGATTTTTTGTCATGAATAGGCTGGGGTGATGGGTTTGGGGGGGCAGAAAACCACAGTGGTGAATGTGGTTCCTATCACATCATACCAAGAGCACATACCGTCAGCATGGCTGTTCACTGTGGATGTTAATCTTGATCAGGTGGCTGAGGTGGTGACTGTGAGTTTTTTCCACTGTACAATCACTCACCTCCCCCCACCCCGCTGCTTTCATACTGTATTTTGAGGAAGGAAGTCACTCAGTATTGACAGGAGTGGGGAGTCGGGCTCTGTCTTCTTAAGGGTAGAGTATCTAACATAAATTATGTGAAATAATTTATGCTACAAATGTCTTTAACACATTTCTAACACATGTTCATTTCTTTTCTTTTTTAATGTTCTGGTTCAGAGCATTCTTACAGCACAACCTTCTAGGTAGAATTTAATCGTATCTATTTATTTTACTTTGGCAGTTACTCTTTGGAACAGAGACATTCACTGCTTATCAGCATGCACGCTCATCCCCCCCGACCCCCACACCCTCCACACCCCCATATCCCAGTTCCCTGCACTTTGACGGGGCCATGTGACTATCCGTGGCCAATGTGCTGTGCGTAGAAGATTTAAAAGCCTGTGAGCAACCCTCCTGTTCTCTCTGGCTGTTCTAAGATGATACTGTTTTTCTCCGCCCGAGACTCATTGACTGAATGAAGCAGGTCTTCTGCCAACCCACTATGAAAATGAAACAAGTGTTATGTGAAACCTTAGAACTCTTGGGATCAAATGTTATTGCTGCATCACTTCAGTTCAGTTCAGTTCAGTTTTCAGTCGTGTCCCACTCTTTGCGACCCCATGAATCGCAGCACGCCAGGCCTCCCTGTCCATCACTATCTCCCAGAGTTCACTCAGACTTACGTCCATCGAGTCAGTGATGCCATCCAGCCATCTCATCCTCTGTCATCCTCTTCTCCTCCTACCCCCAATCCCTCCCAGCATCAGAGTCCTTTCCAATGAGTCAACTCTTCGCATGAGGTGGCTAAAGTACTGGAGTTTCAGCTTTAGCATCATTCCTTCCAAAGAACACCCAGGACTGATCTCCTTTAGAATGGACTGGCTGGATCTCCTTGCAGTCCAAGGGACTCTCAAGAGTCTTCTCCAACACCACAGTTCAAAAACATCAGTTCTTTGTCCCTCAGCTTTCTTCACAGTCCAACTCTTACATCCATACATGACCACTGGAAAAATCATAGCCTTGACTAGACAGACCTTTGTTGGCAAAGTAATGTCTCTGCTTTTGAATATGCTATCTAGGTTGGTCATAACGTTCCTTCCTTAATACACCTTAAATAGAGTGTTACTGGGTTTTCATTTATAAAATGATGCAAAATTTACCAAAATAAAAAGTGAATTAGTTCAAAGAAAAATAAGTGACTCACTTGCTACCTGATACTCAGATATGGTGGAAATCCTCAGAGCAAGGGCTTAAATGAGTAACATTTGGGGAAATACTGCTGTCGTGTTCTCATTTTGATCTCTGCATGGTAACTCTGGCCTTTATCAGGATTGGCCAGAAAAATAAATCTCTGTTAATTCCCATTTGTTCCCTGTATGTCCAATGGCTTAAACAACAATCACTAGAATCTCTTCATTAAAGCTGATTAGTCAGCGATTACATGAAAAGATTTGAATTTTCTATTTGGTTTTAGAGCCAATAGCTTGCTGATAGTGTTCCCCAGACACTAATCAAGGGTATAAACCTGGTGAGAGGGAGCTTTTCAACTCTTTCTGTTCCTGGGGTGCTCTTTAAAGGCAGAAACAAATGCAAACTGACTCAGAATGAGAGACCACCCAAACACCGCGTCCCCAGAGGGGAAGGATGGAGTCCGTTCCAACTCAGCACCACCAGCAGCCGGCCACGTGCAGATTAGAGAGTAATGGGTCTTGGCACGGTGATTTGCATGTTGGAAACTGCTAAAATATTCATGTACTTGACTGCGTCTCTTCCAATTAGATGTAATAAATGCAGACTTGGGTGGCCATATGTTTTATTTTGATGTAACTGTTTTAACCTTTATGGAGTGTGTGTGTGTGTGTGTGTGTATGTTTCTCTAGGGCTGATTTGATTTGAGATAAGCTGGTATTTTAAGATGCAGTGGGATTTGTTTATTAGAGATTCCTTGGGATTGCAAGAACAGGCAGTGCTAGCTAGCCTGTTCAAACTAGAAAGCTTGAATCCTTCTGCTTTTATTTATTCCCCTACTCCTCCCTCTATCCCTTCCTTCCTCCCTTCTTTTCTCCCTTCCTCCCTTCGATTAATCTCTCTAAGCCTCAGTTTCCTCATCTGTAAAATAGGGATCATAAAAATACCTGTGAGGATTTTTCCATTGAGTCAGCCCTTCCCATCAGGTGGCCAAAGTACTGGAGCTTCAGCTTCAGAATCAGTCCTTCCAATGAATATTCAGGGTTGATTTCCTTTAGGATTGATGGTTTGATCTCCTTACTGACTCATTGGGAAGGACCCTGATGCTGGGAAAGATTGAGGGCAGGAGGAGAAAGGGGAGCCAGGATGAGATGGTTGGATGGCATCAACAACTCAATGGACATGAGTTTGAGCAAACTCTGGGAGACAGTGAAGGACAAGGAACCTGCCATGCTGTAGTCCTTGGGGCTGAAGAGTCTGATAAGACTGAGGAACTGAACAACAATGAGAAATTTTATGAGGAATAGAAAAGTATCTTTTCTGCAGATGAGGCATTTAGTACAGTGTTTGGCACATATAAAGTGTTTATTAATGAGAGCCATTTTATTATTATTATTATTGGCTCTGTGTCTTTTAGCAGATTACTTAATCTTTCCGAACCTCAGTTTCTCCATCTGAAAACTGGGCTCATGACATTCATTACACCAGATTGTTGTGATGTCTGAAGGAAACAATTAGATATTATTTTTATTATGTGTCAGTGAGTGAGTGAATAAATGATTTCTGTGTTTGTCAGGGTAGGATCCCTACAGGAAGAAACTAACCCAACATTCTGGCCAGACACGTTAAGTTTATTTCTCCCTCTCACCACATTCCAGTGTCGACACACAAGGAGGCCCTGCTCCATACAGTCATTCAAGGACCTGTCCTCCTTCCAGGTGAGGCTCCACCCTCTGCAGGGCTCTCAAAGTCTTCTTCCTTCTGTCCAAGGATGGGAAAGACGGTGATGGATCTCACGTGGGAGATTTTTATGGGCCGTGTCTGACAGCAGTCATTTCTGTTCTGGGTTCCAGTGACCTCCCAGGGCAAAGTTGGCCACAAGGAAGGGTGGGAGACAGTCTAACTGTGTGTTCAGGACAGCAAAGGGGATGATACTTCATCCTGGACTGAGACTGCTGGAAGCCACAAGTGAGGACCACCAGTTGCATCTGAGACTCACGAGCAGTAACAAATGATCTGACTTGATGTCACAACAGGTTGAAGAGGCAGGGGAAGGCTGGGAGGAGGTGAAAACAGGGATGCTCACTCAGAACAACGCTGGAGCCCTGTGTCTCTGCTGCGGCTCTGAGTCCCGCGTGTTCGAGCTGCAAAGTGGATTCACACCCCCTCGTCCCTCCTTCCGTCCTTGGTCTTCTCCTCCTTGGGAATCCATTAGCGCCATTGTTTTTCTGGTTTCATTAAAAATGTCACCAAGACACATGCTCTGCAGTCTGCCACTTCAATCCTAAGTGGGGCATTTTTGCTAGATGGATCGATTTTTTAAATGACAGCATCTGTTTGCTTGTATACATTTATTTATAATTCTTCCCTTGGCAATTAGAAAGGGGGAATCGGTGAGCGGTAACCAGCTGTTTGAATTAGCGGGAAGGCAGGCAGTGATTTGATCTGTGAAGGAGTACCGAAGCCCTGTCCAGAAGCAATAAAAACGGACCAGATGCCCCCAGATCCAGCATCCTGGGGAGGGACTTGTAAATCACATATACTACTGGCCCCAGAGATACAGCTGGGCTAGAAAAGCCTGTGAGAAGAGGGAGTATGTCCGGCCTTCCCTAGGACTCAAGGGGGTTGATGGGGATGTGGGGGAGGGCAGCAGAGTAGCCAAGGGGAGTGGACCTTGGTGAGTTGGACCCTCTGCTTACTCCCCATTTCACTCGGGGGTACCCAGAGTCCTTACCATGGTCCACAGGGCCCTGCTAATGTGGTCCTCCTGCTTGCCTCACTCTGTTCCAGCCACCCCAGCTCCTTCCTGCTTCTAGAACATTCCAGATGCTCCCCGTCCTCAGGGCCTCTGAGGCTCTGGCTTCCTCTGCCTGGAGAGCTCCTCCTCCACCTCCAGTCTCCAGGGGTCACTGTTCTCACAGCCGTGCTCGACATCCCTTCTCAGAACCTACTAGTTAACATTACAGGTCTGGCCTTCCTCTCCTCTCTCTGCTGGTTTGTCTTTCTCCCTAACACTCACAGCCTTCTTAACATGACATGTGTTTTTAAAAAGTTTAATTTTAATTTATTTGGCTGCATCAGGTCTTAACAGTTGCCACAGGTGGGCTCTTTGTTGTGGCATGCAGGCTTAGTTGACCTGTGGCACGTGGCATCTTAGTTCCCCGACCAGGAATTGAACCTGCATCCCCGGCACTGGAAAGCTGATTCTTAACCATCAGACCACCAGGCAAATCCCCATGATGTGCATTTAAAATTTTTTTTTGGCTGCACTGGCACAGCTCAGGATCCTCCCTGACCAGGGATTGAATTTGTGCCCCCTGTAGTGGAAGCACAGATTCTGTCACTGGACTGCTAGGGAAATCCTAAATGATTATTTCCTGTCTGCTCTGTAGACTGCAGCTCCTGATTGCAGGAACTGGCTTGCCTTGTTCCCTGCTGAACTGTGCTTGGCATATAGTAGGTGCTCAGGAAATATTTTTGCTCACTTAAAAGATTCTCATTTTGGGGAGACCCATTGCCCTTTTTGGGTTTCCCCAGTGGCTCAGCAGTAAAGAATCTGCCTGCAATGCGGGAGACGCAGGTCAGTCCCTGGGTCTGAATTGAGTTCTATGCAGAGAGCTGAGTAGGAAACAAAGGGAAGGAAGGTGTCACAGATTGAGAGAAAATTTGTAAAAAGACCCAGAAGAGAGGCTTCCCTGGTAGCTCAGTCAGTAAAGAATTGTGCTGGAATGCTGGAAGCCGGGGTTTGATCCCTGGGTCAGGAAGATCCCCTGGAGAAGGAAATGGCAACCCGCTCCAGTATCCTTGCCTGGGGAATCCCATGAATGGAGGAGCCCGGCGGGCTACAGCCCAGGGGATAGCAGAGTCCGACGCTATTTAGCGCGCAGCACTCATGCATCCTTTGCACTTGCTGGAATGCCTTCCCCCTCTGGTTAGTTTCACACCGACGACTCCTTTATCCTTCAGGTTTCACCTCAAATGTCACCTCTCAGAAGGAGAGGCCTTCCCTGACTATCTCATCTCAACCAGTAACCCAGTCCATCCCCCCTGCCCCACGGGGAGGAATGGCCTCAATCCCAGTCCGGTCCCAGGGACTTTAGTCCTCTCCGCTCCGTCCCCTCCCCAACGTCCTCCCCTTTGCTTTTGTACGCAAAGCGGCATCCTATCTTGATATATGACTTTATCTTTTCTGTTGTTTCTCCTGCTTCCAGAGCCCCCATTTTCCCTTCTCATCAGGGCAGGCAGCTGTTGCCTCAGGGGAGAGATATAGCAGAAGGGAAGGAAGAAATAATCCATAAGTCTTTCTCGGCTTTTTTTTTTTTTTTCTCTTTCAGGAGAATTTAGAGCGTTTTCCCTCGAAGAGGCTGCAAGGGATTTGAGGCACCGCAGAACTGTCTTGGATAATGGTCGGGAGAACGGGAGAACGATCCCCTCCCTAGGATGCAGAGAGACTTCCCGTGACTGGGGCAGGGGAGGGGTGATGAAGGGAGCTGGGGCCTGAGCTGAACTCTACTTCTGGGCACCTCCCCGGCCAGGTCTCAGCCAGGAGGCCGCCTCTAAGGCGGGAGACCCCAGCTCAGCCTCCTCTCTGGTCGAATCCTGCCACAGAGATGCTAGGTTTGGCCTAAGAATTATCTTAACTTTTTTCCATTTATTTTGGTCAACATTTAAGAGATTGGATATTTCTCAATTCTCAGTGGCTCAAACGGTGAGTCTGCCTGCAATGCAGGCAGACCTGGGTTCGATCCCAGGGTGGGAAAGATCCCCCGAAGGGAATGGCAACCCCATCCAATATGCTTGCCTGGAGAATCCCATGGACAGAGGAACTTGGTGTGCTACAGTCCATAGGGTGGCAGAGTCAGACACTACTGAGCGACGACTAACACTTGAAAATTCCGCTTCGGATTTGCAGTTTCACATGAAAAAGAGATCGTGAAACCCTGGGCCTGTGCTCACCCCTCCGCAACCCTTGGGCCTGACTTGAACTTGCTACTTCTAGAGAACCCTCACCTGCATCACAGCCAGTCCACCTGGTTCCTGTCTCTGACTAGCCTGGCCCCTGCGGGCATCTCACGTCTTGACCTTGGGATGACGGGGCCAGACCCAGCTTCAGCGAAGTGTCTGGGGTCCCCAGCGTGTTCTGAAAGTGACAGAGAACTTCTACTTCTGAAGTGGTCATGTGGATGGAAGGCTGGAAGTCTCAGTGGTAACCGTGTGGATGGTGGTGACCCATACCCTGCTGAAACTGATAGAGACATCTGAACCCTGTGTGGAACCCAAGAGCCGAGCCCCAGCCCCAGGAAGGAATAGGAAAGTCAAGTAGACTGAACTTGACTCTTAGGTTGGCACAGCAAAACAAAGGGCAAGAGTTGGAAATTCAGTGAGTTACTGAAAAATTCAAAAAACGGATATATTTCCTGAGAAACCCCATCTGTGACTGAGCTGCAGGGCTAGTTACCCTCCTTCAGGGTCCAGTTTGGGCCCCCTTCTGTGACACTGACTTTCAATCAGAATGGACTGATTCTTTTATTTATGTGTGGCTGCACTGGGTCTTCGTCACTGCGTGCAGGCTTTCTCTAGTTGTGGCGAGAGGGGGCTACTCTCTCTTGCAGTGTGCGGTGGCTTTCTTGTTGAGGAGCTCGGGCACTAGGTACGTGGGCTTCAGTAAGTTGCAGCCCCCAGCCTCAGTGGTTGCGGCGCGTGGGCTCTAGGTGTTGAGGCTCAGCAGTCAGGGTACACAGGCTTCATTGCTCCATAGCATGTGGGATCTTTCCAGACCAGAGATCGAACTCATGTCCCCTGCACTGGCAAGCAGATTCTTAACCACTGGTCCACTAGAGGAGGCCTTGAACCAATTCTTATCTCCTCCTTACTTAAGGAGTGAAAGGGTCCAGCGTCTCTAAGTGGGAGAAAGCCTTTAGGGCTGGGCTGGAGTTGACCTTGCGACTCTTTTAGGGAGTTATCAGGCTAGCTGGGTTGGAGGGTTCAGAGAAAGAGAGGCCTGACCCATTTCATGCATCTCAGCGGAGGAGCCCTGCGGAAAAGCCACGAGAGCTCTTCATTGGCCTGCTCCTGGCCTTGGATTTTTCTCTCCCCAGTCAGCTCTGCTGAGACTGGCAGGTGCTGAAATTTACAAATTGCCCCAGCCTATACTTCCATGCAGAACAGCAAAGCGTCATCATTTCTGGGCTGTGACCAAGTGGAACAACTTTCTGCCAGCTAAGGTGACACATGGCAGCTGGCATTTGAACAAGCCACTTCGCAGGAGCAGCGAGAGACGAGTAAGTGCCACCTCGGGGCTATTACTCTCAGAGAGAGAGGAATAGCTACAAGCTCATGACTTTGGTTATTCGATTGGTGTTTCCCTTGAGGTGAAGGGAGAGATAGGTTATTTATTTAACAGGGCACTTACTGTGTGTCGGACACAGTATCCTTTATGTACTGTTTCACATAGTGCTTTGCAAATATCGAGTCAATTAAATCCGCCCTGCAACCCTATGAGGTTGAACTACTACTATCCTCATTTTACATATAGGGAAACAGAGGCACAAAACACAGTATTGTGTTGGTTTTTGCCAAACATCAGCATGAACTAGCCATAGTCAGGGTTTGTTTGGCACTAAGCTCTTAAACAGGCTTCCCAGGTGCACCAGCGGTAAAGGACCCACCTGCCAATGCAGGAGACCTCCCTGGGCCGGGACGGTCCCCTGGAGGAAGGCACAGCAACGCACTCGAGTGTTCTTGCCTGGAGAATCCTGTGGACAGAGGAGCCCAGCTGGCTACAGTCCATGGGGTTGCAAAGAGTTGGACACGACTGAGGTGACTTAGCACTCGTGCAAGCTGTTAAACACAGGTGTGGAGCACCCTCAGCAGTGAGTGGCCCTGCCAAACGCCTGCCCTGGGACCTACACTCAGCAGCTCAGCATCCAGCCACCATTGCTCTGAACGGTGTCTGTGAGCATCTGTGCTTTGTCTCGTTTTATTTTGTGCATCCATGAACAAGATGTGTCCGAAGGTAATTGCTTCTTTGCTTTGTGCCATTTCAGCTTACGAAAGGTTTCATAGAACACTACTACTTTTGGATTGTGGGGGAATCCTGTACAAGACGTGGCTCTCCAGAGGAAGAATGGTCCAGGAAGAGGACGTAGCAAGTGCAAAGGCCCTGAGGTAGGGACAGGCTTGGCTTGCTGCAGGAGTGGCAAACGCTTAAGCAATAGCAGGCAACGAGCAAGAGATGAACATGAGACATGGCTCTCGTGATGAGAATCTGGATAACATTCTAAGAACAACAGGCAGAACCTGGGGGACGTTGAGTAGAGAAGTAATGGGATTTGAACTGCATTTAGCAATAGTGGTTCTGGCTGCTGTATGGAGAAAGGACAGAGAGGGGTCCAAGGGAAGCAGGGAAGCCCGTTAGGAGGCCATTCATCACCCCAGCCCAGGCAGAGGTGAAGATGACACGGACTAGGGTGGAAGCAATGGATTTGGAGTGAAGTGGGTGAATTCAGGAAATGTTTTAGGCACAGAGAGATGGTACTTGCCATGGTTAAGAAGTGGAGTTACAGGGTAAGGATGGTCCCCCCACTCCTACTGTTGGCAGGACCAGGGCAGCACCAATGGGATCCCCATATGTGTCTAATATTTAGAAGTCTAGCCAACACCATTATGAGTGAAACACCCTCTGCTTTCCAGGCCTGGGAGACAGCTGTTCATAGGCCTGGGGAAGCCAGGTTTACATTAGGATTTCTGTGACTTCTTGAGGGTTCTGTGCCAGGATGTGGCGGCCACGGGAGATGGGGGCAGTGTTCTCCAAAGAGTGGGATCCTCTCTCGCCTGGATTGAGGAGCAGCAGCAGGTGAGGGAGAGGGAGACATCAGGGAATGATGTTTGGGGCATTTATACAACATATTTTTGGGCTGTGCGAGGTCTTCATTGCTGTGCACGAGCTTTCTCTAGTTGCAGCGAATGCGGGCTACTCTCTAGTTGGCACAGGCTGCTCACTGCGGTGGCTTCTCTTGTTGCAGAGCGTGGGCTCCAGGGCATGGACTCTAGTTACGGTGCCTGGGCTTCGTTGCCCTGTGGCATGTGGGCAATGCTGAACCTGTGTCTGCTGCATTGGCAAGTAGATTCTTAACCACTGGCCCATCAGGGAAGTCCACGCCTGGGTTTTTGGCTCGAGCAAATTTTAGTCCAAATTCATCCTCCATTGTGGAGGATTTTTACTTATACTCTCCTCACTGAGGGCTGACGTCCTTACTTTTTCCTCTTCTCCCTTGAGACTGCTTTTGGAAGTGTCAGGCCTTTGCCACTGACTGGGTGACCTCAGCCAGTTTCTAGCCCTCTTTGAGCCTCAGTATACTCAGCTGTATATTGGGACCACTGATACCTTCTTACTACCTACCCAGCAGTTAGTGAGAGGATGCATGTAAAGTGTGTGTGGCAGAGACAGCTGTATGTCCACCAAAATCCCTTTCCTTTTTCCTCTGGGCACATAGCTTATGTTTCCCAGTCCCATTTGCTGTTGAATGTGGCCATGTGACTATGTTCTGGCCAGTGGAATGTGGGCCTAAGTGATGCTGTTAATTCCAAGCCAGACCTATTATACTCCCCCCGCCACCCTAAGATCCTTCTTACTCTGCCTGTCTCCTGGCTGATTGTGAAGCTCCAGGGGAAGGCTCTGATAACTTAGAAAGGGTTGGCAGAACTCACCTGGTGGTTCAGTGACTGAGACTGGACTCCCAAAGCAGGGGGCAGGGGTTTGATCCCTGGTCAGGGAATTGACCCCTCATGCTTCAACTAAAGAACCCACATGCCACAGTGAAGACCCAGCATGGCCAAATAGGTAAAAATAATAATAAAAAAAGAAAGCCTGGGAGCTAAGTCACTTCAATCATGTCCCTTTGCTACCGTATGGACTGTATCCTGGCAGGCTTCTCTGTCCATTGGATTGTCTAAGCAAGAATATTGTAGTGGATTGCCATGCCCTCCTCCAGGGGATCTTCTTGACCCAGGGATCGAACCTGGGTATCTTATGTCTCCTGCATTGGCAGGCAGGTTCTTTACCATTAGCACCACCTGGGGGTGTGAAGACCCAGCATGGCCAAATAGGTAAAAATAATAATAAAAAAAGAAAGCCTGGGAGCTAAGTCACTTCAATCATGTCCCTTTGCTACCGTATGGACTGTATCCTGGCAGGCTTCTCTGTCCATTGGATTGTCTAAGCAAGAATATTGTAGTGGATTGCCATGCCCTCCTCCAGGGGATCTTCTTGACCCAGGGATCGAACCTGGGTATCTTATGTCTCCTGCATTGGCAGGCAGGTTCTTTACCATTAGCACCACCTGGGGGCTGGCAAATAATGCCCTGTAGTTCGTCTAGTCAAGGCTATGGTTTTTCCTGTGGTCATGTATGGATGTGAGAGTTGGACTGTGAAGAAAGCTGAGTGCTGAAGAATTGATGCTTTTGAACTGTGGTGTTGGAGAAGACTCTTGAGAGTCCCTTGGACTGCAAGGAGATCCAGCCAGTCCATTCTGAAGGAGATCAGTCCTGGGTGTTCTTTGGAAAGAATGATGCTAAAGCTGAAACTCCAGTACTTTAGCCACCTCATGCGAAGAGTTGACTCATTGGAAAAGACTCTGATGCTGGGAGGGATTGGGGGCAGGAGGAGAAGGGGATGACAGAGGATGAGATGGCAGGGTGGCATCACGGACTCGATGGATGTGAGTCTGAGTGAACTCCAGGAGTTGGTGATGGACAGGGAGGCCTGGCGTGCTGCGATTCATGGGGTCGCAAAGAGTCGGACACGACTGAGCAACTGAACTGAACCGAACTGAGTTAGATCTCATGTGCTGCCTGTTTTTGTAAATAAAATTTTATTTGGACACAGCCATGTCCATTCATTTATAGATCGTCTGTTATTGGGTATTTGTGCTCTATTGGCAGAGTTAAGTAATTGTGACAGTCTCTATCATCCAAAAAAACAAAACTATTTACTATCTGGGCCTTGATAGAAATGTTTGTACTGAGTTAGATCTCATGTGCTGCCTGTTTTTGTAAATAAAATTTTATTTGGACACAGCCATGTCCATTCATTTATAGATCATCTGTTACTGGGTATTTGTGCTCTATTGGCAGAGTTAAGTAATTGTGACAGAGTCTCTATCATCCAAAAAAACAAAACTATTTACTATCTGGGCCTTGATAGAAATGTTTGCCGACCCTGGCCCTAGAAGATAGCAGAGCGACAAGACAGGAGGAGCTTGGACCCCTGAGTAACCACATAGAAGGCCGCATGCCTGCCAGCAGTCGCCACGTTGGACTGATTCATCATGAGCAAGAAGTTACTTTTTACTGAGGGCTATTTGCTACAGCATCTGGAATTACTTATCCTAACTAGTGCAATGCCTGGCACACAGAAAGCAAACAACAAATGATTATCTTCCTCTTATTAACTATCGTTTTACAACTCTCCACATACTATTGCATTTGGAATAGATCAGAGGCATGTTCTGGGCTTCCTTTCACCTCTGAGCCTCTGCGCAAGTAGTTCCTCACCCTTCTGCCAAGAACATTCTTTCCCCCTCTCTTCACCACATTGTCGCTTACAAATCTTTCAGGCCCCGAGGCAGCATCGCTGCTTCTAGGCTACCTTCCCTTCCTCCTGTACGCCCCCGCCCCCAAACAAAACTAGGGCTGGTGCTTCTGCTATGTGCTCCTAAATAACCTTAGAGAAACAGGATAGCAGCATGGTTATGAGCTGAACACGGGTTCAGTTGTTGAGCTTCAGATCCTGACTTTCTACTTAAAGCCATTAAGAATCTGGCCAAGTGGCTCAGCCTGTCCGTGTCTCGATTTCCTTATCTGTAAAGTGGGAATGTTGTGATCAATCTCATCATGTTGCTGTGGGAATTAAGTGAATTACAGTGCTTCGAAAAACATTTGCTATCTGGCCAGGGTTGAGTGCATGTTAAATCATGTTATTACACCATTCTTATTGCTGTTCCTGCCCTGCCACACTCTTCTCGTGATAACGGTTTCCCATGGGACTGTGAGATAGTTAGCAGATTCTTCTTATTTTTTAACTTTTGCCTTTTATTTTTCGGACATGTACAAACTACTTTTTGTTTGTGTGTTTTCGGCTGTGTTGGGTCTTTGTTGCTGTGTGTGGGCTTGTGGAGAGTGGGGGCCACTCTGTTGCCGGGCACCAGCCTCTCCCATTGCAGTGGCTCCTCTTGTTGCGTGCGGAGCACAGGCTCAGTACTGCCGCTGTTGGCTGCAACATCATCTTGCCGTATTTACTCTCCTGGAGCCGACTTCGTGATTTAGACAATGGAGGGAGGGCGGGCATCTATGTATTTATGAAACCTGGTCCAGGCCAGTTTTCCCTCTAGGAAGGGATCTCCTTCTAGGTGGCTCAGTGGTAAAGAACTTGCCTGCCACTTCAGGAGATGTAAAAGACACGGGTTTTATCCCTGGGTTGGGAAGATTTCCTGGAGAAGGGCATGGCAACCTACTCCAGTATTCTTGCCTGAAGAATCCCATGGACAGAGGAACCTGGCAGGCCACAGTCCATGGGGTCACAAAGAGTCAGACATGACTGAAGCGACTCAGCACGCACGTGTTGAGGTTTTGCATTCCGGTGGAAGTGGTGTGTTGGGAGAGGTCCCTCGCCTGGAGGACAATGAGCTTTTTGACCTCCGCTGACTGAAGGGGATGAAACAAAGCCCCTGTCAATAGGGCTGATGACATCAGTGCCCCAAGATTCTTTCCCCTTCTCCATCCTCCTTTATCTTCCTTCACTTACTTACCATCGACACAGCCTTCACCAGATCATCATCATCCTGTTATAAATATCCCTGTTCACCATGCTCCACCCTCTCACCACCAGCCCCCTGTCCAGCTCTTTGCAACTCTGAACTGTAGCCCTCCAGGCTCCTCGGTCCATGGGGATTCTCCAAGCAAGAACACTAGAGTGGGTTGCCATGCCCTGCTCCAGGAGATCTTCCCAACCCAGGGATGGAACCCGGGTCTCCTGCATTGCACACAGATTCTTCATCATCCGAGCACCAGGGAAGCCCTACTTTGAACAGAATTGAATCGTATAAAATCTGTGTGCTCACCCAACACCAGAGGGCATCCCAGAACCCCGCTCCCACTTCCCCTCCTGGTGTCCCCTGGCCCAGCCGCACCCACGGTCTCCTGTTGGCTTTGCTCGGGGGCCACCAGAAAGGACCCTTGCCCCCCCACCGCTTTCCAGGCCTCTTTGTGCTCGTCTGACTGACTTAATGCTGAACTTTACTGCTTCTCACCCTCAGTATGGTGGTAGAATTATTGCTCCTGCTAAGTCGCTTCAGTCGTGTCCGACTCTGTGCGACCCCATAGACGGCAGCCCACCAGGCTCCCCCATCCCTGGGATTCTCCAGGCAAGAACACTGGAGTGGGTTGCCATTTCCTTCTCCAATGCATGAAAGTGAAAAGTCAAAGTGAAGTTGCTCAGTCGTGTCCAACTCTTAGCGACCCCATGGACTGCAGCCCACCAGGCTCCTCCGTCCATGGGATTTTCCAGGCAAGAGTACTGGAGTGGGATGCCATTGCCTTCTCCAGATATAATTATTACCACGTGTTATATGGGTTTTATAAGCCTGAATTAAATGTCACTTGGCTGACAGCAGAAGATGGGAGAGATCTGGTTCCCGTCACCAGGGTTATGCGAGGCCTCTGGAAGGCAGTGGTCTTTTGGAGACTGTGTGGGGATTCCGGGGAAAATGATCTTTCCTCTGAACAGGCTGTGGGGGAGGAAAGGGGCACCTGGGGGCCTTAATTTGGCCCCAAAAGAGCAGTTGGGAGGAGGCAGATTTCAGTCCATTTCAAGAATCTGTGGTTGACGGGTTGGATATGTTCCATGGGCTCTTCTCGCCCATCTGCACCCACACCCATCCCGTCACTCCGCCTGCATGGAGCTCTGATGTTACTTCTTAGCTGTGTGATTGTGGGCAACTCACTTGATTTTTTTTAGAGCTTCAGTTTCCCCAACTGTAAAATTGGGATAATGACATCTCTTCTACTTGTCGTGAAGGTTACATGGATATCCACCTAAATCCAACACAAAGAATTGCTCCAGGACGTCCCTAGTAGTCTAGGGGTTAAGAATCCACCTTGCAATGCCAAGGATGCAGGTTCGATCCCGAGTCAGGGAACTCAGACCCCACATGCCTTGGAGCAACCAAGCCTGCGGTGCAGCTATGAAGCCTTCACGCCCTGGAGCCTGCAAGCAGCGACCAAGACCCAACACAGCCAAATAAATAAATAAAAAGGAAAACAATGATAGGACGAGACAATGGTAAATAATGTGAATGTAATTCTAAAACAACAAAAAAGAAAAACTGAAGTTTGAAAAATGTTCCCTTTAATAAAGGCAATGCAAAAGCTAACCATCTTTTATTAAAAAAAAAAAAAAAGAATTGGTCCATAGTCATGGTTGTGGCACTGACTACTAATTTTAGCAACAGCTGGTAGATTTAGGTGATGACTCAATTACCTTGTGGCCATTCTAAACACCTTCGGTGAACTCAGAATGTTCATTTCCACTGTTTCTGTGACTCTCACAGCCAGGCATCTGTTTTCCTTGAAGAGCGCTTGGAAGAGGCAGTGTGGAGATTTGGGGCTGATTCCTGGATCTACTGTTTACTAGCTGTGTGACCTTGGACAAGTCCTTTAACTTCTCTGTGACTTAGAAGTTGTAAAATGGGGATAATCCAGGTATCAGTTTCAAAGAGCTATGGGGCTGATGAAATACTCAAGCGTTTGGCACAAGATCAGTGCGTGATTAGTGTTTTTCTTTATTTCTATCATTGTTAATTAATCACTCCAACCAAACAAATGTGTCAGTGGTTCCTATGGATTCTAAGTGGATTCGGGCCTGTTGAAATGTGCTGGGAATGGTGGGGGTGTAGGTTCCCCCATCCGTGTTTATGTGAAGACTGAGATACCTGAAGAGCAAAGCTCTGGGGAGCAGCAAGGGGCAGGGCCTGGACTAGGGCCAGGCAAAGACACCCTATTTAAGGAGATCCTCACTCCCAGGTGCCACCCCTGTGCGTCCATGAGCCTGAAGCAGGCGCCTCCTTAAGCTTTGCATCCTGAGCGCTACACTTGTCTCACCCTTCCTGACCCTGGTAAGAAGCCAGACTAGTTCAGCTGCTCCAGTGGTCAGAGCGGGGTCAGGATGCTGAGCCCAGAGTTTCATCATCAGACTTTGTAGCAGGCACTGACAAAGCAGAGAGAGAGAGACTACTACAGTGATATAATGGACATCTGTGATTTCTTTTGAACACCTTTGGGAGACTGTCTTTCTTTGTAGCCCTTCCTTCTCAAGATAGAAGCCAGGGGATGCGGTCTGGCAGCCCCCCTTGCAGCTTGGGTGTGGACCATGCTTTCGACAGCAGGAGGTCCTGGCAGCAGTGCCGTGGGCCCAGCCCCAACAGTGTGAGTGGTCACTGTAGGGTCTCAGCTGTGATTATCTTTGCAGTGACCCCTGAGGACTCTTCCTGGCTTTGTGGGCTTCAAGCTCGAGTCTCTAATTCTTCTGGAGACTCAGTGAACATTGTCTGGTGAATGCCTTTATTTCCTCAACTGACTCAAGTGGAACCGGTTGCAGGTACCCAAGAGCCCTGGCCAGCGTGGATGATACAGAGGCCTCGTGGAAGTCACGGGGAAGGAGAGGCCTGGACCTGGGAAGATGACAAACATCCACGCGCTTTTTTCTTGTGCCTGTTATCTCTGTTTCTGCCTGGTCCTGAGCATGGGTGAGGTTTCTCAGATTTTTGCCCCTTGAGGGGCCATGGTTGCAAATTCTGGTCCTCACAGACAGAGACCCCATGTCTCTCGGTCTCAGCATCCAGTTCTCATGAGAAGTTCATTAGGCTCAGCGTGGGTCAGCTGCCCAACCCCGGTCCCTTTGCTGTGTCCAGGGAGCTGGATGGCACGCTTGCTGGACTCCCTTCCTTTGGCAGCCCTCAGGAAGGAGGATTTGTTGGGAGCTGTACACATATCCCCAAGGATCTAAACGTAGTCTAGAAAGTTTCTGTGGCTGGAGCCAAAGAGGCCACTCAGACTTCTTGGCAGCCCCTACTCTGGGGGGTTGGCGGTCACTCAAAACAGAATGAGCTCTTTCATTCTGGAACACACTGGCCCCAAGGGGCTCTGACATGAGGCTGCTGTAACAGTGAATTAAAAAAAAAAATCCATGTTCCTCCCCTGCTTTCCCCCCTGCCCCACAGGGTACACAGCAGTGATACCTGCAGGACTGGGGTGATGGGAACGTTGATGCCTGGCACGGAAGCACCTACTCCTGGTGGGCTCAGATCTGTTGGGTTGGCCAAAAAGTTCATTCACGTTTTCCATTACATCTGCAGAAAAACCCAAATGAGCTTTTTGGCCAACCCAATATTTGTGAGTATTATGTGGCTACCGTTTAAGGGCTTCCCAGGTGGTAAAGTGGTAAAGAATCTGCCTGCCAATGCAGAAGATGAAAGAGACATGAGTTCAATCCCTGGGTCAGGAAGATCCTCTGGAGTTGGGAACGGCAACCCACTCCAGTATTCTTTTTTTTTCACTCCAGTATTCTTGCTGAGAGAATCCCATGGACAGAGGAGCCTGGTGGGCTACAGGCCGTGGGGTCGCAAAGAGTTGAACACGATCTTTGAGCAACTGAGCTAACAGCGACTGGGCATACATACGCATGGGTACTTTTGGGTAATCCCGTAAATGCTGCTGATGGGGAGACAGGACTCTGGAGGCCAAAAATTCTTGTCAAAGCAGGTAAATCCGAGTCACTGCTATTAATCAGGCAAGTGGGCCTGGGGACCCCCAGGTTAGATGGTCATTAACTCCATACCTGCCACATGCCAGGCACAGATGGGAGATGCCCACCCTCCCAGGCACCAGGGCACCCCACCCCTGCCGTATGGCCGTTTCTCTTTATATGTAGAAATAAATGCAGAATTCAGAGTGAGCAGAGTGAGGGCCTTTGGGCTGGTTTTACAGAAACAAGGTGAGATGTAACATTTCATAGAATCTAGACTTTCCCAGGAAGAAAGTACCACAATCTTATGAATAAGAGGCTTATCTCACAGGAGCTCAAAACGTATCCACATGAGATGGGCCGTCCTTCTGTGAATCCATACAGGTGTGATAAGAAGCTCCCACCCCTCTTCCTTCCCACCGGGGCCCTACCTGTTGAAACCTGCGAGTCTGGTGATATCTCCTCACAGCAGCTCGGAGCCTTGTCTTCCATCCTGTTCTCTGCCCCCAGGCCCTTTCTTCCGCCTCTGGGTCTCTAGGTCAACAGCCGCCTTCTCCCGCCTCTGAATGTTACAGTATGCAGAGCCTTTCCCCCTGACTTTGTTCAACTGGAACGTTCCTTTCATTCTTCCAGACTCCTCCTCAAGCTTCCTTTCTGCACGAGACACTCTGGATTGCCTTCTCAATATCCATTCCCCCTTCTGATAACGGAACTCATATATATATATTTATATTTATAGGAAGGGTCAACAGGGTGCTCACTAAACGCCTTCCCGACCTCCCTTGCGGTAGGAGGTTCCTGTGACATAGGCATTGCCCACCTCTCCAGGGTTGACCACAGAAGCATCATCATGATCTCTGTGACCTCCCCACACAGACTTGTAGTTAAAATACAACAGTATTTGGCCAGGATCTGGGATCCCTCCACCCCGGTATCCTACCCTTCAACCGACAGATGGAATCAGACAACCTGCTCTCAGCTGTGGCTTCTGCACAGCATAGTTGTTGGGTGACTCTGACCTGAGCCTCAGTTTCCTCATCTTGAGCTGGGGACAGTCATAATGCTGGCTTCTTAGCCTGTTGGGAAGACTGGTCCAGTGTGTAGACTCTGTGAAGAGGATACACTGGCATTACAGGATGGGCATGCAGTAGGCGCTTAACAGATTAGGATTGAGTGGATGAGAAGGCAGGTCTCAGCAGGGTGACTGGTCAGGAAATCTTAGCTAAACAGCTGAATGTACACCCAAGCTGACTGCAGGCTACAGGCTCCTGTGGGAGATATTGGGAGGGTGAGAGAGGGGAAGAAAGGGTTAAGTGTGGGGTCCCCTCCCCACATCGGAGAAGATTGGTTCTCATCAGATTTATGCGAGGGACTCTTCCCGAAGCCATGCATTATTCAAGGCTAAATTTCCCAGAGGGAGGAATGTAGAGCAAGATCTGCATGATTTCAAAATCGGAGCATACGGTGAGTCTGTATTAATATTTTTAAATCGCCCGATTTCCAAGTCACGTGATGCAAATTT
Organism: Aepyceros melampus; assembly: GCA_006408695.1. Taxonomy (NCBI): domain Eukaryota; kingdom Metazoa; phylum Chordata; class Mammalia; order Artiodactyla; family Bovidae; genus Aepyceros; species Aepyceros melampus. The sequence goes on along the minus strand of SJXQ01007092.1, from coordinate 236,421 downwards.
GCATAAAATGGGACACTTGGTTTTGGAGTTCCAGACAAGATTTGATGGGCAAAAAGTTTTCTGAGTGTTAAAACAGTTTGAGACCCTACTACTGGGCTCCCAAATGCACTAATTGGAGGTGAGGCTAATCACAGTCATTTGATATTAAAAGCTGTTAAAGTACCAACGTCAAGGAATGATTAACTTTAACAGAATTAGAGCTGATTCAAAGTTATTCCTAGGGAACAGTGTGAATTATTGAAAAATTAATTGGTGTCTCCCCCCGCCTCCTTTTCCCTGTATTGCTCTAGGCTCATCAGAAAGCAGTGAAAGGGATCTTTCTTCCCTTTTCCCAGGGCCTACTGCAAAATCAGAGGCTCCACACCCTCAAGAGAAGCTGTGCAGGATGAAGAGGGCTGGCTGAAAACACAGATTCCCGAGCACCTGCCTCCCACCCCCAGTTCTGGGGTGGGCCTGGGACTCTGCATTTTAAATAGGCACTTAGGAGACTCTGATGGTTAGAATGCTGGGTGTTTGCGGCTCTCTGGAGGGGAATTCAGCTGGCTCCCCTGGGAGGCAGAGGGTTTCCCAGGTGGCTTAGTCATAAAGAATCCGCCTGCCAATACAGGAAAGGTGGGTTTGATCCTGGGTCAGGAAGATCCCTTGGAGAAGGAAATGGCAACCCACTGTTGTATTCTTGCCTGGAGAATTCCATAGACAGAGGAGCCTGGCAGGCTACAGTCCATGAGATCACAAGGAGTCGGACACAACTGAGCGACTGAGCATGCAGGTCTGGGCGGCAGATGTGCAAGGGGCTGGTGTTTGGAGGGGCAAGAGATATCTTTTGGCCTCTGGGACTGGGTGAGGAGATGCTGAAGTTCTGGAGGTAATGGTGAATGGCTGAGGCCTCCTTGCAAAGGGCCCTCCAAGTGGTACATCCTCAGTGGCATGGGTCCAGCTGGGCTTTGGGAGCTGGACTCTCCATCCTGCAGTCTTGGGAATATGATCCATGGGGCCCCTAACAGCCCTCCATCAGTGAAGAGGACCCTTGAAGAGCATCTGCCATCCATCCCAAAGGGCAGCTGTTGACAGAGGCATTGTGCACGATGGTGACAATGTTAGTAGCAAACGTTTATCCATCGTTCCCTAGGGCCAGGCATTGGATTGGTCTCCTATTAAACACACTAAGTCATAGGTCTTGTTTATTACTCCTGTTTGCAGATGAGGACACTGAGGCACAGAGAGGTATAACAACTTGCCCAAGGTCACACAGCCAGTGAAAAGGAGAGCTGGGGTTTAAATACAGGCAGTAGGCTGTAGAGTCTGTGCTTGGCCCCTGTGATCTACAGCCACAGGCAGTAACAGTGAGGGTGATGATTACAGGAGCAGAAAAGAGGATCATTCCTAGTTATGTTGGACCAAACCCTAGAATCATCCTATGATCCACAGAAAAGAGGAGGCTCCAGAAATTCACTACAATTGAGTTTCTTAGTGGGGATATGACTTGATTTAGAAATCTAAAGAAATGAGACATATCTCTACTTCGGGAGTTATAGAACAATTCATAGCTGTGGCCCCAATAAGAATGTCACATTCACTTGCTTGCCTTTTTGATACGCCTTCTTTCATAAGTTTTTGAATTGCTGCTGTATTGCGTTTACATCGTTCAAAAAGCAAAGTAATATAAGGATATATTTACAAAATAGCATCACTCTTTTTCTTACCTCTGTTGATTGTATTTTTTCTCTCTCTCTCTCCTCAGATAGCCACGTTTATTACTTTTGTGCAACTTTTCCTGACAGTTCTTTATGCAAATATAATCAAGCGTGTGTGTGTGTGTGTGTGTGTGTGTGTATTTCTCTCCTTTATTACACCAAAGGTATCAAACTGAATGTACTGTTTTATATCTTGCTTTCCTCCCCACCCCCACTTACCAGTATATTCTGGACCTCTGTCAACAGAGCAAGCTTTCTAACTATTCTACTATTATTATTATATATATATTTCTATAGCTGCATAGTGGGCTGTGCTGGAATCAGTAGAACTGCTTGTCAAACTGTCAGAAATTGTGTGAGCGGGCTGACACATGTTGGTAGCTTGAAATTGGCTTTGGAGGAAGTATTTGTTCCACAGAAGTAGGCAAGCTCTACCAATCAGGGCTTCCCCTCTCAGAGGGCTGGATGCTGTGAACATGTAAGGTACTCCACTAATTGTAGGGCTATACTAAAATTTAGTATAGTATAATAGCTAACTAGACTCCTACAGATGGATACTTGAGTTATGTCAAATATTTCTTAAAAGGTGAATAGTGCTTCAGTGAATCCCTGCTCTCTGTCGGGAGAGGGAAAGAGTCGGGGTATTGCAACCGACATAGGGATGGAAACTGCATATAAGCCCCCATCCTTTCCACTCATGGGGTCTCGGACCAACTGCATCAGAGGGTCCAGGAGGAGCTGGTTATAAATGCGGATTCTCAGGCCCCTCCCCAGAACTCCCGAGTCAGGGTCTGCAGTTTCACAAGAAGCCCAGGGAGTCCATAGGTGCCCAAGTGTTTGTGAAGCTTCCCTGGACAATCTTTTCTATGCCACAGCCTAAGGTGGGGGATTGTGGGGGCTTATGGGAGTCTCATTCACCTGAAGATCGGCTGCTCTTTTTTTAAGGTCTTATATCACGCAGGTGAGGAGAGACCATCTTAGGGCGCAGTAGTGGAAAGAGGAGGCCATTGCCTCAGTGTTTCTGCAGAACTCTGATCCATGTGACCCAGCAGGCCGTCCCAGGGTGAACGTCCTTCAGAAGCCAGAGGAGACCTTGAGTTCCCCCTTACCATGCCAGCCCTGGGACCAGTACTTTCAGGAGAAGAACTGAGAGAAGATGGAGAAGGAAGTGTGTGTATGTGTGTGAGATGGGCTTGGTCTGAAACCTTCGTGGGAGAGGAAAGGGAGCCTTGAGAGCCCCCTTGTGGCCAACTCAGGTAGTGAGTGAACCTGGGTGCCCAGGCTGGATGGCATAATATGTAAAGGGAGTGAAAAACCGCAGGGTAGTAGGGGTGCTCTAGAGGAGGACTGCCTACACACTCAAGCGCGCGCGCGCACACACACACACACACACACACACACACACATGCACACTTTAGCCAAGGCTGCGCAGGGCAGTTTCCAGAGCAGGAGCACCTTCTCTTGATTTCTCACTCTCTCCCCTGGTTCCCTCCATGGGACCAGCTCCTGTGTCCCTCTCCTCTAAGGGCAGAGGGGAGAGCAGAGTTCTTGCTGTGATGCAGACCTTCCATGCCTGGACTAGAGGCCAGGGAGAAATCCCCCAGCCATCTGAAACGTATACGAGAAAGTCGCTCAATCGTGTCCGA
>SJXQ01007092.1:34462-228976 GCA_006408695.1 Aepyceros melampus | reverse complement strand
CAGCTTCGGGGAGGGGCGGGGGAAGGTGGGAGGATGGTACCCAGGGACCTGGTGACCTCACAAGCCTGTCTCTCTTCCCCAGGGCTAACAGGGAGCCCGGGCTCCGGACAGGAGAGTTTCCTGGAGCTCAGACTCAGCTGAGCACCTGGGCCTGCTCAGCTTCTCACTCCTGCTGGCTTCTCCACAGCCACTTCATCCCATTGGAGGGCTGTGGGCGCTCTGTCCCCTGCTCCTCACCGTGGACAGAGGAATATAAGAGTTTCTGAGGTCGGACAGAATTCAGGGGCTCAACCTGGACATAACCTTTTTGTTACTTCCGTTCTGCCTTTCTATTTACTCATCTACTTTGTTTATTTAATCACTGTGTGAGGTGGCAACAAAAATTCTTCCATTATCCAGCCCCTTGGTGATGCATTTCGTCCACTAGGAAGTGAACTCTACTCCAGATCGCAGATTTGAGCTTGGTTACGGGACAGCTTTTGTCCAATGGGATGCTGGCAAACACAGCGCCAGCTGTTAGTTCCATTGAGCTGCCTTGAGACTCCACGTGGAGGAGCCTGTGCAGACCTGCTGCATGAGCAGAAATGACGTGAAACACAACTGGGCAGCCCGGCTGATGCTAACCAGCCTGCTAACACGTGCGTAAACCCTCTTCAGACCATCCAACTCCAGTGAGCCTGCCAGCAACTCTGCTGAATCCACGAGCTAAATGCAGTGACTTTTTTTTTTTTTAACTTTTTATTTTGTTGGTGTATAGCCGATTAACAGTATTGTGATAGTTTCAGGCTCACAGCAAAGTGATTCAGCCATACACACACGTGTATCCATTCTTCTCCAGACTCCCTTCCCATCCAGGCTGCCACATAACACTTGAGAAGAGTTCCCTATGTTACATAGCAGGAACTTGTTGGTTAGCCAGTGTGTACGTGAAGTGATTGTTGTTTCAAGCCACTGCAGCTAGGGGTAGCTTCTATGCACTAAAAGTAAATTGAAACAATCGCTCAACGAGTATTTCGTGGGTGCCTAATCTTGGTCGGGCGTTGCACTGAGCCGCGGGGATGTATAGCCCGGTGTTGGGCACGAGATCTGGCCAATCAGAACACTCTGTTGCCCGGATCAGTTTCCTATTGGCCAATCACCTTTTGCCTTGGGTGGGCCATCCCACTCTCTTGCCCTGTCCTGCTCTGCAGACTGCAAGGTCTCTGCACCTCAGATCCAGCCCCAAGCCTCTCCTTAACATCACCCTCAGATGGCCAGTGAGCAGTCAGTAAAGCCTAGTGGTTGAGGGCGTCAGACTAACCGGGGGTTCAGATCCTAACTTCTCTTGTTTATCCTCATTCACTGCCAATGGGAGGGGATTCCCAGGTGGCGCTAGTGGTAAAGAACCCGCCTACCAATGCAGGAGATGTAAGAGACGCAGGTTCGATCTCTGGGTCAGGAAGATCCCCTGGAGGACGGCATAGCTGTCCATGCCAGTATTCTTGTCTGGAGAATCCCATGAACAGAGGAGCCTGGCAGGCTACCGCCCATAGGGTCGCATAGAGTCGGACATGACTGAAGCTACTTAGCATGCACGCAGGCACCACCGTGAGCTGGATGATAGAGTCAGACTCTCTGGATTCCAGACTTTGGGTCACAGACACAACCTCACTGAGCCCCAGTGCTCTGTCTGCCAAATAGGGGGTGATACTACCCCTTTCATAGGCTGCTCTGAGGATCCAAAGAGGTGGAACCTGCCATGTAATAAACACTTGCTGCAGGAGAGATAGGACCTTCACTCTCTAAGTCTCAGTTTCTCCATCTTTGAAATGGGTAGACATCACGCTACTTATGGCTAACCTGAGGATGGCGTAAGGATGAGAAATGATTCGTGCATTTCAAGGACTTACCATTGGGGCTCACACAGGGAATGTGCCCAATAAAAGACAAACATCATTTTTTTTTTTTTTGCTGTCAATTATTATCAACCAAGTAAAGTGGATTAGTGGAGAAAGCTGTAGGCTGAGACTGGAAATGTCAGACAGACTGTTCTCTGACTTTCTAGGGTATATGTCTTCACTGCAATGACAGGGTGGCCATACTGACTTACCATGGGTGTGGTTTATAATCTTTTTTTCTCTGGCTTCGGTTTCCTTATATTTAAAACGGAGGATTTCAGAATGGCAAGTGGTTTTAAACTATGTACTTCCTCTGACTGATTAGTAATATCTGCCTGGAACCATCAGTGGAGATCTCACCACATCCACGTTTATTGGGAAAAAGTGTCACGATTGATTAGTGATGTCACCAGGGTATCATGTAAGGTGGGAGGATGGAATGTATTTGCCCACCTCAACCGGTGGTCTCTTGGGATCTCTTGGGGGTACTAAGATCCAGTCAATGTGTGAATTTCTGACCTGACACATCTATGTATCAGCATTCGTGTTGTGGGTGCTTTAGAGTGGTATTGAGGGTGGGGAATGGATATTACTCATCTTCATATTCTCAGGACCTAGTGAGGAAGAAGGAGCTGAAGGTTTTGGAGGAAGGACCATAGACTCTGTGGTCAGAGAAGCCTGGAGTCCCATCCCAGAGCTGCTATTTCCCAGCTGTGTGTCTGTGCAGCAGTAATCACTGATGCTCTTTGCCAAATATTCTGGAGCATCCATTTCAGTTCAGTTCAGTTCAGTCGCTCAGTTGTGTCCGACTCTTTGCGACCCCATGAATCGCAGCACGCCAGGCCTCCCTGTCCATCACCAACTCCCAGAGTTCACCCAGACCCACACCCACGGAGTCAGTGACGCCATCCTGCCATCTCATCCTCTGTCGTCCTCTTCTCCTCCTGCCCCCAGTCCCTCCCAGCATCAGAGTCCTTTCCAATGAGTCAACTCTTCGCGTAAGGTGGCCAAAGTACTGGAGTTTCAGCTTCAGCATCATTCCTTCCAAAGAAATCCCAGGGCTGATCTCCTTCAGAATGGACTGGTTGGATCTCCTTGCAGTCCAAGGGACTCTCAAGAGTCTTCTCCAACACCACAGTTCAAAAGCATCAATTCTTCGGCACTTAGCTTTCTTCACAGTCCAACTCTCACATGAATACATGACCACTGGAAAAACCATAGCCTTGACTAGACGGACCTTAGTTGGCAAAGTAATATCTTTGCTTTTGAATATGCTATCTGAGTTGGTCATAACTTTTCTTCCGAAGAGTAAGCGTCTTTTAATTTCATGGCTGCGGCCACCATCTGCAGTGATTTTGGAGCCCAGAAAAATAAAGTCTGACACTGTTTCCACTGTTTCCCCGTCTATTTCCCATGAAGTGATGGAACTGGATGCCATGATCTTCGTTTTCTGAATGTTGAGCTTTAAGCCAACTTTTTCACTCTGCTCTTTCGGGGAACTAAATAGGATGGTTATAGGAACACGTGACTAGCTCTGATCAGTGAGTGGGTTGTGAGCAGAAGTGACACCCTTCAGAAACGTCTCTTTCCTTCTTCCGTGATGACCCACACAAATGTTACAGATGTGTTGATCCGCCAACGCAGACCTCAGAGTGAAGGCTGGGCTGTCTGGGAGGCAGATTCTGAAAAGTTTATAACCTGCAAGAAGTTTCGAAGCAGTGCTCTCAGGGCCAATGCTCATGGGTGAAGGAAATAAAGTGAGGTCGGGCAAATGGAGAATTTGGACTCTGCAAAGAGCTCTGCAGCTGGGGTGTCCTTTCAGACATGTCCCACATTGGGGCAATGGTCTGAGCTTTCATACCTCATGTCAGTCACTCATTGGATGTAAGTTACCCTTAGGAAGGGGATGCGATCTTGGAGGAGATGGAGCTCTTCAGCTGAGAGCCATTCCTGGAGAGGAATGACAGCTGCAGGTGGAAGGCAGGGCTCCCAGCAGCTGGAAAATAGCAGTGATGCACTGGAGCTAGCTTCTATCAGCCCACGAGAACCGATTATTAAATGCTCAAGAATTTGGTGAGCTGGTTATTAAATATAGTCCTCATTGAAAATTAAATTACATAAGTGTATAGTTAGATACTTTTTATTAGAAACAAAGGTAATAAGTGCTCAAAACTCATCGCTTGAGAAAGTAATTGCTTTGCTACATTTTATTTTCCCAAAGCTCTTGAGCTGATTTACATTGTCGGACGGTGGAAGCACTACGCGCTGTCCTGTCACGCAACTCCAGCTGTGCATTCAGTGACCTCAGCAGCTTGAAATCCATCCCACCGAAACTGGAAAATGCTACCAGTCAAGGTGTTGTCTTTTGTTTGGCTGACTGTCTAGACTTGAGAAAGTGATAGGAAAAAAAGGCAGACTGTGTTATGGGTAGCTGTTACATTGTGAATAATAAAAAATATGTCAAATCATTGTTGAATTGCTATTGTCGGTAGGTGGTGGATGTATGAGTTCAGTAAAAACCAATAACAGCATTCTGTAAGAATTATTGGGCTGTATGGAATTGGCAATAAAGATATTACATATTTTATTATTTTATATAAACTGTACACTATACAGTCTTGATACCAGCAAAATAACAAATATGTGTATCTGTGTATTTTTTTTTCTCCCAGAGAACTGTTATTGAACATGTACCAGGACATTACTGAGGACTAGGTCCTTCATCCTCTGTCTTGGGGATGAAGCAGAGTGTCCATAAAAGAAGGTGACATGGAGCAGAGTCACTGCCATCCCTTGTTGGACATGTGGCTGGAGCAGGAGCCAGCTTTCTGCTCGCTAGTGTTTCATGGCACTGGGATGTGGGGGACTGCTTGTTACCACAGCAAGACCTAGTCTCCACTGACTGATGCACTTGGGTAAAGACACTTAATCCTCTGGGCTGTAGTCTAGTTTCTTTGCAATAATACCTCCTTGTAGGATTTCAGACAGAACCAAAAATGATGTCTGTCTTACCTTTGGCATCCAGTAGGGAACTCTGAATAATGCTTTTTATTGATAGTAGTGTCTTAATAAATGATGATTTATCTGATTTAAAATGCTGTTGGGACTTCCCCGGTGGTCCAATGGTTAAGAATCTGCCTGCCAGTACAGGGTACGTGGGTTCGATCCTCAGTCGGGGAAGATCCCACATGCTGTGAAACAACTACTGAGCCAGTGTTCTATAGAGTCTACAAGCCACAGCTGCTGAAGCCTGCACGCTCTAGAGCCTGTGCTCACTACAAGAGAAGCCGCTGCCGTGAGAAGCCGGCACACCCTAACTAGAGAGGAGCCCCCACTCGCCACAACCAGAGAAAGGCTGAGCGCAGCAATGAAGACCCAGCACAGCCAAACACAAATATATAAGTAAAAGAAATATTAAAGTGCCCTTGAGCCAATTCATACGACTCACCTTTGTATAACTGACACGAGGGCACAACTCTCAGTTTTTCTGCCTCCCTCGGTATCTTGTCTCCATCCTCTCAGCTGCTCTTTTACTTTATTGTGTAGGGGACAGAACCAAAGGCCACCAGTCCCAGCTGGGAAGGGCAGTCCTTCAGGGCCCTGGAGGGTTAACTGTCCAGTTACTGTAGCCACAGCTGCTTTGTCCCCAGGTCTCCTGAGAAGAGTAAAATGCTACGCAAGATACAGTGGCAGAGGAGGGCTGGCCATAAAGGTTAATGTCCCGAAGTAGGCTGGTGGCAGTGGCAGTCGGTAGAAATAGCACCTTAAATACCAAATAAAAATGGATGGACTGATCATCACAAAGCTGGACCATGCCCCACACAGGATCCAGCAGCTGAGGCCAGGGATGGGGTGGAGCACAGGCCCCTCAGGACCAGAACCTCTGAGGGGCAGCCTGGCTCCCTGAATAATTCTGTGGTCCAGCCAGCATTGAGGATTTATGGTTCTGATGCCAACTCTACACTGAGCAATTCTTGAATACCAGTGGGGTGTCCTGCAGTTCAGTTCAGTCCTGACACTATCTACCTGGAGGTAGACTCAGTCCTACAACACCACCCCAACCACAGATACCAGTCAAAATCCAGGTCGTCACCTGTGCTTCTGAATGCCTGGGCACAAGTCAGAGTTTCCCAAGATCCCCTCCTTAGGTTCCAAAGATTTGCTGGCGCTCTCTCTGACCTCAGAGAAATGTTTTATTTAACAGATTGCTGGCCTCGTGTAAAAGGGTGTAATTCAACAACAGCCTGATGGAAGAGATGCTCAAGGCAAGGCATAGGAAAGCAAGTGAGGCTTCCAGACTCTCCCTAAACACACCTCTCTCCCCAAATCTCCACGTGTTTACCAACCAGGGAGCTCTCTGAATCCAGGTCTTTGGGTTTTTATGGAGGCTTCACTACATAAGCACGATTGATTAAATCAGTGACCACTGGAGACTGATTCAATTTCCAGCCCCTTTCCCTTCTTGGAAGGTCAAGGGGTGGGATTTGAGAAATGGATTATTTCCTGCCTTGTCAGTAAATAAGGATGTCACAGCCATCAGCAATTGCAGCCCTTCAATGAAATTAAAAGATGCTTACTCCTTGGAAGAAAAGGTATGACCAACCTAGATAGCATATTCAAAAGCAGAGACATTACTTTGCCGACTAAGGTCCGTCTAGTCAAGGATATGGTTTTTCCAGTAGTAATGTACAGATGTGAGAGTTGGACTGTGAAGAAGGCTGAGCACTGAAGAATTGATGCTTTTGAACTGTGGTGTTGGAGAAGACTCTTGAGAGTCCCTTGGACTGCAAGGAGATCCAACCAGTCCATTCTGAAGGAGATCAGCCCTGGGATTTCTTTGGAAGGAATGATGCTGATTTCCTGCCTTGTCAGTAAATAAGGATGTCACAGCCATCAGCAATTGCAGCCCTTCAATGAAATTAAAAGATGCTTACTCCTTGGAAGAAAAGGTATGACCAACCTAGATAGCATATTCAAAAGCAGAGACATTACTTTGCCGACTAAGGTCCGTCTAGTCAAGGATATGGTTTTTCCAGTAGTAATGTACAGATGTGAGAGTTGGACTGTGAAGAAGGCTGAGCACTGAAGAATTGATGCTTTTGAACTGTGGTGTTGGAGAAGACTCTTGGAGTCCCTTGGACTGCAAGGAGATCCAACCAGTCCATTCTGAAGGAGATCAGCCCTGGGATTTCTTTGGAAGGAATGATGCTGAAGCTGAAACTCCAGTACTTTGGCCACCTCATGTGAAGAGCTGACTCATTGGAAAAGACCATGATGCTGGGAGGGATTGGGGGCAGGAGGAGAAGGGGACGACAGAAGATGAGATGGCTGGATGGCATCACTGACTCGATGGACATGAATCTGAGTGAACTCTGGGAGTTGGTGATGGACAGGGAGACCTGGCATGCTGCGATTCATGGGGTCACAAAGAGTTGGACATAACTGAGCGACTGAACTGAACTGAATGTGAGCCAGTGAACCCTGAGGGCACCGAGAAAGAAGAATCCTTGTGCTCCAATAGCCACCAGACTGCAGCCACTCCCTATGGCGAGCCCCCAGGGAGCTCAGGATGTGAGAAACACAGGGTACTGGCCCCAGATAGAAACATGCGTATGAGAGGACTGATTTCTGAGAACCCAGATCCTTGCATCTTTCCATGCATAGAAAAGTGCTAAATTCCTTAACTTGAGATATCTGGTTGTCTTTAACTAACAATAAATCTTTTGATGTTCAGACTACCTGCCCTTTGATGCAAAGCTTCTATATAATCAGGCTTCTCCCCTTCCTTGCCTCCTTGGAGCAGTTCTCTTGGGGTTACTTAGGATGCTGCCTCCCGGGCTTGAAGTCCTAAAAATTCCCACCAAATAAGACATAACTCTCAACTTTTAGGTTGTGAATACTTTTTTGAAGTCGACAGATTGAATGGTCTAACCCTCCAATCGTGTGGCTGGTTCCTCTTAAAAGTACTTTCTAAAAGTAATCTTATTAACATAAACTCAGATGTGGTCAAAAGGGGTTTGTTATCAGGTTTAATTATCAGGACACCATTATTGCTCTTATCACCCAGGAAATTCCAAGGGTTTTAGGAGCTCTGTGCTAGGAACAGCGACAAAAGCCAAATATACATATTTCTTATTATAAATCATAATCCAGTATCTCAGGACTCCTAATCATTTTAGATGGTACAAGGATGGCCTTTGAATTGCACTGAATTGTTCAACAGGAGTAACATGTGTCTCAGAGGTGATTGTGAGAATTAAATGGGATGCATTTAATAACTTATTAAAGGCCCTTCAGAAAGGGACTCATTAAATAAATTGTGGTTATCCATAGCTGTTTAGAATTATGAGACAGATTTGCACATATTGTAATGGCATAGTCTCCAATAAATATTAAGGGGGGGAAGCAAGATGGGGAGAGTCTTGATGGTGTGCCTCTATCTGGAAGGGAGAGAAGAAGCTGAGGGAGGTATTCATGTCCGCTTGTGTATTCTCGACCCTCCCTAGAAGGGATACCCCTGAGACTATTCCAGTGGCCGTTTGTGGGGATAAAAATGAGGACGGGTGACTGGATTAGATGGGGAAATTACCTTTTGACTTTGCACCCTCTGATACTGCTTCAGTTGTTCTGTGCTCAGAAATGCCCGACTCTTTGTGACCCCTGGACAGTAGCCCACCAGGCTCCTCCGTCCATGGCATTTCCTAGGCAAGAATACTGGAGTGGGTTGCCATTTCTGTTCTTCCTGACCCAGGGATCAAACCCTCATCTCCTAAGTCTGGTTACCATTTGTATCTCTTACTTATCCCTTTATTTGTGAATAGCAGAAACAAACAAACAAACAAAAAACCTGGGAGATTTGGATACCAAACCAGTTGCTTTTCCCGCCTACAATTTAATTTTTCTATTTTTGGCCATGCTGGGTCTTCGCGGCTGTCCCCCGGCTTTCTCTAGTTGTGGTGAGTGGAGGCTACTCTCTAGTACCCTCAGGCATGGCTGACCCCACTTCCTCATCAGGAAAACCTGAGTAATGGCATCACTTGCAGGGCTGTGAGTGAAAACACACATCAGAGCATCTGGCCGCCCATAGGTGTAGACAAGTCCTCCTCGCATCTGGATGTGGGCGGGTCCTATCAGGAGAGGGCGTGTCCCCGAGGTGCCGACTAGCTGGGGCTCCATGCAGACACACACAGTATGTTTCTTCTCCAGACATCCCGACCCAGGAAGATGTCTGGGTGAGGTAGGCACTGCTGGGGTTGGAGAAAAGAAGACTGAACGCGTGGAGGCTGCAGGAAGAGCAAGCTTTGCTGAGGACTGTCTGTACCAGGGTGGGCACTGGGGACCTGGATGAGTTCTTGGATAATTGAAACCCTCGTGAGCCCTTTGTGGCATCAAATGCCTAGAGAGACAGCCAGGTGGATCTTGGAGGCTTAAAAGACTGAGACAGTGGACAATCCCGTTGGGTGCTGGAGATCACTGCAATTCAACTCAGTCTGGTCTGTTTATCTTCCTTTGCCCCCATGCCTCTTTTTCCTGGCTACAAATTCTGGGCCAGTTTCCTTTGGGTATGCAGTCAGGGTCTTGAGGACTTCATGAAAATCCTGTAAGAATTTAGAGAGACACACAGAGAGCCCTAGAAGAGTCAATGTAACTTGGAGCTGCTGCTGCTAAGTCACTTCAGTCGTGTCCGACTCTGTGCGACCCCATAGACGGCAGCCCACCAGGCTCCCCTGCCCCTGGGATTCTCCAGGCAAGAACACTGGAGTGGGTTGCCATTTCCTTCTCCAATGCGTGAAAGTGAAAAGTCAAAGTGAAGTTGCTCAGTCGTGTCCGACTCTTAGCGACCCCATGGACTGCAGCCCACCAGGCTGCTCCATCCATGGGATTCTCCAGGCAAGAGTACTGGAGTGGGCTGCCATTGCCTTCTTCATTACCATCTCTGCTGCTACTAGCCTTGGCCTTTTCCTGAACTCAGTGGTCAGAGTGGACCAATGCTAGCTGGTTTTCTCCCTCTGGTTTCCTCAAGCTCCATGACCTTCAGGCTCCTTCAAGATTCATGGGTATGAATAATTTTCCAAATAAGGAAACCGACATCCAAATGTATCTCCTTAATTGTGCAGACCTGACTGGGAAGAGCTCAGAGCAGAACCTCACTTAAGATGGACCCTATAGTTTTACTTTTTCTGAAGTTTCTGGATGGGAGACAAGTTCAGTAAAGTCCACCTCACCCCCCACCTGCTAGCAGCTGCAGATAGAGTAAAACCTCAGTCTCACCCAGCAGGAACCATCTCATTTGCATGCATGAGAAACAATTTTTGTGAATTTAATTAATCACAGTTTACATGCTAATAACCCTTGAAATATTTTTATGGGTAAATAATGGATATTCCCTGCTGTGGAGGGAATCCGTTGGTTCCAGGGCTCACTTTTAATTTGTTTATCGTTGAGTGAGTAGAGAGGGAGAGTGATAGCTACCATTGCGATGGGGGAAAGAGAGCTGTGATTTTTGTTTCATGGATGAGGCCAGGAGAAGGTAGGATCTTCCCCAGTAGGTGCCTGGTGTCAAGATGGGGAAGCTGAGGGGTCAACGGTCATATATAACGTCTTGACTGTAATTCTACTATAGTCATCATCGTCATCACTGCTGCCACGACCACACGCCACTACAACCATGGTCTCCTCTTTAACCAGTTTTACCACCAGCAGCACCACCAGCAGCACCACTATCTTCACCATTATCACTGCCCAGGCCAGTTTTATCAATACCGCACCATCAGCTTCCCTGGTGGCTCAGGGGGTAAAGCATCTGCCCACAAAGTGGGAGACTCAGGTTCAGTCCCTGGGTTGGGAAGATCCCCTGGAGAAGGAAATGGGAACCCACGCTGGTTCTCTTGCCTGGAAAATCCCCTGGACAGAGGAGCCTAGTAGGCTACAGTCTGTGAGGTAGCAAAGAGTCGGACGTGACTGAGCGACTTCACTTTCACTTTTCACACCATCAACTCTGTCACATCACCACCTCCATCATCTCCATCGTCACTATCATCATCACCATCCCCACCGTTATCACCACCACCACCGTCACCCGCATCATCACCATTATCACCACTACCCAAGCCAGTTTCATCAACACCGCACCGTCAGCTCTGTCATATCACCACCTCCATCATCTCCATCCTCACTCTCAGCATGCCCGTCGCCACTCCATCGCCACCGCAGCCTCAACACGACAGTCAGCAGCAGCATCGTTACTGGCACAAGGGCAGCCTCCCAACCTTCATGACCTTTCTGTACGCGGGGGATGTGGTTCCCTCTCATCCTTGGATACGGCTTCTCCCTCTTGCCCTCTCCACACATCCTCACCCTTCTACATCTAATCAGTCACTAATCTGATCGCTTCTGCCTCTTGCATATCTTTTCAAGTTAAGTCCTCATCTTCCCTTATATTTCTTCAGTCTGGGTCTTCGTAATTTCTCAGCTGGTCTCCTGCAAAACTGGCCTCCCTGTTTCTCCCCAACCTAGTGCTAGGGCATCTTTCTAATCTGGAAATTTGACTGCTGTGATTAAAACTTTTTCTTATTGCCTCATGGTCATCAGTGATATTCCAAATTGACTACTGGTTTATATTAAAACAATATAAATTGCTTTTATGGAAGACATTCCATGGGCTCCGCATTGACTTAAAATTTTTTATGTTACTTAGTTATTTACAAAAAAAAACTAAGTTTGATCTCATTCCCCAAATGCTATCTTCATTGAATCTAAAATGCACTGAAGTGGGATGAATTGGGAGATTGGTTTTGACATATACGCACTGCTGATAATATGTATAAGGTGGATAACTAATGAGACCTACTGTATAGCTCAAGGATCTCTACTCAGTGCTCTGTGGGTGACCTAAATGGGAAGGAAATCCAAAAGATAGGGGATATATGTATGCGTATAGCTGATTCACTTTGCTGTACAGTAAGAACTAACACGACATTGTAAAGCAACTATACTCTGATATATTTACTGTATATATACTATACTCCAACTATACTCCAAAAATTAACTTAAAAAGTAAAATGCACGGAGATACTTTATTACTTTTTGTAGCAGTAAGAGGGAAAAATGCTGTCAATTGTAATTGTAAGAGGCTCTAAATTTTGAGATGCATCCCAATTTTATAGTTGTTTTCGAATCAATGACAAAGTTCACAAATGGCTGTAAGACTAAAGAAAATGAGAAGCTAAGTGCAAATGAAGTGATAAAGTTCAAATTAGTATATTTACTTAATAAAACAGGTGATGTCATTTTGGTGAAACTAAACTGCCACTTACTAAAGATGAATTGCTGTCCTAGCCAAGGTTCTTTTGAATTCAGCCCATGGACGGAGGAGCCTGGTAGGCTGCAGTCCACGGGGTCGCACAGAGTCGGACACGACTGAAGCGACTTAGCAGCAGCCTTTATTATTTGGAGTGGAGACTCAATCCTCCTGTCCTTTCTCTCTGAGAACCTTTAATTGCCATGGCAAGCCATCCATTGGCTTTTATCGGTTACAAACACATCATTTCTGTATCTGGTCTATTTATGTTCTTTTCCCTTAGTCTTGGGACAATTAAAACATTGTAACTAGACCTCAAAGTGATCACAGACAAAAACATCACCTGTTCATTGACATCCCATGCTGGTTGCCAAGGAGATGATCAGAATCTGCTAGTGTTCAGTGAACACACCAACATTTTACAGGTTCTTGCTGGGCACTCATAAATCCCTAAGTGTAAATCAGCAAGCTCTCAGGGACCCTTTAATGGAAGTTTTAGACACTGGTCCTTGAGATAAAAATCCCAGTTTCTAGCAGGATGTAGCAGGATCTAGCATTGCCTCATTTCTGGGCCCTGTTCCAGTCTTCGCTGCAGCCGTCACTAGCTCCTTGCCATTCCTGGACTCCACATACTCTCTTATATTCTTGCATCTTTGCTTATGCTGTTCCCATCGTCTGGAATGCTTTTCTTCCCCTGTCCACATGAGAAACTGTTCCATGCTCTTGGCATCCCCATCAGCAGCTCAGTGAAGACTTACTTCACATCTCCAGGGGAATCTAGCTCCTCCACAATCACAGCATCGATTGTGCATCATTTTACACTTGTTCATTTACACGCTCAAGAGTGATGACTTTATCTTGGCAATGGTTACTACAGGTTGGGAGTTGACTCTGTTAACAAAGAGTTTGCCTTTTCCCTTTATGACGAAATCTCTGTATGTTTACACTCAGATGCCCCCTCTCTTTCTCCTCCTCCTCTGCCACTTTGCCATTCCCCATTCTCCTCCCTTCCTCTTAATTCTTTCCTGTCCTTTCGCTTCCACTCCCCCCCTTTCTCTCTTCTCCTTCCCGGTTCTCCGCCAGTCCTCACAGGCTCCGACTGTCTGTGTCTCTCTCTTTACCTTAGAACCACATGGCATCACATTGTTAGCCTGGACATCTCTCCTCTTGGATGTACCCAGCTAGCAGAGCTGGGGGGTTCTTTAGTGGGCCCAAGGTTGTGCACAGACTTGGTTTCTTGGGAAGCAACGGCATCCCAGTGATGTCTTGGGAGTTGGGGTGGAGACGAGGCTGTGCCAGCCCTGGTGAGCAAAGAGTTCTGTTCCTGGAGAATTTCAAGGTTTCTTCTTGTGCTGAATCTCACCAGAGGCCCAATCTGGTAAAGTAATGCAGGGAAAGGTACGTCACTTTTCTGAGTCTCCACTTTCCATCACTAAAACAGGGCTGAAATAATATAATGGTCTCACTGGACTATGGGGAAGATGAAATGAACTAACGGGGCGGGGGTAGGGGGAGGAAGTGCTGGGCACAGGGCCAGGCAATATAAGTGCCTGATAAACACAAGTTTCCTGTCTCCTTTTGCCCCTTCCCTTCAAAAACAGAAAGACTCCTGTTAGTGAAAGCACTAGAGTGGACAGTAAGAAGTCCAGATTTAGTCCATGATGTGACTTTGGGCATCTCTGCTCATCTTTCTGAACTCTTGATGGACAGGGAAGCCTGGTGTGCTGCAGTCCATGGGATCGCGAAGAGTCAGACATGACTGAGCGACTGAACTGAACTGAATGTGAGGATGAATAGTAATACGGCTACTTACCTCACAGAATGTCTGAAAGGATTAAAGAAAATGAGGTAGTATTGAGTGAAAGATGACCATGGCACCTGGACAACAATGACAATAATAGCCTTTACTATGTGCCAGGAAGGACCCCCCTGGGGGCTCAATGATAAAGAATCTGCCTGCCAAGCAGGAGATGAGGGTTTGATCCCTGCGTCAGGAAGATCCTCTGGAGAAGGAAATGGCAACCCACTCCAGTATTCTTGCCTGGGAAATCCCATGGACAGAGGAGCCTGGTGGGGCTACAGTCCATGAGTCACAAGAGTCAGACACAGCTGAGCAACGAAACAACAGCAAACCTACCAGGAATGGTCACTTAGATTTAGTCTCTTATCTATTTCTTGTGTCATCAGCAAGAGCTTTCCACCTCCGTGGGGGCATAAATAACTGCTTGCATCTTTCTGATCAATTATTTCAACACTCACCTGCCTTACTGGTAGGTCATTTACCACTGTCCTGTTAAGGTTCTTTCCTGGCCCCCACCTCTCCCTTGCATGCTCTCTGAACCTCAAAGAATTACTCAATGATAAAGAATCTGCCTGTCAAGCAGGAGATGAGGGTTTGATCCCTGCGTCAGGAAGATCCTCTGGAGAAGGAAATGGCAACCCACTCCAGTATTCTTGCCTGGGAAATCCCATGGACAGAGGAGCCTGGTGGGGCTACAGTCCATGAGTCACAAGAGTCAGACACAGCTGAGCAACGAAACAACAGCAAACCTACCAGGAATGGTCACTTAGATTTAGTCTCTTATCTATTTCTTGTTCATCAGCAAGAGCTTTCCACCTCCGTGGGGGCATAAATAACTGCTTGCATCTTTCTGATCAATTATTTCAACACTCACCTGCCTTACTGGTAGGTCATTTACCACTGTCCTGTTAAGGTTCTTTCCTGGCCCCCACCTCTCCCTTGCATGCTCTCTGAACCTCAAAGAATTTATCAGTTCACAAGGGAATTTGTCTTCTTTCAGCTCATTCATAGCAAGAGCAGGAGTCTGGTTGGCCCCTACTGCAGCTGCTTTTTCTTACGAAAGGGGTCGCTGTTGAAGCGAAATTCTGCAGTCCTGGGGATGCTTTGTTCTGTGGTTACCATGGGTTTAGTTTGTGAGTATCTGACTCCTTCAATGCTATGCTTGGCTGAGAGTTACACAATGGCCCCACGGTTACAGCTCTATGGTCAACTTAGTTGCTTCACATATACAGTCACTCTTTGCGTAAAAGATGGGCCCACAGTAACTGATTTGGAGTCAGTTTATAACCATTATATCCTGCTTCCTCTCTGACCTAATTATTAGACAATTGGCATTTATTTGAAGAAGAGCCAGCTCATCAGAAAAGACCTTGATGTTGGGAAAGATTGAGGGAAAAAGGAGAAGGGGGCGACAGAAGATGAGGAAGTTGGATGGCATCACCAACCCATGGACATGAGTTTCAGCAAACTCCTGGAGGTACTGAAGGATAGGGAAGCCTGGTGTGCTATAGTCCATGGGGTCGCAAAGAGATGGACACAACTTAGCAACTGAACAATAACAACAACAAGCAATTATTTGACTCGTTCAAGCCTCAAAGCTCTTGTTACATCTTGAAGGTAATCCACTTTAAGGGAAGCTTGCTCTGTACCTGTCCTTATGCTGCAGGCTACGCTCAGTGATCACAAAAGGCCATCTGTTCCAGTCATGCTACCTGTAATTGACAGCTTCTTTAAGTAAAGTTGGGGCTTCTCTTGGGGCTCAGCTGGTAAGGAATGTGCCTGCATTGCGGGAGACCTGGGATCGATCCCTGGGTTGGAAGATGCCCTGGAGAAGGGAAAGGCTACCCACTCCAGTATTCTGGCCAGGAGAATTCCATGGACTGTATAGCCCATGGGGTTGAAAGAGTTGGACATGACTGAATGACTTTCACTCACTTAAGTAAAGTTGAGAGAGGAAACCAGAGGTATGATGTTCTTCAGGATGGTCCTGTTATTCTCCTGACAGTGAAGCGTAGATTACCCTCTTCAACGCTCACATATCTCTAAACATGGTTCAGAGATGATGTAGGAAAGGCGCAGGGATTAAAAACAGACAGAAATCATTCATATCTGTGGTAGAAACCAGCTGTCTTTGCCTGTCAGAGTCCCACTGCTTCTTCAACTCTCAGAGGACCCCAATTTCCTTTTCAGGAGTCACCCTTCCCTCCCCACTCTCAGTCCAAGTGGTTTGGGCAAGACTGGTCCTTCCTCTGTTCTCAAGGAGCAGAACTCTGACCCAGGACTGGCCAATCACAGCACTGAAACTCCCAGCTACAGTGACAGGCTCAAGGATCAGCACGTGACCCAGGGAGGACCAGTGAAAGCATGGCCTGAGATTTTCACTAGAACCATGGGAAGAGAAGCACACTCTGCTGAGAAAGCCAGGCTGAGAGGAGGTAAGTGTGAAGCTGTTGGGATACTGTCTTAGCCACTGGATGGAGAAAGCCTGACTGAAAATGAAGTAACTCTGCAGGGAACAGAGGCAAAAGATGAAATGAAGAGATTCTTGAAGACTTTGAGCACCTAGATCCAGCCGCATCTGAAGCTAACCCTTGATGTTGTTCACTCGCTCAGTCATGTCCGACTCTGCGCACCAGGCTTCCCTGTCCTTCAGCACCTCCTGGAGTTTGCTCAGAGTCACGTCCATTGAATCGGTGATGCCATCCAACCATCTCATCCTCTGTCATCCCCTTCTCCTCCTGCTTTCATACTGATGTCCTTTCATGAGTCAGAACATATCCATTTTCTAATTAGGTCTGTTTAAGCTAGGCTGAGTTTTGGTCACTTCTCACGGTGTAGTTACTAATTTATCTCCTAAGAACCGGTGCAAGAGTGTTCTGTTAGAGAAAGATATTACCCAAAAAGACAGACAGGCAGATAGACAATTTCTCATAATTAGAAATGTCTTTCCACCTCTTTACAGAATGGAGCGACCCTGTCCCTCCTTGCTGGATGCTTTGTTTCTGCCTGATGCATCCAAGGCAGGGCGCCAGTTCCAGACAGGCTGCAAATATTACAAAACGTCTGGGGAAAACGGCATTGTTCCCAATTTATGTTTTTGCTTCCCCTCCTGTCTCCAGCCTTTTCGCTTTTATTTAAGGCTGTGTTCAATGTTGTAATTACTTTTTAAATTGGTAACGTCTGTGTCTCAGGCACGTGGCTTCCCTCTGTTGCCGGGCCTGACACTGTAAACGAACCCTGGCACTTTGGCTGGGAGGCGCCTGGTGAAATATTGCCCTAAATAAATAAAAGGCAAATTAGATATTGGAAAATAATTTTAAATTACATTTGAATTCTTTGGGAATTACATCTTATATCTGCATTTGGGGCAAATGAATTCACCATGAATAATACGTCTGGAGTGAGTGCCCAGGGCGGATAGCGGTGCGGGGTGCTGGGAGGAGGGAGAAGAGGATTCGGTCTTTCTGAGGATAGTGAGGCTTAAAACAGACGGGGCTGCTTGAGGGATGGTCATGGCAATAGGCGTGTGAGTGTGTGTGTATGTGTGAAGTTGCTTCAGTCATGTCCGACTCTTGGAGATCCTATGGACTGTAACCCACCAGGTTCCTCTGTCCATGGGATTCTCCAGGCAAGAATACTGGAGTGGATTGCCATTTCCTTCTCCAGGGAAACTTCCCAACCCTAGATCCAGCCCAGGGATTGAAAATCTCTTCTGTCTCCTGCATTGGCAGGCAGATTACTTACCACTAGTGCCACCCGGAAGCCCATATGTGTGTATACATCCTAGGGACCTTGGAGATGCTTGCTGGATCTTCCAGAGGGAATGACGCTCCTCCAGAAGAAACTGACCAGGCTGATTGTGTTGTTTAGTCATTAAGCCTTTTCATACTGTTCATGGGGTTCTCAAGGCAAGAATGCTGAAGGGGTTTGCCATTTCCTTCTCTAGTGGACCACGTTTTGTTTCCACCAAGACCCGTCCATCTTGGGTGGCCCCACACAGCATGGCTCATAGTTTCATTGAGTTAGACAAGGTTGTGATCCGTGTGAGCAGTTTGGTTAGTTTTCTGTGACTGTGGCTTCATTCTGTCTGCTCTCTGATAGATGAGAATAAGAGGCTTGTGGAAACTTCCTGATGGGAGGGACTGAATGTGGGGAAAACTGGGTGGGCAAGTTCAGTTCAGGTCAGTTCAGTTGCTCAGCCGGGTCCGACTCTTTGCAACCCCATGAACTGCAGCTTGTCAGGCCTCCCTGTCCATCACCAACTCCCGGAGTTCACTCAAATTCAGGTCCACTGAGTCGGTGATGCCATCCAGCCATCTCATCCTCTGTTGTCCCCTTCTCCTCCTGCCTTCACTCTTTCCTAGCATCAGGGTCTTTTTAAATGAGTCAGCTCTTCACATTAGGTGGCCAAAGTATTGGCGTTTCAGCTTCAACATCAGTCCTTCCAATGAATATTCAGGACTGATTTCCTTTAGAATTTCCTTTAGGATGGACTGGTTGTATCTCCTTGCAGTCCAAGGGACTCTCGAGAATCTTTTCCAACACCAAAGTTCAAAAGCATCAATTCTTCGGCCCTCAGCTTTCTTTATAGTCCAACTCTCACATCCATGGCTCAGAGGTTAAAGCGTCTGCCTGCAATGCGGAAGGCCTGGGTTCGATCCCTGGGTCAGGAAGATCCCCTGGAGAAGGAAATGGCAACCCACTCCAGTACTCCTGCTGGGAGAATCCCATGGAGGGAGGAGACTGGTAGGCTACAGTCCATGGGGTCGCAAATAGTCGGACACAACTGAGCGACAAAGTAGTACTCACATCCATACATGACTACTGGAAAAACCACAGCCTTGACTAGATGGACCTTTGTTGGCAAAGTAATGTCTTTGCTTTTTAATATGCTATCTAGGTTGGTCATAACTTTCCAGCCAAGGAGTAAGCATCTTTTAATTTCGTGGTTGCAGTCACCATCTGCAGTGATTTTGGAGCCCAAGAAAATAAAGTCTGACACTGTTTCCACTGTTTGCCCATCTATTTCCCATGAAGTGATGGGACCAGATGCCATGATCTTCGTTTTCTGAATGTTGAGCTTTAAGCCAACTTTTTCACTCTCTTCTTTCACTTTCGCCAGGAGGCTCTTTAGTTCTTCTTCAATTTCTGCCATAAGGGTGGTGTCATCTGCATATCTGAGGTTATTGATATTTCTTCTGGCAATCTTGATTCCAGCTTGTGCTTCTTCCAGCCCAGCGTTCTCATGATGTACTCTGCATATAAGTTAAATAAGCAGGGTGACGGTATACAGCCTTGACGCACTCCTTTTCCTATTTGGAACCAGTCTGTTGTTCCACGTCCAGTTCTAACTGTTGCTTCTAGGCTTGCATACAGGTTTCTCAAGAGGTGGGTCAGGTGGTCTGGTATTCCCATCTCTTTCAGAATTTTCCACAGTTGATTGTGATCCACACAGTCACAGGATTTGGCATAGTCAATAAAGCAGAAATAGATGTTTTTCTGGAACTCTCTTGCTTTTTCCATGATCCAGCGGATGTTGGCAATTTGATCTCTGGTTCCTCTGCCTTTTCTAAAACCAGCTTGAACATCAGGGAGTTCATGGTTCACATATTGCTGAAGTCTGCTTGGAGAATTTTGAGCATTACTTTACTAGCATGTGAGATGAGTGCGATTGTGCGGTAGTTTGAGCATTATTTGGTATTGCCTTCCTTTGGAATTGGGATGAAAACTGACCTTTTCCAGTCCTGTGGCCACTGCTGAGTTTTCCAAATTTGCTGGCAAATTGAGTGCAGCACTTTCACAGCATCATCTTTCAGGATTTGGAATAGCTCAACTGGAATTCCATCACCCCCACTAGCTTTGTTCGTAATGATGCTTTCTAAGGCCCACTTGACTTCACATTCCAAGATGTCTGGCTCTGGATTAGTCAACACATCATCATGATTATCTGGGTCATGAAGTTTTTTTTTTGTACAGTTCTTTGATAAACTTATACAATATTATGTGTTAGTTATGTGTCACTAAAGATAAGAAAAGTAATTCTCATCATCTGCTCTTTTTCTAAATTTTAATTTATCAGTTAGATCTGGCTTACAGTTAATCTTCTGAGAACATATGCCTTGTTTTCCTAAAATGATTTAAGATTATTTAAGCTAGTTTTAGAAAAACTTGAAACTTCAGAACTGAGGGTGAAGCTGTCCAAATCCATGTGATCAATCTCTCTCCCTAACACATAGCCTCTTTGAATTTAAAAAAAAAAAGAAAAAAAAAAAAGAAAGGAAAGAAAAGTACTAATAAGAGGATGTCATGGCTAACATTCTTCTGACCCCTCTGTGCTCCAAAATGGATAATTGTTTTAGGGATAATTAGTTTCAAACTTGAATCACAAATAGGTTTATTATTTTTAGTAATCACTATATTTCTAAAAATATATTTATCTAATGATATATTTATTATTATATACCAATGTATTTATTTTACATTTTTATGAAATATAAATAAAAATATGAATTTTAAACTGATGTTAGTTCCAATACTAAAAGACCATTCCTTCTTTCTATCCTGAAAGAAAGAAACTTACTTTATAAACATATTGCTACCTTGCCCTTCTCTCAAAGATGTATTAATTACCTGAAAATAAAACTTTAAGGTTTTTAGTATTTAATGTTTTATTTTCATGAATATATTTATATGCATTTAGATACATTTTGTGTTATATTTGTATATGACATATATAGGATTCTATTTTTTAATAGAAGTTTATTTAAATTAATTGGCAGTTAATTACTTTACAATATTGTATTGGTTTTGCCATACATCAACCTGAATCCACCACAAGTATACATATGTTCCTCATCCTGAACCCCCCTCCCTCTTCCCTCCCTGTACCATCCCTCTGGGTCGTCCCAGTGAACCAGCCCAAGCATCCAGTATCATGCATTGAACCTGGACTAGTGATCATTTCATATATGATATTATACATGTTTCAATGGCATTCTCCCAAATCATCCCACCCTCTCCCTTTTCCACACAGACCGAAAGACTGTTCTATAGATCTGTGTCTCTTGCTGTCTCGCATACAGGGTTATCATTACAATCTTTCTAAATTCCATATATATGCTTTAGTATACTGTATTTGTGTTTTTCTTTCTGACTTACTTCATTCTGTATAATCATATCCAGTTTCATCCACCTCATTAGAACTGATTCAAATGTATTCTTTTTAATGGCTGAGTAATACTCCATTGTGTATGTGTACCACAGCTTTCTTATCCATTCAACTGCTGATGGACATCTAGGTTGCTTCCCTGTCCTGGCTACTATAAACAGTGCTGTGATGAACATTGGGGTACACGTGTCTCTTTCAATTCTGGTTTCCTCAGTGTGTATGCCCAGCAGTGGGATTGCTGAGTCATAAGGCGGTTCTATTTGCAATTATTTAAGAAATCTCCACACTGTTCTCCATAGTGGTTGCACTATTTTGCATTCCCACCAGCAATGTAAGAGGATTCCCTTTTCTCCACACCCTCTCCAGCATTTATTGCTTGTAGACTTTTGGATCGCAGCCATTCTGACTGATGTGAAATGGTACCTCATTGTGGTTTTGATTAGCATTTCTCTGATAGTGATGTTGAGCATCTTTTCATGTGTTTTTNCATAGGTACATGGATTTATCTCTGGGCTTTCTATCTTGTTCCATTGATCTATATTTCAGTCTTTGTGCCAGTACCATACTGTCTTGATGATTGTGGCTTTTTAGTAGAGCCTCCAGTCAGGCAGGTTGATTTCTGTAGTTTTATTCTTCTTTCTCAAGATTGCTTTAGCTATTACAGGGTTTTTGTATTCCTATGCAAATCGTGAAATTATTTGTTCTAGTTCTGTGAAAAATACCATTGGTAGCTTGATAGGGATTGCATTGAATCTATAGATTGCTTTGGGTAGTATACTCATTTTCACTATGTTGATTCTTCCAATCCATGAACATGGTATATTTCTCCATCTATTAGTGTCCTCTTTGATTTCTTTTACCAGTGTTTTATAGTTTTCTATATATAGGTCTTTAGTTTCTTTAGGTAGATATATTCTTAAGTATTTTATTGTTTTCATTGCAATGGTGAAAAGAATTGTTTCCTTAATTTCTCTTTATATTTTCTCATTATTAGCTTATAGGAATGAAAGGGATTTCTGTGTGTTGATTTTATATCCTGCCACTTTACTGTATTCACTGATTAGCTCTAGTAATTTTCTGGTGGAGTCTTTAGGTTTTTCTATATAGAGGATCATGTCATCTGCAGTGACAGTTTTACTTCTTCTTTTCCAATTTGGATTCATTTTATTTATTTTTCTGCTCTGATTTTTGTGTCCAAAACTATGTTGAATAGTAATGGTGAAAGTGGGCACCCTTGTCTTGTTCCTGACTTTGGGGAAATGCTTTCAATTTTTCACCATTGAGGATAATGTTTGCTATGGGCTTGTCATATACAGCTTTTATTATGTTGATGTATGTTCCTTCTATTCCTGCTTTCTGGAGAGTTTTTATCATAAATGGATGTTGAATTTCGTCAAAGGCTTTCTCTGCATCTATTGAGATAATCATATGGTTTTTATTTTTCTAATTTTTTAATGTGGTGTATTACATTGAATTATTTGCGGATTTTGAAGAATACTTGCATCCCTGGGGTAAAGTCCACTTGGTCATGGTGTATGAGCTTTTTAATGTGTTGTTGGATTCTGATTGCTAGAATTTTGTTAAGGATTTTTGTATCTATGTTCGTCAGTGATATTGGCCTGTAGTTTTCTTTTTTTGTGGCATCTTTGTCAGGTTTTGGTATTAGGGTGATGGTGGCCTCATAGAATGAGTTTGGAAGTTGACCTTCCTCTGCAATTTTCTGGAAGAGTTTGAGTAGGATAGGTGTTAGCTCATCTCTAAATTTTTGGTAAAATTCAGCTGTGAAGCTGTGTGGCCCTGGGCTTTTGTTTGCTGGAAGATTCCTGATTACAGTTTCAATTTCTTTGCTTGTGATGGATCTGTTAAGATTTTCTATTTCTTCCTGGTTCAGTTTTGGAAAGTTGAACTTTTCTAAGAATTTCTCCATTTCTTCAAAGTTGTCCATTTTATTGGCATATAATTGCTGATAGTAATCTCTTATGATCCTTTGTATTTCTGTGTTGTCTGTTGTGATCTCTCTGTTTTCATTTGTAACTTTATTGATTTGATTTTTGTCCCTTTGTTTCTTGATGAGTCTGGCTAATGGTTTGTCAATTTTATTTATCCTTTCAAAGAACCAGCTTTTGGCTTTGTTGATTTTTGCTATGGTCTCTTTGGTTTCTTTTGCATTTATTTCTGCCCTAATTTTAAGATTTCTTTCCTTCTACTAACCCTGGGGTTCTTCATTTCTTCCTTTTCTAGTTGCTTTAGGAGTCAAGTTAGGCTATTTGTTTCATTTTTTTCTTGTTTCTTGAGATAGGCCTATATCGCTATGAAGTTTCCCCTTAGCACTGCTTTTGGAGTGTCCCACAGGTTTTGGGTTGCTGTGTTTGCATTTTCATTCATTTCTATGCATATTTTGATTTTTTTCTTGATTTCTTCTCTGATTTGTTGGTTATTTAGCAGCGTGTTGTTCAGCCTCCATAAGTTGGAATTTTTAATAGTTTTTCTCCTGTAATTGAGATCTAATCTTACTGCATTGTGGTCAGAAAAGATGCTTGGAATGATTTAAATTTTTTTGAACTTACCAAGGCTAGATTTATGGCCCAGGATGTGATCTATCCTGGAGAAGGTTCCATGTGTGCCTGAGAAAAAGGTGAAATTCATTGTTTTGGGGTGAAATGTCCTATAGATATCAATTAGGTCTAACTGGTCTATTGTAGCATTTAAAGTTTGTGTTTCCTTGTTAACTTTCTGTTTAGTTGATCTATCCATAGGTGTGAGTGGTGTATTAAAGTCTCCCACTATTACTGTGTTATTGTTAATTTCCCCTTTCATATTTGTTAGCATTTGTCTTACATATTGTGGTGCTTCTATGTTGGGTGCATATATATTTATAATTGTTATATCTTCTTCTTGGATTGATCCTTTGATCATTATGCAGTGTCCCTCTTTGTCTATTTTCACAGCCTTTTTTTAAAAGTCTATTTTATCTGATATGAATATTGCTACTCCTGCTTCCTTTTGGTCTCTATTTGCATGAAATATCTTTTTCCAATCTTTCACTTTCATTCTGTATGTGTCCCCTGTTTTGAGGAGAGTCTCTTGTAGACAACATATATAGGGGTCTTGTTTTTTTATCCATTCAGCCAGTCTTTGTCTTTTGGTTGGGACATTCAGCCCATTTACATTTAAGGTTATTATTGATAAATATGATCCTGTTGCCATTTACTTTATTGTTTTGGGTTTGAGTTTATACACCCTTTTTGTGTTTCCTGTCTAGAGAATATCCTCTAGCATTTGTTGGACAGCTGGTTTATGGTGCTGAATTCACTCAGCGTTTGCTTGTCTATAAAGCTTTTGATTTCTCCTTCATATTTGAATGCGATCCTTGCTGGGTACAGTAATCTTGGCTGTAGATTATTTTCTTTCATCACTTTAAGTATGTCTTGCCATTCACTCTTGGCCTGAAAAGTTTCTATTGAAAGATCAGCTGTTATTCTTATGGGAATCCCCTTGTGTGTTATTTGTTGTTTTTCCCTTGCTGCTTTTAATATTTGTTCTTTGTTAATTTGATTAATATGTGTCTTGTGGTGTTTCACCATGGATTTATCCTATTTGGGACTCTCTGGGTTTCTTGGACTTGGGTAATTACTTCCTTCCCCACTTAAGGGAAGTTTTTGACTATTATCTCCTCAGGTATTTTTCCATGGTCTTTCTTTTTGTCTTCTTCTTCTGGCATTCCTATGATTCGAATATTGGGGCGTTTAACATGGTTCTGGAGGTCTCTGAGATTGTCCTCATTTCTTTTGATTAGTTTTTCTTTTTTCCTCTCTGTTTCATTTATTTCTACCATTATATCTTCTACTTCACTAACCCTGTCTTCTGTCTCTGTTATTCTACTATTTGTTGCCTCCAAAGTGTTTTTAATCTCATTTATTGTATTAGTCATTATATATTGACTCTTTTATTTCTTCTAGATCCTGTTAAACCTTTCTTGCATCTTCTCAGTCCTTGTCTCCAGGCTATTTATCTGTGATTCCATTTTGGTTTCAAGAGTTTGAATCATTTTCACTATTATTATTAGGAATTCTTCATCAGGTAGATTCCCTATCTCTTCCTCTTTGGTTTGGTTTGGTGGGCATTTATCCTATTCCTTTACCTGCTGAGCATTCCTCTGTCTCTTTATCTTGTTTATATTGCTGAGTTTGGGATGTATTTTCTGTATTTTGGCAGTTTGTGGAGTTCTCTTTATTGTGGAGTTTCCTGGTGTGGGTGGGTTTGTTCAGGTGGCTTGTCAAGGTTTCTTGGTTAAAGAAGCTTGTGTCAGAGTTCTGGTGGTGGAGCTGGACTTCTTCTCTCTGGAGTGCAATGAAGTGTCCAGTAATGAGTTATGAGATGTCAAAGATTTTGGAGTAACTTTGGGCAGCTTGTATATTGGAGCTCAGGGGTGTGTTCCTGTGTTGCTGGTTAATTTGCATGGTATGTCTTGCTCTGGATCTTGTTGGCCCTTGGGTGGTGCTTGGTTTCAGTGTAGATATGGAGGCATTTGATGAGCTCCTGTCAATTAATGTTTCCTGGAGTCAGGAGTTATCCAGTGTTCTCAGGGTTTGGACATAAGCCTCCTGCTTCTGGTTTTCAGTCTTATTTTTACAGTAGTCTCAAAACTTCTCCTTCTATACAGCACCACTGATAAAACATCTAGATTAAAGATGAAAAGTTTCTCCACAGTGAGGGACACCCAGGGAGGCTCACAGAGTTACATGGAGTAGAGAAGAGGTAGGAGGAATTTAGAGGTGACCTGAATGACATGAGGAGGAATCAGTAGAGGAGAGCACAAGCTAGCCAGTAATCATTTTCTTATGTGCACTCCACAACTGGACCACTCAGAGATGTTCACGGAGTTATACAGAGAAGTGCAGAGGGAGGAAGGAGACAGAGGTGACCAGGAGGATAAAAGGGGGGGATCAAAAGGAGAGAGAGAGATCCAGCCAGTAATCAGTTCCCTAAGTGTTCTCCACCGTCTGGAACACACAGATTCACAGAGTTGGGTAGAGAAGGAGGGGGAGGTAGAGAGAAGACAGAGGCGACCTGGTGGATAAAAAGGAGAGTCCAAAGGGGAAGAGAGCAGTCAAGCCAGTAATCTCGTTCCCAAGTAAAAATGGGCACTGAAGATTGGGTTTGTAATAACAAATACAAAAAAGACAAAGATTAAAAATCTAGAGTAGAGGTTGGAATTTCAAAAATTCAAATATTAAAGAAAAGAAAAACAAACACAAAGTCACAAAAATTATGAAGTTTGCTTTACAAAATAGTTTTGTTTTGTTTTTGTTTTTTTGCAAAGTAATAGTAGGTTATAAAATGAAAATTAAAGGAGTAATAGAGAACTTAAAAATTAAAAATAAATAAATAAATAAAAAGAATGATAATAAAAATAGTAAAAATATATCTAGGACTTTCTCTTGTGTTGTTGTGGGTATTGTGGGATCAGTTCATTTTCAGATAGCTCCTTGGTCCAGCTTATATTTCTCAAGATCTATAGGCCCCTTCCTATGTAGTTGGTACTAATGACAGGGTTTTAGACTATTGCACCTGTCACTTCCAAGGCTGTTGCCTCTGTTTTAGCTTCTTATGTTTCTGTTTGCTGGTCTCTTCAGTGTCTGATTTCTGCCCTGACACAAAGGGGGCGGTGGTGGAAACTTTTTTTAGGCTCACTTGTTCAGCTGCATTGTGGGGAGGGAGGGACGCTGCAAACAAATAACACTGGTGTGTTCTCACAGTGCCTCAGCCACTCTAGGCCTGCCCCCGCTCATGGTGTGTGTGCCCTCCCTGCCCACTACTCAGGCTCTAGGCTGCTCTGTCAGGAACTGTCCAATGCTGGCCCTGAGCTGCATGCACCTCCCAGGTCTAAGCCGCTCAGGTTCAGGCACTCAGGTAGTCCCCAAAGTTGCACACTTTTTTGGGCCTGTGTTTTGTGCCATTTTCAGGTCTGAGCAGCTCAGGTGATGAAGTGTTTGGCAAGCATGGTCACTGTGACTTACTGCCTCCCCTGTCCCTGCTGCTCGGTTTTCTGGGTGTACAACTGGCACACCTTCTCAGATGGATGTTCACTGTCCAGAAGCCCAAGAAGTCTTAGTTAGCAAAGAAGCCTGGTTGCAGTTTGGTAGATAATAACTCTCTGGGGCTGTAATTGCCCCCTTCTGACTATGGCTGCCTGTCACTGGAGGGGGCTGCTCTGCAGCCGGCTAGTTCTGTTCAGTCCTTGGTTCTGTGCATGGGCCTGGTGGTGTCTTAGGTCTTTTCGCGTGGTAGCTATCCTAGAGTCTGGTTTGTTAGCCCAAGTTAGTTCACTCAGATTGCTCTCAGGGCATTCAGTCAGATCCTACTCTAAGCAATGCAGCCCACGCCTCCCTGCCCAGCCCCCATTTTCTAGGGGCGGAAGCAGGTGTCTGTGCTGCTTCTCCGCTGGGAGAGTTACCATTGGGCTCATAATCTGTGGGTTTTAATTATTTATTTATTTTTCCTCCCTGTTATGTTGCCCTCTGTGCTTCCAAGGCTTGCCACAGACTCGGCAGTGAGAGTGCTTCCTGGTGTTTGAAAACTTCTATCTTTTTAAGACTCCCTTCCAGGGATGGAGCTCCATCCCTACCTCTTTTGTATCTTTTTTTTTGTCTTTTATATTTTTTCCTACCTCCTTTCAAAGACAATGGGCTGCTTTTCTGGGTGCCTGATGTCCTCTGCTGGCATTCAGAAGTTGTTTTGTGGAATTTACTAAGTGTTTAAATGTTTTTTTGATGAATTTGTGGGGGATAAAGTGGTCTCATCCAATTCCTCTGCCATATTAGGACCACCCCCTATAGGATCCTTATATGTCATTTTTATTTTATATAGTGATTAACTTATGCATGATTCCTTAGGAGTTTTCAAGGTGCAAACTACTAAATGAGACAGCACAGACTTTATTGCATGAATGCATGTATATTCAATGCCCTGAATGCATTATCACAATTTGTGAACAAATTTGTATTTTCATATGGTGATAGCTTCAAAATGTAGACACCATCTTTGGCTTTTGGATTAATAAATTATTTACTGAAGTCCTACAACTCTGAGAAATACAATGTGTTTTTTTTCTCTAAACAAACACTTTTGTTTCTTTTACATCACTAATTCACACTCAGTCAAACCTCTCAAATGCAAAATTCCTGTTATACTAAAGCATCATTAAATAGAAGCAAAAACAAATATGCATTTAACCACCTTGCATATTATTTTTGTTTAGTTGCTAAGTCCTGTCAGACTTCTTTTGCAACCTGTAGGGACTGTAGCATGTCAGACTCCTCTGCCCATAGGATTTCATAGGAAAGAATTCTGGAGTGGTTTGCCATTTTTTAAGTCTCCCTGATGCAGGGATCAAATCTGTTTCTCCTGCATTGACAGGTGGATTCTTTACCATTGAGCCACCAGGGAAGCCCAGCACATTGTATACATTCTTGCTAAGTTGCTTCAGTCGAGTCCAACTCTTTTAGACCATATGGACTGTATTCTGCCAGGTTCCTCTGTCCATGGAATTCTTGAAGCAAAAATACTGGAGTGGGTCATTGTACCCTCCTCCAGGGGGATCTTCCACATTCAGGAACTGAAAAAACATCTCATGCATTGCAGGCAGATTCTCTCCCACTGAGCCACCAGGAAAGCCCACCACTTTGTGTCTTCAGCCTTAAATGGACACAGTTTTAACACTTTTAGCACTGCTTTATTTAAATATTATAATCATGAGGGTTCAGAAACTCATGACAGTATCAATATACAATTAGGGAAAATTTTCTTGGAGGAAGATTTCTTCTAGCTGGAGAGGTATTTTTGTTGTTCAGTCACTCATTCATGTCCGACTCTTTGTGATCCCTTGAACTGTAGTGTACACTGTTCTTCACCATCTCTTGGAGCTTGCTCAAACTCATGGCAACTCAGTCAGTGATGCCATCCAAATATCTCATCCTCTGAGATATTTGTCACCCCCTTCTCCTTCTGCCTTCAATCATTTCCAGCATCAGTCTTTTCCAATGAGACAGCCCTTCACATCAGGTGGCCAAAGTATTGGAGCATCAGTTTCAGCATCAGTCCTTCCAATGAATATTCAGGATGTATTTCCTTTATAAGTGAATTGTTTGTTCTCCTTGCAGTCCAAGGGGCTCTCAAGAGTCTTCTCCAAACCACAGTTCAAAAGCATCAGTACTTCAGTGCTCAGCCTTCTTTATGGTCCAACTCTCACATCCATGCATAAGTACTGGAAAAACCATAGCTTTTGTCGGCAAAGTAATGTCTGTATTTTAATATGCAGTCCAGGTTGGTTATAGATTTTCTTCCAAGGGACAATCATCTTTTTAATTTCATGGCTGCAGTCACCATCTGCCGTGATTTTGGAGCCCAAGAATGTAAAGTCTTTTATTGTTTCCATTGTTTCCCTATCTTTTTGCCGTGATGGGACCAGATGCCATGATCTTAGTTTTCTAAATGTTGAGCTTTAAGCCAACTTTTTCAGACTCCTCTTTCACTTTCATCAAGAGGCTCTTTAGTTCTTCTTCACTTTCTGTCGTAAGGGTGGGGTCATCTGGATCTCTGAGGTTATTCATATTTCTCCTCTTAGGAGTTTTCAAGGTGCAAACTACTAAATGAGACAGCACAGACTTTATTGCATGAATGCATGTATATTCAATGCCCTGAATGCATTATCACAATTTGTGAACAAATTTGTATTTTCATATGGTGATAGCTTCAAAATGTAGACACCATCTTTGGCTTTTGGATTAATAAATTATTTACTGAAGTCCTACAACTCTGAGAAATACAATGTGTTTTTTTTCTCTAAACAAACACTTTTGTTTCTTTTACATCACTAATTCACACTCAGTCAAACCTCTCAAATGCAAAATTCCTGTTATACTAAAGCATCATTAAACAGAAGCAAAAACAAATATGCATTTAACCACCTTGCATATTATTTTTGTTTAGTTGCTAAGTCCTGTCAGACTTCTTTTGCAACCTGTAGGGACTGTAGCATGTCAGACTCCTCTGCCCATAGGATTTCATAGGAAAGAATTCTGGAGTGGTTTGCCATTTTTTAAGTCTCCCTGATCCAGGGATCAAATCTGTTTCTCCTGCATTGGCAGGTGGATTCTTTACCATTGAGCCACCAGGGAAGCCCAGCACATTGTATACATTCTTGCTAAGTTGCTTCAGTCGAGTCCAACTCTTTTAGACCATATGGACTGTATTCTGCCAGGTTCCTCTGTCCATGGAATTCTTGAAGCAAAAATACTGGAGTGGGTCATTGTACCCTCCTCCAGGGGGATCTTCCACATTCAGGAACTGAAAAAACATCTCATGCATTGCAGGCAGATTCTCTCCCACTGAGCCACCAGGAAAGCCCCACCACTTTGTGTCTTCAGCCTTAAATGGACACAGTTTTAACACTTTTAGCACTGCTTTATTTAAATATTATAATCATGAGGGTTCAGAAACTCATGACAGTATCAATATACAATTAGGGAAAATTTTCTTGGAGGAAGATTTCTTCTAGCTGGAGAGGTATTTTTGTTGTTCAGTCACTCATTCATGTCCGACTCTTTGTGATCCCTTGAACTGTAGTGTACACTGTTCTTCACCATCTCTTGGAGCTTGCTCAAACTCATGGCAACTCAGTCAGTGATGCCATCCAAATATCTCATCCTCTGAGATATTTGTCACCCCCTTCTCCTTCTGCCTTCAATCATTTCCAGCATCAGTCTTTTCCAATGAGACAGCCCTTCACATCAGGTGGCCAAAGTATTGGAGCATCAGTTTCAGCATCAGTCCTTCCAATGAATATTCAGGATGTATTTCCTTTATAAGTGAATTGTTTGTTCTCCTTGCAGTCCAAGGGGCTCTCAAGAGTCTTCTCCAAACCACAGTTCAAAAGCATCAGTACTTCAGTGCTCAGCCTTCTTTATGGTCCAACTCTCACATCCATGCATAAGTACTGGAAAAACCATAGCTTTTGTCGGCAAAGTAATGTCTGTATTTTAATATGCAGTCCAGGTTGGTTATAGATTTTCTTCCAAGGGACAATCATCTTTTTAATTTCATGGCTGCAGTCACCATCTGCCGTGATTTTGGAGCCCAAGAATGTAAAGTCTTTTATTGTTTCCATTGTTTCCCTATCTTTTTGCCGTGATGGGACCAGATGCCATGATCTTAGTTTTCTAAATGTTGAGCTTTAAGCCAACTTTTTCAGACTCCTCTTTCACTTTCATCAAGAGGCTCTTTAGTTCTTCTTCACTTTCTGTCGTAAGGGTGGGGTCATCTGGATCTCTGAGGTTATTCATATTTCTCCTGGCAATGTTGATCATGGCCTTTGCTTCATCCAGCCTGGCATTTCACATGATGTTCTCTGCATATAAGTTAATAAACAGAGTGACAATATACAGCCTTGACATCTTTACCAATTTGGAACCAGTCCATTGTTTCATGTCCGGTTGTAACTATTGCTTCTTGACTGCACACAGTTTTCTCAGGAGGCAGGTAAGATGGTCTGATATTCATGTCTCTTTAAAAATTTTTCAGTGTGTTATGATCGACACAATCAGAGGCTTTAGCATAGTCAATGAAGCAGAGGTAGATAGATGGAGAAGTATAGGTTCTGCTTATTAAAAGGAAACAAAGAATTTTCACAACCTAAGAATATTTTTTCCTTAAACTTAAGCATTCAAACAATAGATAAAATTGAGTAGAATTATGTGAACAAGAAAAAAAGATTAAACTCTCCTGCATTTGTTTTTACATATGTATGTTTAGAACTTCTTTTAAAAGGTAAATACCTACAGTCAAGTATAAGCTATGGAAAATGAAATTTAAAATAATCTGGAAAGATTATAATTCCTAGCTAAACTTATATAGGTGTGATTATAATAGCATTTAATGATCATAGCATGTACATTTATTTTTCCCATATTTTGTTTTCGTTTAGTCACTACATTTGTCCAACTCTTTTGTGACCCCTTGGACTGTAGCCCAACAGGCTCCTCTGTGCATGGGATTTCCCAGGTAAGAATACTGGAGTGGGTTGCCATTTCCTTCTCCAGGGAATCTTCCCAACCCATGGATCAAACCCATGTCTCCTGCCTTGGCAGGAGGATTCTTTACCACTGAGCCATGAGCTCAAAAAATATAATCTTTTATTCATTACTATATTTTATATACTCTTTAAAAGATGATACTTAATACTTTCCTATCAAATTATAATATAACTATTGACTCTGCATTACTTAACCAAATTTTCATCATTGGGCATTGAAACTGTTTTCATTTGTGGAAATACATCTATGTATAGGTCTTCCCTCATAGCTCAGTTGGTAAATTATCTGAATGCAATGCAGGAGACCTGGGTTTGATTCCTGGGTTGAAAGATCCTCTGGAGAAGGAAATGACAACTCACTCTAGTATTCTTGCCTGGAGAATTCCACGGATAGAGGTGCCTGACAGGCTACAGTTCATGGAATTGCAAGAGTCGGACATGACTTAGTGACTAAACCACCACCACCACCACGTGGATATATTCCCGATGGGATTCCCTCAACATGTAAAGGCTCAGCATATAAAGAATGCATCTGCAATGCAGGAGATAAGGGAAAAATGGGTTCAATCCTTGGCTAGGAAGATCCTCTGGAAAAGGAAATGGCAACCATTCCAGTATTATTGCCTGAAAAAACCCATGTATATAGGAGCCTGGCAGGCTATAGTCCAATGGATTGCAAAGAATTGGACATGACTGTGCTCAGTATATAGGTATCTTATTAGTTTGCGAAAATAAAATACTTTATGGAGATGGGCTGAGATTAAAGAATTGCCTGTATTTGAGGGATGTTTTGTGAGGTAATTTGTAGCTTATATTTATACTCATATTGAGTTGGTAAAAAAATATCATTCAGGTATGAAAATCCCAGATGAACATTTTGGCCAATCCTATGTGTGTGTGTATATATACACACACACATACTATGCTAAGTCACTTCAGTCTTGTCCAACTCTGTGTGACCCCATAGACAGCAGCCAAACAGGCTCCCCTATCCCTGAGATTCTCCAGGCAAGAACACTGGAGTTAGATGGGCTGAGATTAAAGAATTGCCTGTATTTGAGGGATGTTTTGTGAGGTAATTTGTAGCTTATATTTATACTCATATTGAGTTGGTAAAAAAATATCATTCAGGTATGAAAATCCCAGATGAACAATTTGGCCAATCCTATGTGTGTGTGTGTGTATATATATATATATATACACACACATACTATGCTAAGTCACTTCAGTCGTGTCCAACTCTGTGTGACCCCATAGACAGCAGCCAAACAGGCTCCCCTATCCCTGAGATTCTCCAGGCAAGAACACTGGAGTGGGTTCCATTTCCTTCTCCAATGCCTGAAAGTGAAAAGTGAAAGAGAAGTTGTTCAGTCGTATCCAACTCTTAGTGACCCCATGGACTGCAGCCTACCAGGCTCCTCCATCCATGGGATGTTCAAGGCAAGAGTACTGGAGTGGGGTGCCATTGCCTTCTCCCATCTATATACTACTATAATCATGTGAATTTAAATTCTATGCATCTACAAAAGTATATGTATATGTGTATGTATTTATATACACATAGGTATTATATTCACATACATATTAACATGTAAATTGTCTACAAACAATATAATTTTAATTTACCTTCAATTCAGTTCAGTCAATCAGTCGTGTCCCACTCTTTGCGAACTCATGAATTGCAGCAGGGCAGGCCTCCCTGTCCAACACCAACTACCGAAGTTCATTCAGACTCATGTAGATTGAGTCGGTGAAGCCATCCAGCCATCTCATCCTCTATCGTCCCCTTCTCCTCCTGGCCTCAAATCCTCCCAGCATCAGTCTTTTCTAATGAGTCAACTCTTCGCATGAGGTGGCCAAAGTTTTGGAGTTTCAGCTTTAACATCAGTCCTTCCAATGAACACTCAGGACTGATCTCCCTTAGAATGGACTGGTTGGATCTCCTTGCAGTCCAAGGCACTCTCAAGAGTCTTCTCCAACACCACAGTTCAAAAGCATCAATTCTTTGGTGCTCAACTTTGTTCACAGTCCAACACTCACATCCATACATGACCACTGGAAAAACTATAGCCTTGACTAGATGAACTTTTCTTGGTAAAGTAATGTCTCTGCTTTTGAATATGCTATCTAGGTCGGTCATAACTTTTCTTCTGAGGAGTAAGCATCTTTTAATTTCATGGCTGCAATCATCATCTGCAGTGATATTGGAACCCAAAAATATAAAGTGTGACACTGTTTCCACTGTTTTCCCATCTGTTTCCAATGAAGTGATGGGGCCAGATGCCATGATCTTCGTTTTCTGAATGTTGAGCTTTAAGCCAACATTTTCACTCTCCTCTTTTTAGAGTCATCTCTTGTGTTGTTGGAAAAGTGTGTTTGCTATGACCAGTGGATTCTCTTGGCAAAACTCAATTTGCCTTTGCCGTGCTTCATTCTGTACCAAAGGCCATTCTGTACCAAGGCCAAATTTGCCTGTTACTCCAGGTGTTTCTTGACTTCCTACTTTTGCATTCCTGTCCCCTATAATGAAAAGGACATCTTTTTTTTTGGTGTTAGTTCTAAAAGGTCTTGTAGGTCTTCATAGAACCGTTCAACTTCAGCTTCTTCAGCATTACTGGTCAGGGCATGGACTTGGATTACTGTGATATTGAATGGTTTGCCTGGAGATGAACAGAGATCATTCTGTCATTTTTGAGATTGCATCCAAGTACTGCATTTCGGACTTTTTTGTTGACCATGATGGCTAGTCCATTTCTTCTAAGGGATTCCTGCCCACAGCAATAGATATAATGGTCATTTGAGTTAAATTCACCCATTCCAGTCCATTTTAGTTCACTGATTCCTAAAATGCTGACATTCACTCTTGCCATCTCCTGTTTGACCACTTCCAATTTGCCTTTGTTCATGGACCTGACATTCCAGGTTCCTATGCAATACTGCTCTTTACAGCATTGTACCTTGCTTCTATCACCAGTCACATCCACAACTGGGTGTTGTTTTTGCTTTGGCTTCATCCCTTCATTTTTTCTGGAGTTATTTCTCCACTGATCTCCAGTAGTATATTGGGCACCTACCGACTTGGGGAGTCCATCTTTCAGTGTCCTATCTTTTTGCCTTTTCATACTGTTCATGGGGTTCTCAAGGCAAGAATTCTGAAGTGGTTTGCCATTCCCTTCTCCAGTGGACCACATTTTGTCAGACCTCTCCACCATGACCCATCCGGCTTGGATGGCCCCACATGGCATGGCTCATAGTTTCATTGAGTTAGACAAGGCTGTGGTCCATGCGATCAGATTGGTTGATTAGTTTACTGTGATTATGGCTTTCAGTCTGTCTGTCTGCCCTCTGATGGAGTGGCAAGTTCAGTAAATCTTTAATCCCATTTTCTGCTGATGGGTCTGGCTGTGTTCCCTCCCTGTAGTTTGGTCTGAGGCCAAACTATGGTAGGGGTAATGGCAGTCATGGTGACCTCCTTCAGAAGGACTGATGCCAGCATGCCGTGCCTCCCAGGACTGCTGTGGTCAGTGTCCCTGACCCTATAGTGGCCTCTGTTGACCCACGCCTCTGCCAGAGGCTCCTGGACACTCACAGGAAGTCTGGCTCCGTCTCTTGTGGGGTTACTGCTCCTTTCTCCTGGGTCCTGGTGTGCACAGGGTTTGTTGTGCCCTCCAAGAGCGTGTGTCCCAGTCCTGTGGAAGTTCTGTAATCAGATCCCACTGGACTCCAAAGTCAAATTCCCTGGGAGTTCTCAATCCCTTTGCTGGATCCCCAGATTGGGAAATCTGTTGTTAGGCCTAGAACTTTTGCAACAGTGTGAGGACTCCTTTTATTGTCAGTATAGTTGTTCTCCTGTTTGTGGGTCATCTGCTCAGCCGCTCTGCAGTGGGGCTAATGGCAACTTTCTCCAAGAGGACTTTTGCCACATGCTGGGCCTCCCAGTTCTGCTGCAGCTGAAGCCCCTGTCCCCGTAACAGGACGCTGCTGACCCGTGCCTCTGCAGGAGATACTCAAACACTCAAACTTAGGTCTGGCTCCGTCTCTTGTGGGGTCCCTGCTCCTTTCCTTGGGTCCTGGTGCATACAGGGGTTTGCTTGTGCCCTCTGAGCATCTTTGGTGCCCATTAGGTGTGATTTTAAAGTGTGATTGTGCCCCTTCTACCATCTTGTTGCAGCTTCTCCTTTGCCCTTGGACATAGGGTATCTTTTTTTGGTAGCTTCCAGCATTCTCCTGTCAATGGTTGTTCCACAGCTAGTTGTGATTTTGGTGTTCTCCCTGGAGTAGATGAGTGCACGCCCTTCTACTCTGCCATCTCGAACAACAATAGTCCCTAAGTCATGTCAGACTCTTTGCAACTCTTTTGGACTGTAGCCCATCAGGCTCCTTTGTCCACGGGATTCTCCAGGCAAGAATACTGGAGTGGGTAGCCATTTATTTCTCCAGGGATCTTCCTGACCCATGGATTTAACCCATGTCTCCTACATTGACAGGCAGGTTTTTATTTTATTTTTTTTAACTGCTGAGCTACCAGGGAAGCTCACCAGGTTGATAAACTGGGTTAATTTCCCTGTAGATGGAAGGGGATGCTGACACCACCATATCCCTACTGTTTTCTGGGTGCCTTACAAACATGGGGGCTTCCCTGGTAGCTCAGCTGGTAAAGAATCTCCGGCAATGCAGGAGACCCTGGTTCGATTCTGGAGTTGAGAGATCCACTGGAGAAAGGATAGGCTACCCACCTCAGTATTCTCAGGCTTCCCTGGTGTCTCAGACAGTGAAGAATACACCTGCAATGCGGGAGACCTGGGTTCAATTCCTGGGTTGGGAAGATCCCCTGGAGAAGGGAATGGCTACCTATTCCAGTATTCTGGCTTGGAGAATTCCATGGACTGTAGAGTCCATGGGGTTGCAAAGAGTCAGACACGAATGAGCGATTTTCACAAGCAGGGAGACAGTGTAGGCACCAGCTTTGATGACTAGGACCTTGGTACTCTGATGGTTTTGTCACTACCACGGTTGACCATCAGGGAGCATGAAGAGACTTCAGTCTCCTAACTTATTACTGAGGAATTTTGGGACAGGGTGGGTAATAGGTCTTAACAGCAGGGGCTTTGGCACCAATCTGACTTAGATTCAAATCCCTGTTCTGTTGCTTCCTAGTTGTGTGACTTTGGGCAAGTTACTTACCTCGCCAAACCTGCTTCTTCATCTGTAAAGTGGAGACCATGATAACAGTAACATCTCTAAGAGCTGCTGAAAGGATTAAATATGATAATAAATATTACTTGTTGAGCATAACTTCACTCATTGAATGGTAATGAATATTATTCAATCTTGCTATGTCAGAACAGTCTTGTGTAATTAGATGTTAAAACTGAGGCCTCAGTTAGGCACCAAGATAAGACAGATGAACATCTTCAAAGTGAGACGCCAATTCTCTATGTAGACTGTCAAATAAAATAGATGGAAACACATGCTCCAACTTTCAGTCCTCTTTTACCTGTCAAGGTGTCAGAAATAGAAAAGAACTGAAAATGAAGGGAGGGCAAAGGGTTGGTGAGGAAGATGTCTTTATAAAATGCTATCCTGAGAGCCTTATTTTTCCCCTGTCTTAAGAAGTGAAAGATGCTGCTCTCTTCATCATAAAGCTAGAAATGAATGTGTGGAGTACAATGTGGGAAGTTTTAGTAAGGATAGGACAGGCTTTGCTGCAGTAACAAATAAACCCAGAATCTCAGTGTCTTAATCCAACTAAGATGTATTTCCTACTCAGGTTGAAGTCTGGTGCTTTCCTCTTCCATCTTATAGAAGTGCTCTCTGGAACACAAGGCCTTCAGGGAAGGAGAGCTAGAAGGTGGAAGTGTCTGGCTCTTAACTACCTTGGTCCAGAAGGGGCACATGGCAGTCCCGTTCACTTCACTGGGCATGTGGCTTCAATCCAACTGCAAGAGAGTCTGGTAAACATCAGAACACATGGGTATTTGGTGAGCAGTACCAACTCCTAGGAACTTTTCCTCTAGGAGATCTTGAAGCGTGTTTACCAACTCTTTGTGGCCTCATGGACTGTAGTCTGCCAGCTTCCTCTGTCCCTGGAATTCTCCAGGTAAGAATATTAGAATAGGTAGCCATTCCCTTCTCCAGGGGATCTTCCCAACCCAGCAACTGAACCCGGGTCTCCTGCACTGTAGGTGGATCTTTGCTCTCTGAGCCACCATGGAAGCCCCTTTTACTTTCTTTTTTCCCCACCAGTTCCTAAGAGTTCTTCCTCTCGGAGAGCTTGAAGAGTGTTTACTGCATAAGGATATACACAGAAAACACATTCTTCGTGAAGGGTGTGGGCTGGTTCCTGGTGGTGGAGGAACTGCTACACCATGACGACTGGCTTGTGGCAGGGGGGTGGTCTGGGAGGCAGAGCCTGGGCAGCTTCACTATCCGGATGAATCGGCTGCAATCACTTTCCATCTTGTGTTACTTCATTCAAAAAGATTCAAGTTCTTGTGAGAGAGAATCTTATTGGATCATTTTAGGTCACATGCTTCTCTTTGAGCCAATCACTATCCAGGGCAATGGAGCACTCTGACTGGCCAGGCTTGGGTCATGTCCTTATCCCTGGACCAGCGAGGGTCAGGTACACCAGAGTCTCAAGGGACAAGAAGGGAAGGTTGGTATTCCATCCCTTTGTCAGAGCAAGACTGAGTCAGCTGCGAAGCATCACCACAGGACCT
Source organism: Aepyceros melampus (assembly GCA_006408695.1). Classification (NCBI taxonomy): domain Eukaryota; kingdom Metazoa; phylum Chordata; class Mammalia; order Artiodactyla; family Bovidae; genus Aepyceros; species Aepyceros melampus. The sequence goes on along the minus strand of SJXQ01007092.1, from coordinate 190,016 downwards.
TAATGTGAGTCAGAAGAAAGAGCTACCTTGGCAGGATCAGTGTTCTGAGCTCAGGACTTGGTAAGCAGAGCCTGTATGGATTCAGACACTTGCCCTCCTGACCAATTAAAGCAGATTTCCTTGGAGTGGGGTCTAGATATCAGCATCTTTTCTTTTTTCAAGTTTTATGGGCATGCCACATTGCTTTCAGTATCTTAACTCCCCAGAAAGAAAGTGAAGTTGCTCAGTTGTGCCCGACTCTTTGCGACCCCATGGATAGTAGCCCGCACCAAGCTCCCCCATCCATGGGATTTTCAAGGCAAGAGTACTAGAGTGGGTTGCCATTTCCTTCTCTAGGGAATCTTCCCAACCCAGGGATCGAACCCAGGTCTCTCACATTGTAGACAGATGCTTTACCGTCTCAGCCTCCCCAACCAGTGATCGAATTTGTGCCCCCTGCAGTGGAAGCTCAGAGTCTTAACCACTGGACCAAATGGGAGGTCTCTCAGCATCTTTTCTCTTTCTTTTCCTTTCCTTCACCCTCCCTCCTTCTTTCTTCTCTTCTCATCTCTTTCTTTTTTCCTCTCTCTTTCTTTCTTACAATTTAATTCCTTTTACTGTGTGCCTAAACTTGTGCATCCATCACCATCATCAATTTAAAAGCATTTGCATTGCTCCAAGAAGATATCAATGCACCCCTTCACATCCCAAATCCCCCCCCACCGTTCCCTACTCTCCACCCCTGGCTGCAGGCAACCAGTAATCTACCTTCTGTCCATGCAGATTTGTCTACTCTGGACATTTCTTATAGATGGAATTACACAACATGTGGTCCTTCGTGATGGCTTCTTCCACTTAGCATAATGATTTCAAGGTTCACCATGTTGTAGGAGGTATCAGTACTCCATTTTTTAAATTGCTGAATAATCTTTTATTATATAGATATACCACATTTTATTTACCCATTCTTCAGCTAATGGAAATTGGGATTGTTTCCACTTCTTGGCTATTATGAATAATGCCACCATAAAGATTCTCGTACAAGATTGCGTGGATCTATGTTTTCAGTTTCTGAGGTATATACTAGGAGTGGAATTGTTGGGTCATATGATGCTTCTGTGTTTAACCTTTTGAGGAACTGTTTTCCAAAGCAGCTGTACCTTTTTTCATTCATATACCAGAAGTGCAAGAATGTTTCTCACACTTTGTTTCACATCACCACCAGAACTTATTATCTTTTTGATTATAGGCTTCCTGGAGGGTGTGAAGTGGTATTTCACTGTGGTTTTGATTTGAACTTCTCTGATGAATAATAATGTTGAGCATCTTTTCATGTGCTTATAGGCCATTTGCATATCTCCTTTGGACAGTTATCTACTCAGATCCTTTGTTCATTAAAAATTGAACTATGTTTTTATTTAGTCTACATATGAGTCAGACATAATTTGCAAAAACTTTCTCATTCTGTGGGTCATCGTTTCACTCTTTTGACCGTGTTGTTTGAAGGACAAAGGTTCTATTTTTGATGAAGTCCAATTCCTCCATCTTTCTTTTGCTGCTTGTGATTTAGGTATCAAATATAAGATCCAAACTCAAGGCTACAGAGATTATACGTATGTTTTCTTTGAAGAGTTTGATAGTTTTAGCTCTTGCGTTTAGGTCTTTGATCCATTTTGATCCATTTTTTACATGGTGTGAGGTAGGGGTACAACTTCATTTACTCTTACATGTGGCTATCTAGTTGTTTCAGCACAATTTGTTAGAAAGATTATTCTTTATCCCTTGCCAAAAATCAACTGACCATGGCTATATGCATGCATTTATGAGTTCCCAATTTTATTCTACTGATATTTATGCCAGGACCACACTGTCTTGACTACTGTAATTTGTAGTAACTTTTGAAGTTGGAAACTAGGAGTCCTCCAACTTTTTCTTTCAAGATTGTAAGATTTTATTGTGGATTTATTGAATTTCCTTGTGAGTTTTAGGATAAGCTTATCAATTTTTAAAAAGAAGCCAGGTGGGATATTGACAGGGATTGCACTGAATCTGTAGATCAATTTGGGAAGCCTGGTCAAAACGGCAACACTTCCTTTCTGATCTATGAACATGAGATATTTTTTCTTTCATTTACGCAACACTTTTTTTATTTTTGGTAATTTTCAGAGTACAAGTTTCACTCTTTTGTTACCTCAGAGCTTTCCTGAAGCTTCTTTGGTGATGCCAATGTACAGTCAGGCTCGCATCATGATTTCAATAGCTAACATTACTTCAGTGCTTTTAATCCAGGCTGAGCTTCAGGGAAGTGGAAAGCAGAGCAGAGCCAGGATTGAAGTCCAGATGTGTGACTCCTGAGTTAGGCTCTTTTATCCACCTGCTTCTCAGGAAACACACCTGGGATTGTAACTGAACTGAAAGAGATCCAAGGCCCTCAGAGGATTCACAAAGGGGTTTCAGGCAACAGAGCCACGATCACATCTTGAAAAAGATACCCAAGTTCTCTTACTGCCTTCCAGGGCTCCCGAGTGGGTGTCCCCCATCTCTGCTTCTAAGTGAACATACACATCTTGTATTAATTCCATAAATATTTACTGATTTATAGCTGGTATGTCAGGAGTATGGGAGGCCAGTGGCTTGCAACTGGAGTCTGAAGTGGGGGGCATTTGTGGGACAGGACCCTTAACTTGTGGGGTCTATGCTAACCTCGAGTACTCAGTGTCAGATTCCATAGAATTATTGACACCCAGTTGGAGTGTGGAGAGCTGGAGAATTGATTGCTAGTGTGAAAAAAACCCTCACATCTTGATGTCCCAGGTGTTAGAGAAAAAATAGAAAAAAACAGTGTGTGATGGGTGGTTGAGGACAGCCTCCCTGAGACTTACTATGTGAAGATCCAGAACAGAGTCTCAGGCTGGATGGAATGGCAAACGCAGTGGCACCAAGGAGGTCCTAAGCTTGGTGTATTGGAGGGTCAGAAAGAAGCCAGGTGTGGCCAGAGCATCGTGAAGAGTGAGCTGAGAACAGAGAGCCAGGCAGGGGCAGGATCCTGAGGGTCTTATTATTGGTTGCTGTCCAGGCAGGAAACAGATGGACCCCTTGGGGAGGGTAACAGATAAAGTTTCATGAGAGGACTGTTGATGGAGGTTGGGTGGCGTTAAAGGAGCCTAATAAGGAAGGATGAAGCACTTCCGGTAGCAGAGGGCCCTTGTTGCCACACTACTCCTGATGGAGCCAGGGAGGAGCTGGGAGGGGAAAGAGAAAGAATCGTGGCTGCAGGAGACACGTGTGGCTCTTATAGGGAGGGGCCCAGCCGTGCCAACCCACGGCCAAGCAGAGAGGAAGCTGGGAGTGATGCCCCGCCTCTCCCCTCCCATCTGGCACCTCCCTGCTGGCACCTCTCATTGGCCATCCCCTCCAGAAGCCAGAGGGCAAAAGTTGATGTTGAATCAGGTCAACACTAGCAGGACAGAGGATGAAGAGTGACCTGGGGGACAAATAGGGAAGATCTAGGCCAGTCATGGGAGGGGCGGCTCCAGTGTGCATTTTATTCCAAGAGGGGCCACTGCAGGTCTAAGCTGGGGAGCGATCTGATCCGGGATGAACTTGACCTCTCTGGCTGCAGTCTGGGGAATAGACTGGGTGGGGAGAGGGCGGGTGGGGAGAGCAGTTGGGGAGGTTCTTCTAGTTATCCATGGGGGACGATGATGGTAGATTGGACCCGAGATGGAATGGCCAGGATGCAGAGAAGAGCATGGGGTCAGGGTTGTGTTTAAGTTGAAACTGACAGGAATGACTGGTGGATTAGGTGTGAGTAAAGGGGTAAGGCAATGTGAGAAAGGAGAATGGGGAAGAGAGTAATGGATGACTCAATTTCGGCCTCACTTAAAGCTCAGGAAACTCAGCTATGTGTGCGTGGAAACATCACCCCTCTGGACTCATCCCATTTGCCCAACCTCACTGCTTCACAGGGAAAGGGGACTTGTGTGACTTCCTAGAACAGCCCTATGTGGCAGATATCTTCTCAACAAGTGAAGAATCCAGACATTAGAGAGGTTGAGACATCTGCCCAAGATCACACAGCAAGCAGGTGATGGGGACTTGGAGACCTGGGTCTGTCTGATTCAAGACCACCCTGTCAGAAGGAGTCAGATAGGATCTCTTGCCTCACACTTTAGCCACAAACTGTGGCTTGTGCTGCCTGTGAGATCTGTTCCAGAGAGAGGCTGCAAGCCCCTCAGCAATGCGTGCCTGCTGTTAGGGATGCCTGAGGGGATACGTCTGTAGTGTGTAGGAATTTGGGCAAACCAGCAGCCCTAGCAGATGCTTTTTAGTTTTTCCCCCTATTATTACAGAACTGAAGAACAAGGAAGGGAACTAACATTTACAAGCTCATTCATTCATTTCAGTTCAGTTCAGTTGGTCAGTCATGTCTGACTCTTTGAGACCCCATGGACTGCAGCATGCCAGGCTTCCCTGTCCATCACCAATTCCCTGAGCTTGCTCAAACTCATGTCCATAGAGTCGGGGGTGCCATCCAACCATCTCATCCTCTGTTGTCCCCTTCATTATGGAATTCAGAAACTTATTCCTGAATTCCTATCTTGCTGGGCAGACTTCTTGCATTGTCTTATTGAATCCCTGAAATGAACCCAGCCAAGGCAGGGTTACTTACACTACTTCTCCCCTGATTCATAGACTTGAGGAAACAAAACTCAGAGAGGACAAGTAACTTGCTCAAGGTAATACTATCTACCCCCCCCCCCCACAGCATCTACCGCTGAGTGTAAGGCCCCTGGGTGGCAAACTATGGGGTACAGTGTTAGAATCATGGTGCTAAGGCCATGAACCCAGCACCTTCATTCAAATGCTGAATCCAGGCCATCTTCATTCAAATATTGGTTCTCCTTCTTTAGAGGTGCAACCTCAGTTTCCACATCTGTAATATGGGGTTAGTAATGGTGTCTATCTGAAAGACTACTGCAAGGATTGATGGCGATGAGGCATGCAAATGGCTGAGCAGAGCAAGGGCTCAGAGCACTTTGACCATCACCGGGATCTCCCTTCCTTGAAGCTAGAGTCTGATTCAATGCCATGAGGTAGACTTTCCAGCCATCTCTGGGCCCCTTCACTCAGCATGAGTCAGATCAGTTCTGCTTCCTCCCTGAGATGCTGCCCAGCACCGGGCCCTGGGGTGCAGATGCAGGGATGGGAGGATGGGCTTTGCCTCCAAGCCATCTCATCATGGGGGGACAAGTGCAGACACAGGCACGCACCTCAGAACCCAACAGGTGCAACTGTAAAACTGGGTTCAAACAAGAGTGAGAACAGCAATGCTCCCACCCCATTCTCTTCCTAGTGCATCACTTGTTTCATTAATTTCTCTGCACTTGGTTTCCAAGATCATCTTGTACACTGGTTGGTTGGTTTGTGTGTTGCCAGTCTGTATCAGGGCTTCCCTGGTGGCTCAGCTGGTAAAGAAGCCACCTGCAATGCGGAAGACCTGAGTTCGATCCCTGGGTTGGGAAGATCCTCTGGAGAAGGGAAAGGCTACCTGTACCAGTATCCTGGCCTAGAGAATTCCCTGGACTGTACAGTCCATGAGGTCCCAAAGAGTCAGACACAACTGAACCACTTTCACTTTATCAAGAAGTAACCTGCCCATCGGAGAAGGCAATGGCACCCCACTCCAGTACTCTTGCCTGGAAAATCCCATGGATGGAGGAGCCTGGTAGGCTTCAGTCCATGGGGTCGCTGGATCGGACCTGACTGAGCGACTTCACTTTCACCTTTCGCTTTCATGCATTGGAGAAGGAAATGGCAACCCACTCCAGTGTTCTTGCCTGGAGAACCCCAGGGACGGGGGAGCCTGGTGGGCTGCCGTCTATGGGGTCGCACAGAGTCGGACATGACTGAAGTGACTTAGCACTGAGCAACCTGCCCATCACTGGCTCCTGCACTGTCCAGCATCGTGTCTGGCATCTGCAGCTGCTCGATAAATTTTGGTTGATTGTATCAATAGATGTTGGGTAGAATGAAGTCTCATGAGTCGTCAGCACTCTGTCCCTGGACATGGCAGGTGGAGGCAGGAGACAGCAGGGAAGGAATCTGTGGCTCAGGCCTTGAGCTCTCCTGTCCTCTGTACAAGCCTGTGTCATCAGGGATGCTGACAGGGACTACAGCTCGGGTCACCTTGGGGGTTGGCTACTAACACTTCTCCACCAGCCCAAGGGGCTGTTTGAGTCATCAAGGGGGAAATTTCAGGGGTGAAGGTGGGAGGGAAGGTCTGGGCAGCAGACTGTATACAAGCGAGTTTGAAGAAGCCTGTGGAGGTCTCAGTATATTTGTCCAGTGAGAGGGGTGGTAACACCCATTTATAGCAGTTATGGCAGATATCAGCCAACCTCATTGCTCACCGCGTTTAAAAGGAGCCCATGTAGGAAAAGTGCCTGGCAAACGGGAAGCCCTCTGTCAATGTTGTTTGTGCTAAGTGGCTTCAGTCTTGTCAGACCGTTTGCAACTCTATGGACAGTAGCCCGCCAGGCTTCTCTTGTCCATGGGATTCTCCAGGCAAGGATACGGGAATGGCTTGCCATTCCCTTCTCCGGGGGATCTTCCCAACCCAGGAAGAAACCCACATCTCTACAAGTACCTGCACTGGCAGGCAGGTTCTTTACCACTAGCGGTAACAGAGTCAGTGCTAGCCATGCCCTTTCAAGTTTCGCGGGCTAGTCCTGAATCCACCGGCCACGGGCACCCGGACACCTCGGTTCTGTTCCTCCGTGGGACGCTTTCTAACTAATCAAGTTGTCTCCCGAGACTTTCCAAGGTCTAGGAGTGGCCGCTGGGCTGCAGCAAAGAGCTTCCTTCAATGCTTCAAACGTGATTCTTTAAAAAAAAATAAAAAACGAGGAGAAACCTTTCTTGGATTGTTGCCTGCGGCAGACACAGTTTAAATTAACTTAAACCATTTCCTTCTCCCACCCCACCTCGTTATCCTTTTTCACGGAGGAGAGAAGAGAAAACCTTTTCAGGAAAAGGCTACGGGAGACGCTTCTCTTTCTCTTCCCTCCAGCGGATGCCAGGCCCGGAGATGCTAAAGTTTGCAGCCCGCGCGCTGCAGTCGCCGCGAGGGAGGTAGCTTTTAGGGCCGGTTGCTAGGGAACGAGGGCGGCTCGGGTCCCGGGGGAGGGTGGCCGGGGCCGGTCCAGCCGCCGCCCGCGCTGCAGTGCCGCGCGCGGCCGCTAGGGTGCAGCAGGGCCCTGCGGATGGCGCGGCCGCCCGCTCGGCTGCTTGCATGCCGACCACGTACCCGGCAGGGGCGGCGGGATGCAAAAGCCGGCGGCGGGGCGGCGACCCGAGCTGGCTCAGGGCTGCGGGGGCCGGAGGGCACCGGCCTGAGATCTGCCTCTCGTCGCCCTCCGCTCTGACTAATTCTGGTACCCTAGGATCAGAGCTGGTCCAGGGCAGCATCTCACTGCCCCTTCATCCCTTTTCATCCCACCCTGAGTTTCCGCGGGGAATTGCTTCCAGGACGCCCGCGGATACAAAAAATCTGCGGATGCTCACATCCCTTTCAGACAGTGAGATACTACTACAGCCGCCCCTCCGTATCCGCGGGTTCAGCCAAAATTTGATGCGCGCGGTTAGTTGACTTCATTAATTGACCCATCCTTTCTTCCTTTGTTCCTTCGACCCTCACACACCAATCTCTTCCTCCCGGCCTTCCTTCTTCCTTTTCTCCCTTCTCTATTCCTCCCTTCCTTCTTTCCTGTCTTTCACTGTCCACTCACCATCCATTCATTTCTCTCTCCGTCCATCCATCCCTCCAACTTCCTCCCTCCTGCTCTTCTTTCTCACTTCCTTCTGGACTCTGGATTTGGACTAGAAATCCTACTATTGGCCAAACGTCTCTGGGCAAGTTGTTAACTTTTGTGCATTACCCGTTGTGTGTCTGGGCAGCGAGGACTCCCGGACCAGCCTCACTGGGGCGGCTTTGAGGATGGAGGGATGGCCCACAGAAAACTCTTGCACGAATGCTTGGCACCTCGTGGCCCCAATGACGCTCTCAGCGTCACCTCCCGTTGCTTCTTTCTCCACTCAGTCTGCTCATGACAGTCACCTGGGGGACCTTTTGAACCGATTACCTGGGCGCTGGTGGGGCCCAGGCCGTGGTAATTCTTGACGGCTCTGTAGGTGATTCTAACGGGCTGCCGGAGTGGAGTCCACTGGGAAGACAATTTGAATGATGTCAACTATTGCCAGGCTCTGTGCCAGGCGAACCCCCAGGAAGTTGGGGGGTGGGGACCTGTTCTCCCCAACTCGCTTGTCTCCCTTCCTCCCACTCGCCTAGTGTCTCTGAGACTCCAGCATCCTTGTAGTGTCCCTTTTTTCTTCAAGGAACAAGCATATTCTCACCTCCAGTGCCTTCTCCCTGGAACCTGGAAAACAGTAGGGTTTTCATGAGCACCTGGGCCGATGCCTCCTCTCTGGGCAGCCTTCCCAGCCACCTTTCCCAGGCAGGGGCGTCTCCACACCTGTTACTTCAGGGGCCTGTTTGTCTTTCTTTATTTCAATAATCTATGTATCTATGTTTGGCTGCACTGAGTCTTCCTTGCTGCATGCGGGCTCTCTCTGGTTGTGGTGAGTGGGGCTACTCCTAGTCGTGGTGCCCAGTCTGCTCATGGAGGTGGCTTCTCCTGTTGCAGAGCACGGGCTCTGGGGTGCTCAGACTTCAGTGACTGCGAGGCGTGGGCTCAGTAGCTGTGGCTCAAGGGCTCTGGAGCATGCAAGCTTCAGCAGCTGTGTCACAGGGGCTTAGCTGCCCCATGGCATGTGGAATCTTCCCAGACCAGGGATCGAACCCATGTCCCCTGCATTGGCAGGTGCATTCCCTAACCACTGGACAACCCCGGAAGCCCAGTGGTCTCTGTCTATCAGTCTTCTCTGATATGCAGGAGCTTCTGAAGGCGGAGGTCTGGATCTGATTCTTTGAGCGTCCCAAGCCTGGCCTGCAGTGGGCACTGTTACAGGTTTATTCACGGATGTTTCTACTGATCACTTGGCTTTGACCAAGTCCTATTAGCAGAAACATTGCAGTCACTGGCAAATTTGACCTCTCTCCCCGTTCTTCTCCTGAGAGGGGGAAAAATAAGATCTTTTGGTCCAGGTAATTTATTAAAAGGGAGAGTGCCCCACCTGTACCTTCTCAAAGACCTAAGGTGTAGCCAGAGCTCGTCCACCTGCCGACCTTCCCCACTGACGTGTGTTGCTTGGCGTGTGCTTGCGTACTTGGTCGTGTCTCACTCTGAGACCCCCTGGACTCTTGCACACCAGGCTCCTCTGTCCATGGGGTTTTCCAGGCAAGAATACTGGGGTGGGTTGCCATTTCCTTCTCCAGGGGATCTTCCCAACCCAGGGATCGAACCCGGGTCTCCTGTGTCTGCTGCATTGCCGTCGGGGAAGCGGCATGCCTAGGGTTAATTGTTTTCCTAAGAAATAGTTGTTGACATTTAAAATCAGCAGATTTCACACCTTCTTATGAAAAACGAAAAGCTCTGTTAACAACACCTTATCCCCCCCCCCTCAACCACCCCACTGTGGGCTAGAGCAGCATTGACCTTCTACCAGACAGGGGGTGGGCTCTGAATGTCTCAAGACTCTGGACCCAGTTTCCTGCTGATGTTACTTCCAGGCTTCTTTCAAGGTAGGGAGCTCTGTCACCATCCTATGTTTCATGGATGAGGCAGCTGAGGCCCAGAGAGGCCTGTGCACTTGGCAGGGGTCACACAGCAAGTGTTTGGAAGCAGCAGGCAGGACTGAGGGCTGTCGGATACCAGAGACACAAAGAAGGGATGATGAGCGATTCTGAGGGTCTCTTCTGGGGAGGAAAATCATGAGAAGGGATTGGGGTGAGGGGGGGCTGGAACTGTTTCAGTGGAGAGAAGAGATGGCTCAGCAGAGGGGCGGGTGTCATAAGTGTGTGTGGGGAACATGGTCATTTTCAGGTGGGAAGGCTGGTCCATGTGACTTCAGGAGGTCATGGTGCATTGCATCCGATGTTTAGCGGGCGCTCACCTTGTACGGGCCAATACACAGTGTGTTCCATGGGTCACCCTTTACTCAGCCAGAGGAACAGGCACATTCAAAACCGCCCTTTTGTCAAGAAACAAAGGTTCAGAGAGATTTAGCAAATTGCCTAGCAGCACTGTGCTTGCTTTTACCACTGGCATGAAAATTTGGTCTTTTCTCCTTGCTGCCTACACGGAAAAAACATTTTCCAGCCCTACATTAGGCAGGGCTGTATGATTAGTTCTGGTCGTTGAAATACGGGTAGGAGTGATGGTTGTCACCTCCTGGCTGAAGGAGGGAAATGCCCCTCTGAAATAATGGAGTCTGTCTTCCCACCCCCTGCTCCTGCCTTATCACTCCAGTGGTGGAACTGAACCAGGAGGGAAGAGGGCAGGGCACACAAGAGTGATATAAACATAGGACATGACAAAGACTGATTAGAACCATCTAGGTCCAAGATGGCAGGAGATTTGACTTCCAGTGGATTTTGAGCCTCACATGCTCATTGTAATACATCAGTTAAATGCCACACCCACCAGAGTCATAACAGTTCTGGATCTAACCATAAAAGGCCAAAAGGCTAGTGGTGACCCAGTTCCTGGAAATTCCTGCCCCTTTCTTGAAAAAATTGGAATAATCCTCCCTAGCCTATGAAATTACCCACCCCAGAAAAACTAACCACACTGTATTTTTTTTCAATTTTTATTTTTACTTTATTTTCACACCGTATTTTGAGACCCTCTTGCCTCTGAGACAGCCTGTACTCTGCCTGTGGAGTGCGTTTTTCTCTAAATAAGTTCTCTTCTTACCTATTACTTCATCTCTGAATTCTTTTGAGATGACACAAGAACCTCAGATTCACAGGCAATGGAGCCACGTATTCTAGGCAGTTAGCCTGCGGAGGGCAGCTGCCCTGACAAGGGGTCCTGACCTTGAGTAGGTCTGCATGAACACAAATTTTGATTGTACTAAGCCACTGAGATTTTGGGATTCGTACTGAAGCAGATCCCAGTCTACCCTGATGAACACAGGCAGACTGCAAAGATATTGTAGGTTTGATTCCAGACCACAGCAGTGAAATGAAATGCAATAAAGAAAGTCACACAAAATTTTTGTCTCCTAGTACATATAAAAATGATGCTAACACTATACTGTAGTCTGTGGAATAGCATTATGTCTAAAAAATATGTGTGTGTGTGTGTGTGTGTTTGTGTGTGTGTGTATGTGTTCAGGTGCTCAGTTGTGTCCGACTCTTTGTGATCCCATGTAGCCTGCCAGGCTCCTCTCTCAATAGGATTTTCCAGGCAAGAATACTGGAGTGAGTGAAAAGGTACATACCTTAATTTAGCATACTTTACTGCTAAAAATGCTAACCAATCATCTGAGCCTTCAGCAAGTTGTAGGGGTAGCCTCAAAGGTCATTGATTATAGATCACCATAACAAGTCCAATACTAATGAAAAAGTTTGAAACGCTGCAAGAATTATCCAGATATGACCCAGAGACATAAACTGAGCAACTGTTGTTGGAAAAATGGTGCTGAAAGACTTGCTTGATTCAGGCTCACAAACCTTCAATTTTTAAGAAAACACAGTATCTGTGAAGCACAATAAAATGAGGTGTGTATCACACAGCTAACAAGTAGAGTAGCTGGGGTTTGAACCCATACTTTTATGACCACAAACTCTAGTCTATTACATTAGAAGTAGAATCAGGGAAGGCGGGTGCACATCCCTTTGAGTCAGAGACACACGTTTTCTCCCCTCCTGGAAACAGGTTTCATTTTATCATCAATGGCGTTTTACAGTTGTTATTGGCCTGATGGCAGTGCGACACACTTGTCATTGCCTGGGGCCTGTTGGCAAGGTTTTTTTTAAAAAAGTGCTGGTGTCAGAACCTGAAGAATGAGTGTCTACTTGAGATAAAATCTCAGGGACCGTGGTGGAACAGTCTTTTAAGAACTGTTATATCTCCTAAGCTCTTGATGTCCCAGAAGATGATATTGTATGAAAAACACAAACATCAATGAATCTGAGTTGAAAAGAGACTCACAAAAGTCAAATTCTGAAGGCAAAGATGTGGTGGGATAACTTGATCAATTTATTTTGCTGATGTTTTCCATTTTATATATGCACAATAGTGACATGATAAAAATCTACTTTTAAATAAGTCTAAGAGAGCCCTTTCAATACATATAAAATAAAAATTCTAAGTGATGATAAAGCATTGTGTCTCGGTTTAATTGGCAGTGTTCATTCTTTCCTGCTGCTAAGTCACTTCAGTCGTGTCCGACTCTGTGTGACCCCGTGGACTGCAGCCTACCAAGCTCCTCCGTCCATGGGATTTTTCAGGCAAGAGTACTGGAGTGGGGTGCCATTGCCTTGTTACCAAAGATGCATCCTACAATCAATGGCATCTAAGATTTGTTGAAATATGGTCCTTGTTGATCCCAGGAGGCAGAATTTGGTACCAGCGTTAGCTGCTTGGGTTGGGGTGGTGGTGCCTGGACCCCTTGCACAGCCTGCTAGAGTTGGAGGGCCTGACGCCATTCTGGGGGATCTGTTCTCAGAGGCCCCTTCTGTGCCCGAGGAACTTGGCTTTGACTATCTTCTCTGATGACAGCTCCTGGTTTATGGCTGCTCAGTGGAGCTGATAGAGTTTAGGATAAACGCAGGCTCCACCGAGGGGATGAGGCATCCTCAGAATGTAATAAAGAGAAGGAGAGAGAGCTCCCCGGGTCCCTTCCAGGGAAATCAAGTGAAATTTCTGGAATGAAGATAAAGACAGCTGGCTGTGCTCAGAGAGTCTGTGGGGCCAGACTCCTAGGGAGGGTGGGGAGGAGAGGGCCAGGATCTCCTAGTCCCATCCTTCCCCTTCCCTCTCTCTGCTCAGCGCTGGCCCTGCCCTCACCCCTCCTCACGCATATCAGTCAGGGCACACCACATGCTGCCGCAGTAACAAGCATCTCTCCTATCTCAGTCTCAGTAGCTCGGAACCACAAAGGTTTCGTTCTCCCTTATGGGTTTCTAAATGTCCCTCATGGGTTTCTCCTCAGTCAGGAACCTGGTGGACAGAGCCTCCACCGCCTGGGGTGTCCCATGTTGCCCACTCAAAAATGACATATAACCCTTCCACTGACATCATGGCCACAGCAAGTCACTGAGCCGCAGCCAGTGTCAAAGGAAGTGCAATCCTACCACATGACATAAGGCAGAGGAGCCGAACATCCCTGAGCAACCCTGGGGACCTTCCCACTGACTGCATTTCCATCCCTGACCTCGTCCCCATTTCCAGCCATGCCCTGGTCTGTAACCACTCTCATCACTGGCCATACTCCATCCCTCAGAGTCTCTACATTCCTGATCATGTCCCTGTGAATGAGGCTGTATTTGTGAGGCTGTGAGTTCTGGCGTTTACTTCTGAAAATGCAGATCTGGGTCTGTTCTAAAAAAATAAAAAAGTTAGTCACTCAGTCATGGCCAACTCTTTGCAACCCCATGGACTGTGTCCCACCAGGCTCCTCTGTCTATGGGATTCTTCAGGCAAGAATACTGGAGTGGGTAGCCACTCCCTTCTCTAGGGCCTTTACCTGACCCTGGGGTCAAGCTCGGGTGTCCTGCATTGCAGGTAGATTCTTCACCATCTGAGCTACCAGGGAAGCTGTTCTTCCCCTCTTACTGTGCCATGTTTTACCGTACCAGCTATGTCTGTGGCTGAGAGCCCTGCTGGACAGGGCACTCTTGTGCCACAGGCCAGGGGTCATTCATTCTGTGACCCCAAGCCCAGAACAGAGTGGGCCACAGAAGAAGAGTGCATTTGGGGGAAGGATGGGTGCTAACTGAGTGATAGAAAGAGACTTTGGCAGAATGAAGTGCTCCTTACCCCAGGTAGTCCAGACAGCTTGAGCCAGGACCCTAGCCTCTGCCCACTGACTGGCACTGTCAGAAACACCCAGGGATTGTGTGCATATGTGTGTGTGTAGAGGGGGTAGGGAGTGTCTGGAGACCCCTATACTTCAGACACATCCTCAGAGGCGGGGCTGTGCCTGGGCTGACAGTGGTCAGCTCGGGGTTGGGGGACAGCCGTGTGTCCACTGACAGCACCGCCGTTCAGTCTAGACCAATGGCTCTCCACCTCCCTGCCCCGAGTCATGACAGCCACAGGCATATCATGTTACAGGCACACCTAGCCGATGGTCAGAAGCGTAGATGAACAGACTCTGGGTCATGTGCCATCCTGAATGACTGGCTGCAAATCCACTGCTTTCTTTCTCTGTGAAAGGAAGCTAATCGGAAAGCAAGTGAGTGAGGACTCCTCAGAGGCGGGGCTGTGCCTGGGCTGACAGTGGTCAGCTTGGGGTTGGGGGACAGCCGTGTGTCCACTGACAGCACCGCCGTTCAGTCTAGACCAATGGCTCTCCACCTCCCTGCCCCGAGTCATGACAGCCACAGGCATATCATGTTACAGGCACACCTAGCCGATGGTCAGAAGCGTAATGAACAGACTCTGGGTCATGTGCCATCCTGAATGACTGGCTGCAAATCCACTGCTTTCTTTCTCTGTGAAAGGAAGCTAATCGGAAAGCAAGTGAGTGAGGACAATTTTTTACAGCATTTTTGTCAGGACGTTTTTTTACTTTTGGCTGCAAGTGATATAGAACCAGTTGAAACAGGACTGTGCAAACGATAGGGACTTTATTTGCTTATTTATCCAAAAAGTCCAAGGCAGATGACTTCAAGCATCCAAGGTGCTCAAATGATGTGACCAGGAGTCCGTGGATGAAGGCTCTCTGTTCAGAAGAAAAAAGCTGACATTTATTGGGTATTAACTTTGTTCCAGGTGCTGGGCTAAGACTGCATCATATCCCATCACCTTTAATCTGCACAATTCTGTGAAGCAGTTCCTAGGATTACTTTATGCACCCGAGACAATGAAGGCTCAGAGACATTTAGTAACTTGCCTAAGGACACACACCAATAGTGGCAGACCCAGGATTAGATCACTGTTTGTTTGACTGACTCTACAGCCTGTACTCTTTTTTAACTTTTTATTTTGTATTGGGGTATAGGTGATTAACTATGTTGTGATAGTTACAGGTGAATAACAAAGGGATTCGGCTATACATACATCCATTCTCCTCCAAACTCTCCTCCCATCCAGGCTGCCACATTCCATTGAGCAGAGTTTTGTGTGCTATACAGTAGGTTCCTGTTGGTTATCCATTTTAAATATAGCATTGAGTACATGGCCATCCCATACTCCCTAACTCTCCCTTTCTCCATCCTTACCCTGGTAACCATAAGTTCACTCTCTAAGCCTGCGAGTCTCTTTCTGTTTTGTAAGTAAGTTTACTTGCATCATTTCTTTTCAGATTCCACACATGAAGGGTATCATACAATGTTTCTCCTTCTCTGTCTGACTTACTTCACTCAGTATGATAATCTCTAGGTCCATCCATGTTGCGGCAAATGGCATTATTTCATTCTTTTTAATGTACAGCCTCTACTCTTTATCCTTTTAAGTAAGTTTACTTGCATCATTTCTTTTCAGATTCCACACATGAAGGGTATCATACAATGTTTCTCCTTCTCTGTCTGACTTACTTCACTCAGTATGATAATCTCTAGGTCCATCCATGTTGCGGCAAATGGCATTATTTCATTCTTTTTAATGTACAGCCTCTACTCTTTATCCTTGTTATATTTATTTTCCAGCTCGAGATAAATATTGTAAAAGACACTCATGTAAACCACTCTATTTCTTAGATGCCAGGAGGCAGGTTCCCTGAGGGATAACATTTCGGTCCTCAGGAACCTCAGGTTAAAAGAACTAGAGATGCTAATTTGCTCCTGCATCCACCTCTCCTTCTGCAGGAAACTTTCACCTCACAGCCCTGGCCACCTTAAATTGCCATCATCTGTTAAAGGTGACTCCACCCTTTTCTTTCCAATCATGGCTGATTGGACCAGCAGTGACCATGTGACCTGAGAACAGCCAGTGTATAGGTTGGCCCACCACCTATCACTGGTGTAGCCGGGATGGGCTTGGCCAATCAGCTAGCTTCTCTCCTGGAATTTGACCAACACTCAGAGGGAAATTCCCCCTTAATAGTGGATTGCCAAGTAGATTCAGGGTTGGAGCAGTCATTTGGGACCCCTGAATCACAGAAGAAGCATGTTAGTGGAGAGAGGAGGTCATGGCAGCTGTGTAAAGAAGAGTGGAGGTTCCACAAAGGAATGACTTCCCAATTGTTAGTAGCTTTCCGTTGGGTTGTGGCTGCCTCTTAGCTCTACTTTCCCATTTCATCCATGGTACCAGCATTTTTCAGAACTCTGGTGTGCATTCCATACCTATCTGTGGATTTAAGCATTTCTTTTTCTCTTTCTTCAGTTTAAAGGCACAGGAAGATTAGTTGAAGTGAATTAGGTGGAATAAAAATTAATTCAACAAATAATTATTGAGTTTCAACTCTGTGTCAGGAACTGTGCCAGGTTCTGCAAATGAGATGGGATCTATCAGGGATGTGGACCCATTTCTGACTTTAAGTTTTCTTGGAGCCATCACACACAACCCAGAGTGTGTCTTGTCTCTGCTCTGATCATGCATGTGTGTGTGCAAAATCACTCCAGTTGTGTCTGACCTGCGACCCTTTGGACTGTAGTCTGTCAGATGCCTCTGTCCATGGGATTCTCCAGAAAGGGATCCTGGAGTGGGTTGCCATGCCCTCCTCCATGCTCTGATCATAGGCTGGATATTCCCAACAGGGTGCTTCTGTGGATGTTGTTTGCCTCATGGGTGATTGTAGGGGCAGGGAGGTTGAGAACTGCTGGTCTAGACTGAATGGCTATGTTAATTTGATGACCCTCTCTCTCTGGTCTTTACAAACCAAAGAGGTTGGATCAGATATGTCTGAAGGTCTTTCTAGAGCATATGACTTGGGGAAGAAAGTGGGCTTCCTTATTTACTGTAAACCTACAATGACCAACACTTTAGCAGGGAGAGAGACCAAAGGTTGCAGACTGTCCTTAGGGTCCCCATGGGCCTGTCCTATGCTTGTTCCTGCTTCCATCACCATGCCGGCTCTTGGGATGTTAGCCAACCTGAGCACTTTTCTGTGTGGATCCAGAAGGAAGTCTGTGGTCTCTCCTGGGTGGAAGGAAACAGATGGTGCCATTCGGCTGAGTCGTCTCTCTTCTCTTTCTTCCCTTCATGACTTTTTCTTGTTTTCAATTATGCAAATGAAAATAGTGTCCAGTACTACTATATGTAAAATAGGTAATCAACAAGGACCTGCTGTACAGCGCAAGGAACTTTACTCAATACTCTCTAATAACTCACATGGGAAAAGAATCTGAAAAAGAATGGATATATGTATAACTGAATCACTTTGCTGTAACACTTGAAACTAACACAACATTGTAAATCAACTACACTCTAATATAAAGTAAAACTTTAAAAAGTAGTGTGTAAAGCACACACAGAGTTTAAAAAATAACCATAAAACAAAGACCTAAGTTGAGAAGTAGAACATTTATCAGCACCTCAGGAACTCCTAGATCTTTTCTCCAGTGACAATTTCCCTCCCTTTCCAAAAGTTAGCACCAGCTTGAACTTTGTGCTACAGTTTAATTCATTTTTACTGCTGTCTGGTGTACCGTTGCTGAATGACTACAGCTTTTGTATCCATTCTGTTGATGATGGACACGTGAATTGTTTCCAGCTGGGGAGGATATTCCTGTTTATGTCTCCTGCACACTTGTTCAAGGGTTAATCTAAAGTATGTGACTGAGAGTATGACTGCTGGGTCCTGGGATTTTCTTATGTTAAAACCTGAGAAGTTTAATCCAACCTGTTTTCAAAAGTAGTTGTACCAAACACCCCACCACCCGTGTTTGAGAATTCCTGTGACCCCCACATCCTTGATATTTTTCTTCAACAATTTCGCTCATCTGTTTGGTGAGAATTTGAAATCTCATTGTGATTTTAATTTGCACTTTTATGATTTGCGTCTTATAAATTGTTTATTTGTTACTGATGTAGCATTAGTTTTTAGCATCATGTAAGTTTCATGTGTACAACATTGTATTTCTACTTCCCTGTACACTGCCAAAAGTTTCACCATCAAAAGTTTGTCTCCATCCACACTACACAGTGGCTCCCTTTTGCCCACTTCACCCTCCACACCTTGTGATTCCCCCTACTCCACTGCCACCCTGCTGACCCTCCCCGTCAGGCACCACTACTCTGTTCTACGTATCTAGATGTTTGTGTGTTTGCTTTTATTTGGGTGAGTTTAGTTTATTTCTTTTTTTAATTTTTATATTACTAGATGTTTGAGTTTCCTCTTCTGGGAAATTCCTGTTCATGTCTTTTTTTCCCCTTTTTTTGTGGTTTGGTCTTCTTACTGATTCATAGGAATTCTTAATATAGTTTGAATAGCAGTCTTTTGTTGATTTATATGCTGTAAATATCTTCTGTTACGTGCATGTATTCTTGAAAAAATTCAAATATGGCTAATACTAGAATTCCACCTGAACTCCTCCTCAATCTACTCCCTTTTCTCCTCAGAAGTAACAACTGTTATCATTTAACCATGGTTTCTTTCAACCGTTTCTATGCATTCATACACACACACACGCACATACATTCCTATAAGAACACATTGTCTTCTTCCGTTTGTTCCATACAATCTGTAGGTATTATTCTGTAACACTCTGAGTTCACTTACTGTGTCTTGAAAAGTGAAAATGAAGATTTCTCCGTCGTGTCTGCCTCTTTGCGGCCCCATGGACTATATACTCCGTGGACTTCTCCAGGCCTGGATACTGGAGTGGGTGGCCGTCTCCTTCCTCTGTCTGTGGCCGTTTGTCTGGATCTATCTCATTCTTGTTATTTGCTTCCTAGTATTCCAGAATACCTTCCTGGGTCAGGAAGATCTGCTGGAGAAGGGGTAGGCTACCCACTCCAGTACTCTTGGGCTTCCCTGGTGGCTCAGCTGGTAAAGAAACTGCCTGCAATGCGGGAGACCTGGGTTTGTTCCCTGGGTTGGGAAGATCCCCTGGAGAAGGGAAAGACTACCCACTCCAGTATTCTGGCCTGGAGAATTCCATGGACTGTAGAGTCCATGGTTTTGCAAAGAGTCAGACATGACTAAGTGATTTTCACATTCCACAATATGTGCATTATTTTAATTTAGTCATTCCTTTATCTATAGACATGACATTGTTTACAACTGTTCGCTCTTACAAATGATGCTTGTGGTGACCATCCCTATTTTATGCCTCCTTGGGCCTGGAGATGAGTATTTTTCTAGGATACTCACTTAGCGGTGGCTAAAATAATATCCTCATTTCAGAGTTCAAGATACTGACAGATTGCCTTCCCCAAAGCTTCCATTTTCCATTTCTAGCAACAATACATGAAAGTACCCATTTCCCTACCCTGTCATCAACCCTCGCCTTGATCTCCCTTTTCTTATCCCTTTGACAGGTCTGAAAAGGTTTCTCTTTAATTTCCATAGCGCCTTGCTGGGTTGAGGACCTGTTTGTATGTGAGCTGATCCTAAGTCTCTGTTGTGTGTGAGTTGCCTGTTTATATACCTTGCTCATTTTGCAGTTGGGCTGTTTTCCTTTTCTTTTTCTGCTTGTCAGTTGATTGCTTAAAAAAGCTTTAATTGGAGTATAGTTGATTTACAGTATTGTATAAGTTTTGGGTATACAGCACAGTGATTCAGTTATATATATATATATAGTATTTTTCAGGCTGTTTCCCCATAATATTTATTATGGTTCTCTGGGCTGTATAGTAGGTCCTTGTTGGTTATTTATGTTATAGTTTTGCTTTTTCTTATTAATTGATAGATAACACATTTTTTGACAGTCAAATATGTCAAAAAACATTTCTCTGCCAGCTGGGATTTTATTTTTTTTAAATTTATCATTTGTTTATGTATTTTTAGCTCCTCTGGGTCTTCGTTGCCATGCACAGGCTTCTCTGCACAGTGGCTTCTCTTGTTGCGGAGCACGGGCTCCAGGGCACTTGGGCTTCAGTAGTGACAGCCGCGGGCCACAGGGCACGGGCCCAGCAGTTGTGGCGGCTGTGCTTAGTTGCTCTGAGGCATGTGGGATCTTCCCAGACCAGGCATTGAACCCTTGTCCCCTGCATTGGGAGGTGGTTGTTAACCACTGGACCACTGCAATCTTAGTCAAAATCCCCCACTGCAATTTTAGCTGAAAACTTTAGTTTAGTATCTCATCTGGCAATTTTTCAAGGGATCTAGTTCCCAGACTAGGTAAGCCTGAGAGTGTCGAGCGACCTGAGCTACCCTATCCCAGATCGGCAGTGGGCATAACCTGCTGGCAGCTCCAAGCCCTGGCCCACACAGGCCCAGGTGGCTTCTCCATGTCTCCCCAGAGATGGTGGCTGAGAGTCAGACGCCCGGAGCTCAGTTAGTGGGGAGGGCGTGCTTGGCATCTGGAGAATCACCACATACTGTGGAGTGACTCCAAGTCATCATACGTACACCTCTCCAGTCCCTACAGCTGCCCTGCAGATGCCCACTGATAACCCTATCATAGAGGAGGAAACTGAGGTTTAGGGAAGTGAGTTGCAGTTCCTTCACGGCAACCAAGTAGCAGGGCCAGGGTTATTCAAGCATGACTTAAAATCTCACATTCTTTCCCTCCCAACGTGGTGGCCCTGATGAAGGGTCAGTGGTAGCAGGGGTTGCTGATATTCCTACTCTTATTACTATCACTGACAATCCTACCACTCCTATGACTACTGACAGTTCTCCCTACTGCTACTTCTAGTACCAGTACTGTTATAAATGTGTCAATTTGGTAAACTCTCTCAAGTTTTATTTTATTGGGATAAGAACACAATGTGAGATCTATTCTGTTAACAAGTTTTAAGCGTACAAAGCATTATTGTTGGCTATAGGTAGAACTCTTGGCAAATTTCCTTCAGAAATGAAGGAGCGATAAAGACTTTACCAGCAACACAATAGCATAAGAAAAAAAGGAACTTATTACTTTAGTCAACTGTGTATGTGTCAGGCACGATTCTGGCAAACAAATGAGCTTATCCTTTCGTGACTGATGGGAAAGCCAGTAGCTTTTGAGCTCTGCCTGTGTGTAGGCACTGTGCTTGGCACTTAAGGGACACTGTTTCATTTAGTTCATTTAGTTCTTAAATACACGCTGGGAATTTGGCACTATTGCTCATTGTCTGGTCTTGGCTCAGATGTCACCTCTTCAGAGAAGCCTTCCCTGACACCCTATGCAAGGGGACATCACCCCCACCCCCGCAATCCCTGCCCCATCCTGTTCCCTTCATCCTGCGGCCCTGTGGATTCCATCAGTGTTCTGGTTACATGTTATCTCTATCTGCGTGATGATTGTCTGTCTCCCTGCTAGACCAAGAGTGACCTGTGTCTATTGGGTTTTCCATTTTATCACAGGCACCCCACACAGCAGCATCTGGTACTCAGTAGGTAGCCAATCAAGACTTGTGGAATAAATTCCCATTTTCCAGATGGGGAAATTGAGACTCCGAGAAGTGGACAACTTTCCCAAGGTCACACTGCCAGAAGAGGCAGAAGTAGCACTCAAACCTTGGTCCTTCTGATTCCAGTGCCCCAGATTCCACTGACTGTATAGGGATTATACATATACATATATAGGGACTTCCTGACGTGGGGGCTGTGTCCTGGCTTTCTGCGATGCTACTGAAGATGTAATCAGGTCACAGTGCTGCCTCCTACCTGGCTTTATAAAAGCCAATCACTTGGGACTTCCCTGGTGGCCCAGTGGTGAAGAATTTTCCTGCCAATGCAGAGGATGAGGATTCAATCCCAAATCTGGGAAGATCCCACGTGCCATGGAGCAACCAAGCCACATGCTGCAGCTACTGAAGCCTGTGCTCCCAGAGCCTGTGCTCCACAAGAGAAACCACTGCAAGGAGAAGCCTGCACAATGCATGAAGAGTTGCCTCCACTTGCTGGAACTAGAGAAAGCCCATGTAGCAATGAAGATAAATAAAATAATTAAAAAAAACCCTAGTCAATAGGGGCTTCAAGAGGCCACTTTCCAGGGTTCAGACTAGCCAGAGATGATTCCACCAACTTTTCTGACGTGAGAGGACGCTGCTCACTCTAGTTGTCTTAGTCTCTTGGGGCCAGAGAGAACTTTAGAAAGTAAAGCCTGAATCTTGGCTGGTGAATATCTTAGCAATATCCAGCATCCAACAAGGGGGTGGGTGCCCCATGATGCCCTGGCACTGCTGTGGGCTGGGAAGGAAGGACTTTTCTCTGGACACCTGACCTCTCTGTCCATCTCATAAGCTACGCCCTCTTACCCCAAGTTCGTTGCCTAGAATTCGTCCCCACTGTCAAAGAACACCTGTCCCCTGCCATTCCCACTTCTTTCACTTGAAGAAATGGTCCATAATCATTTTCTGGATCTCAGCTTACACGTTGCTTCCTTGGAGAAGCCTGCTAGGGCTCTGCAGGTCAGGACCAGGGATACTCCGGTCTGTTCTCCCGGTGTCCTGCACTTTCTCTTGAGCTTTCTAGATTCCAGTAGCAGGAATCCCTCTGGCTTACCATGGTAGCTGCAGCACCAACTCAGTGCCTGGCATATGGTAGGTGCTCGGTAAACATTATTTGTGTGAGCATGGGGTGTTTCTGACTGCCAGTCCTCCCCAGGACCAGCCCTGCCAGGATGCCTCCTTCTGAGCAGAGGTGACTTGTTTGTTCTAATTGATGGTCTCAACCATCTTGTTACAGACAGAATTGGGCCTCACTTCCATTTCATATATTGAAACCCTAACACCCAACATGACTGTCCTTGTGGATACGGCCTTGAAAAGTAAAAAGTGAAAGCATTAGTCATTTAGTCATGTTGGACTCTTTGTGACCCCATGCACTGTAGCCCACCAGGCTCCTCTGTCCATGGGATTCTCCAAGCAAGGATACTGGAGTGGGTTGCCATTTTCTTCTCCCAGGATCTTCCTGACCCAGGGATTGAACCTGGGTTTCCTGCATTGCAGACAGATTATTTACCCTTTGGGCCACCAGGGAAGCTTTGAAGGAGACAAAGAAATTAAATGAGGTTGTAACATTGAGGCCCTAGTCCCATAGCACTGATGTCCTTATTAACAGAGGAGGAAACCTTAGAGTCCCAGCTCCCTTTCTCTATATGCCACGGGAAGAAAGTGGCCATCTACAAGCTAGGAACAGAGTTCTCCCCAGAAACCAAAACTTCTACACCTTGATCTTGGTATCCTCCAGAGCTTCAAGAAAATGAGTTTCTGTGTTTAAGCTACCCAGTCCATGGCATTTTGTTATGGTAGCTGGAGCTGACCCAAGACTGATTGTTCCTCTTGGGGGGAAACCAAGACAGCTCCCTAATTCCTTGCTCCAGCTCTGCCATCTTGGCTTATCAGAGGCTCTTTCTCAGGGTTGGCTGGCCTGAGGCCAGTGACTATGGCCAAGGAGAGCCAAGCCACTAGCAATTCCCATCTCTGGAGCCCTTGCGGTCTGGGAAACACATTTCCTGTAAACCTCATGGGGGCCAAATACACAGCCATGTGCACTAATATATTTAGCTAACTATTTAATTGGACCATTGGCAACAGTTTCAGAAGAGTCAGGCTGAATAACAACAGAATATGTCTAACCATCAAGAAAAAATTACAGTGTGTCAGCATGAAGGCATTGCAAGAGCACTACACAAATCTACACAAATCACTTTCTTTAGGTGGGGACCTTGTTTAGCTTTTCTGAAAGAAATGCTGCTTTTAATTATGTTCATTTTTAGAACACCACAAAATATCCATGAGAGACCCAAAATACACCAATATTTCTCCCCTTAAACGGTCTCTTTCAGAATTAACTGCTCTGCCATTTGTAAGGGAGGCTTAGTCTTGTTTGGAAGAGTGAGGGAACCATTTATTGATCCTCTGGACCCTTTCTAGGCTTCCCAGGTTGTGCTAATGGTAAAGAACTCACCTGCCATTGCAGGAGGAAAAGAGATGCGGGTTAGATCCCTGGGTCAGGAAGATCCCCTGGAGGAGGGCATGGCAACTCACTCCAGTATTCTCGCCTGGAGAATCTCATGGACAAGGGAGCCTGGCAGGCTATGGTCCATAACATCACAAAGAGTCAGACATGACTGAAGTGACTTAGCATGCACACACACCCTGGACCCTTTCTAGCAGCAGACACGATAAGGGCTCAAAGTGTGCCCCATGGCACTGGTTAGCTCAGCCCCTGGGAACATCACCTACACAACATTTGGCAACTGTAGCACATCCTAGTTGGAGCCACTAGCTCAGCCCTCAGCTCCACATCCAACTAAATACCAAGTCCTGTCGATTCTCCCTGTCTTTGCCAGACACACTCAGCCGGCCTTGTTTAGAACTGCTGCAGTGGACAGTTCCCTGCTCCTGCCCCATTTCTTCTGGGTTGCGTCCTCCAAAGTTGTGATATGCAATATGGTGGCCATGTTCACGTATGACTATATAAATTTAAGTTCCCTAAAATTAAATAACATTAAAAATTCTGCTTCTCTGTCACAGTGGCTACACTTCAAGTTGCTGAGTGGCTGTGTGTGACTGGCTAGTGGCTATCATATTGGACAGCACCAATATAGAACATTTCCCTTATTGATGAAGTTCTATTAGATAGATAAGAGTGCTTTATCCTCCAAAGGTCACTTGGCTGTGTGTACATACTGCTCATGTATGGGGACCCTTGGTGGGGCATCTCCAGCCAATGGGTGATGAGCGTTGGTGGATACATTCCTCAGGCTCCCTGTGCTCCAGTGGGCAGTTTATTTGGCTCTTCAGATGGTTACCAGTGAGATTGAGCTCCAGGTGCCCAAAGGGGTAATTTGCTCGCTGGCATATGCTTTATAGGTTCATCTCCTTTTCTTGCCTCTCTTTCCATACTTCTTCATGGTACTTCCTCCTTATTGATGAAGTTCTATTAGATAGATAAGAGTGCTTTATCCTCCAAAGGTCACTTGGCTGTGTGTACATACTGCTCATGTATGGGGACCCTTGGTGGGGCATCTCCAGCCAATGGGTGATGAGCGTTGGTGGATACATTCCTCAGGCTCCCTGTGCTCCAGTGGGCAGTTTATTTGGCTCTTCAGATGGTTACCAGTGAGATTGAGCTCCAGGTGCCCAAAGGGGTAATTTGCTCGCTGGCATATGCTTTATAGGTTCATCTCCTTTTCTTGCCTCTCTTTCCATACTTCTTCATGGTACTTCCTGAGAGCCTCTTTTAAACTGTGCTATGCTTTGTCGCTCAGTCATGTCTGATTCTTTGCAATCCCATGGACCGTATCCCGCCAGGCTCCTCTGTCCATGGGATTCTCCAGGCAAGAATACTGGAGTGAGTTGCCATGCCCTCCTCCAGGGGATTTTCCCAACCCAGGCATTGAACCTGTGTCTCCCACATTGCAGGTGATTCTTTATTATCTGAACCACCAGGGAAGCCCAAATAAGCTACCTGCAGTCAAGTCTTAGTGAGCTTTTAGGGGAGCCCTGACTAAGACCCCTTGGGTTTGTAGATTTCTCTCCACTTCCAGTGCTTCTGCCTCAGTGCAGATTCCCATCTTCCTTTATCTGGATGATGGAGACAACCTCCTAATCAGTCTTCTCCCTTCCCTTCTTACTTCCTTTGGTTTTCCACATTGAAGCCAGAGGACAACACAAAAAACCACAAATATGCTCCATGTCACCAGCTCCCTGTTCCAACCATTTAATAACTCCTTGCTATGGGCTGAATTATATTCCCCTCCCCACAAATGCATGTGTTGACCCTGACAGCTCAGAATGTGACTGTACTTGGGGATACCATTTTTAAAGAGGTAAAGTTAGCATGTCATCATTGGAGTGGGCTCTAATCCAATATGACTGGTGTCTTCTATCAGAAGGGATTAGGACATAGACGGTACACAGAGGAAGGACCATGTGAGGACCCAAGGAGGAGACAGCCATCTACGAACCAAAGAGAGAGGCCTCAGAAGGAACCAGCTCTGCTGACACCTTGATTTCAGATGTTTAGCCTCAATAACTGTGAGAACATATTTTTGTTGCTTAAGCCACTCAGTCTGTGGCACATTGCTTTGGTAGCTGGGGCTAACACACCCCTCTGTGTCCCAAGGACAGAGTCCAGGTTCCTTAAGATGGCTCTCAAGCCCAGTGTTGTCCAGTCCTAATTTATAACTCCAGCCTCTTTCCTCCTACCCCTGAGTAATCAGAGTGTAGGTCAGTTCATCCAAAGCCAAGTCATCAAAAAGCAATTTGCCAAAAATTAGTCATCCTTTTAATGGCCTATTTGCCAAAACTGTGAGGGGAAGATCTTAAACCAGGTCTAGGAAAGTTCATGCCAGGGCCGGAACTAGGGTGAAGTAGAAGAATTCAGAGTTTTCCGCCCCCCATGATTAAAACAATAAATTAACCTGTTATTTTGAGATAATTGTAGGTTCACATGCAGGTGTAAGAAATAATATAGAGAGGGCCCCTATTTGCCCTTTGCCTGGGTCCCCTTGATGACAATAACTTCCTTCAGCTCAGTTCAGTTCGGTTCAGTCACTCAAGTCATGTCTGACTCTGTGACCCCATGAATCGCAGCACACCAGGCCTCCCTGTCCATCACCAACTAATAACTTCCTTAACCAGAGTACAAATCACAGCCAGAGCTCTGATATTGCTGTGGTCCAGATACAGAACATCTCTGTTACCAAAAGGGTCTCTTGTATCATCCTTTCACTGGTTACACCGATTCATTCTTTATTTCTATAATTTTATCATTTCAAGAACGTTATATAAATGGGACCACACAGTATGTAATGTTTTGAGTTTTTTTTTTTTAACTCCACATAATACTCTGGAGATTCATCCAAGTTGTTAAAGCATCAGTAGTGTCTTCCTTTTTATTGCTGAGTAATATTCCATGGTGTGGATGTACCACAGCTTGTTTGTCCATTCAGCAGCTGAAGGACATCTGGGTTGCTTTGCTATTATAAATAAATCTGTTATGAATATTTGTGTATAGAGTTTTGTGGGAACACACATTTTCATTTCTCTAGGATGAATGCTCAAGAGTATAATTGTTGGGTCATTTAGTAGTCACATATTTATTTTTATAAGTAATTGTCAAACTATTTTCCAGAGTGGCTGTACCATTTTACATTTCCACCCACAATGTATGAGTGACCCAAATTTTCCACATCCTAGCCAATGTTTAGTTTTGTCACTAATATCTATTTTAACCATTCAGACAAGTGTGTAGTCTTGTGATTTTAATTTGTATTTCCCTACAGACCACCTGACCTGCCTCTTGAGAAACCTATATGCATGTCAGGAAGCAACAGTTAGAACTGGACATGGAACAATAGACTGGTTCCAAATAGGAAAAGGAGTACATCAAGTCTGTATATTGTCACCCTGCTTATTTAATTTATATGCAGAGTACATCACAGAAACGCTGGGCTGGAAGAAACACAAGCTGGAATCAAGATTGCCAGAAGAAATATCAATAACCTCAGATATGCAGATGACACCACCCTTATGGCAGAAAGTGAAGAGGAACTAAAAAGCCTCTTGATGAAAGTGAAAGAGGAGAGTGGAAAAGTTGGCTTAAAGCTCAATGTTCAGAAAACTAAGATGATGGCATCTGGTCCCATCACTTCGTGGGAAATATATGGGGAAACAGTGGAAACAGTGTCAGACTTTATTTTTTTTGGGCTCCAAAATCACTGCAGATGGTGATTGCAGCCATGAAATTAAAAGATGTTTGCCCCTTGGAAGAAAAGTTATGACCAACCTAGATAGCATATTGAAAAGCAGAGATATTACTTTTCCAACAAAGGTCCATCTGGTCAAGGCTATGGTTTTTCCAGTGGCCATGTATGGATGTGAGAGTTGGACTGGAAGAAGGCTGAGAGCTGAAGAATTGATGCTTTTGAACTGTGGTGTTGGAGAGGACTCTTGAGAGTCCCTTGGACTGCAAAGAGATCCAACCAGTCCATTCTAAAGGAGTTCAGTCCTGGGATTTCTTTGGAAGGAATGATGCTAAAGCTGAAACTCCAGTACTTTGGCCACCTCATGTGAAGAGCTGACTCATTGGAAAAGACCCTGATGCTGGGAGGGATTGGGGGCAGCAGGAGAAGGGGACAACAGAGGATGAGATGGCTGAATGGCATCACCGACTCGATGGACATGAGTCTGAGTGAACTCCAGGAGTTGGTGATGGACAGGGAGGCTTGGCATGCTGCGATTCATGGGGTCGCAAAGAGTCAGACACTCCTGAGCGACTGAACTGAACTGAATGTCTAATAATGTTGAAACATCGTTTCATGTGCTTATTTGCCATCTGTATATTCTCTTTGGTGGAATTTCTATTTCTATCTTTTGCCCTTTTTCTAATTAGATTTTTTTACATTATTGGGTTTGATAATCCTTTACATATTTTAGATACTGGTCTTTTGTTGCATATGAGATTTGCAAATGTTTTCTCCCACTCAGTAGCTTGTCTTTTGATTGTTTTCTGAGTCCTTCAGAGAGAAAAAATTTTTAAATTTTCATGAAGCTCCATGTATCACTTCTTTCTTTTTATGGGTCATGCCATCTTTCCTCTAATATCACATGATCTTGATTTCTGTAGCTACAAAATGAGGTTTAAAATTAAGTAGACTTATTCCTCCCACTTCATTCTTCTTCAAAATTGTTCTATTTTGGTTCCTTTGTCTTGCCATTTAAATTTTAGCACAATCTTGTCTACATGTACAAAAACTCTTTCTGTGATTTTGATAAGACTTTCATTAAAACTGAATATCAAATTGGGATGACCTGTTGTCATTTCTATGTTGAATTTTTACAATCTGTGAAAATGGTATTTCTGTTTATTTACATCCTCTTTGATTTCTTTCATCAGTGTTTTGTAGTTTCCAGTTAAAAATCCTATGTATATTTTGTTAGATTTATGCTTACATATTTCATTTTGGAGGGAAAGGGCAATTGTCAATGGTATAGCATTTTAAATTTCAGGGTCTATGTGTTCATTATTAATATACAGAAATGCAGTAGAGTTTTGTATGCTTATCTTATGTTCTGCAAACTAGCTAACTTTCCTTATTGGCTTAGCAGTTTTTTCTTTTTCTTCTTTTGTTTAAAAATTACTTGGTATTTTTTATGTAGACAATCATGTCATCTTCAAGTAAGGACTTTTATTTCTCATTTTCCATCTATATGTATTTTATTTCCTTCTGTTGCTTAATTGCACTTGTTAGAAATTTTAGCACTATATTGAATAAGAATGGTGAAAGTGGACATCTTTGATTTTTTCCCAGATCTTGGTGAGGAAGTTTTAGGTCCTGAATCATTAAGTATAGTGTTAATTATAGTTACAGTTGGTGATGGACAGGGAAGCCTGGTGTATTGCAATCCACGGGGTTGCAAAGAGTTGGACATGACTGAGCAACTGAACAGAACAGTTTTTTTTTTTTTTTTTGTAGTGTTTTCTTTTTCTTGGCTTCCTGTAGGTTACTTGAACAATTTTTAGAATTCCATTTTGATTAATCTATAGTGTTTCTGAGTGTGTACCTTTCTTTTAGTGATTTCTCTGGATGTACATTATATATATCATAGCTTATAGTCTACTGGGGTCAATATTTTATCAGTTCAAGTGAAGTATAGAAAACATATATGCATGTAACATATGTATATGTGTGTTTATATATCCTGTGCTTTTCTCTACTTCAGTCAAAGGTGACTGTGTTGTTGATGGGTGGTTATGTAGTTGATTGTATATTTCTACATGTTATAGAAATAAGTTTTTTCTCTTTTTCTTTAATTGAGGCATTACTTACGTATAGTAAAGGGCACAGCTCTTAAGTGTTTAGCCTGATGATACTTTTAAAATATAATCACCATCAAGAAAGAGATAGAGAACCTTTATAATTCCCCGGGAGGTTCCTTGTGCTCTCTCCCAGTTGATACTCCCCAAAGATGGCCCATACTGTGATCTCTATCACCAAAGATCAGCTTTTTTTTTTTTTTGTAAACAGAATCCTTTGGCATAGACTCTTTTGTGTATGGCTCATTTTGCTATACATTATTCCTGTGAAGACTCTGATCAGTGTTCTGTGTGGCAATATTCATTCTTTTTCACTGCTGCATATTATTCCATTGTGTGAACGTATCACATTTTGTCCATTTTACTGTTGGTGGGTAATTTTTTCTCCGGTTTGGAGCTATGAACATTTTACAGCTGGAACTATAACCATTTTTGTACATTCCTTCTCATGGAAGTAGCAGTCATGTTTCTTGGATATGTACCCAGGGGTGGAATTGCAGGGTCAAAGGGTAGGGATATATTTAGCTTTGGCAGTACCATCAATTTCCCCAAGTGGATGTGCAGTTTCACATTCCACGAGAGCTCGCATGGGGGCAGAGTCTTGTCACCATTTGATATTGCCAGGGCATTAATTTCAGCCATTCTGGTGTGGGTGTAGAGAATTCTTAGTTTGGTTGCAAATTCACTGAGGACAGAGGCTCCAGACTCAATGTTCTAAGCCACACCCTTCCCTGCCGCCCACATCTGATTGGTCCAGGATGTATACCTGACAGCCGCAGGGCCAATCAGAATTTGGAACTGAGACTTAAGTGACGCTGATAGGGCTACTGAACCCTTGGAAAAGGACTTAAAAACCAGGGAGCCATGAGATGTCCATTTCCGTCCACTCAAAGCCAAGAAAGTCAGTTTGCAGAGAGAGGAAAGGGAAACAGATGCAGGAAGGGATAGGAAGAGGAGACACTGGAGTTCTGAAGAGAAGTAGACACGGGGAAGCCATGTTTCTGGCCCGCGAGGCTCTGCTGGACCCAGGTCTGTGTCCCGCATCCTTTGAGAGACCTTTCTGTCCTCGTAAGCTGCTCCTTTTCTACCTCACTCCCTCCTTTTGCCTCCGCCTCTTTTGAGTGGATTTTGTTCCCCTTGCATTAAAGAGCCTTGTAAAAGAAATGCTTTCTGTTTCCTTTCTGTCCTCCCTCCAACTTTTTTTTTTTTTTTTTTTTTACCAAATCTTTTGGAAAATGTTAACCTCTCATTCAGCGGAGGGGAAGGGAAAGGGGGGCTATTTGTTGGTCTCTTCCTGTTTGCCAGGCTTGTCATGGGCGCATGACCTTGTAGGAGAGCAGCTGGTGTTACCCCATTGCACAGACTGGCAAAGCAAGGTGCAGAGAGGATGGGGTGGTTCAGCTGACGATGCCCTCCCAGGCTAGCCTGTCAATGCAGCCTGTGTCCTCTCTTCAGCCAGCTCCACCACCACCACCAGGCCCTTTGTCCATGACTGAGTCTGAGAGTTGAAGGTGGCACACAGAGGCCTTTGCCACTGCTTATAGAGTTTGCCTCCTGCCTCTCCTCCCACCTGCTGCCAATAAGACCTGGGTGGGATAGGCTGTATTACAGTAAAGGAGAGCCATCCCTATGAGAGCTCCAGAGATTCCCCCCAGCTCCACTGCCCCACCTCTGGAGTTTCATCTCATCCACATGCCCTTTCCATCAGTGCTTTGTTCCAAGTGCTCTTTGAAATTAACATAACTTGCTTCCAGAATGTTCTTCCTTGGATGCAACTAAAATCCCATGGGACACCATTGTGTCAAGATGGAGCATGTACTGGCCACAGAATCATATAGACTTAAGTCTTAATCCCGTTCCCCTGAGGTCTCTCTGATCCTCAGTTTCTTCATCTGTAAAATGGGAATGAGAAATCTTACCCTGTGATGTTCTTGTTAGACTTAAGTAAAAGGAGAGTGTCTAGCCTCACTCTTGGCAGATAAGCGACCAATACATAGTAATTGTTTTTGAATTTATTGTAGTTTCTTTTGTCCTGGGAGTTCCTGATAACAGGGACACCATTAAGTACCTGTTCTCTGTGTGGGCTTAATGGTCTCTGTCTGGCTGTTGCTGCAGTCAAACACCCGCCCCCCACACCCGACCCCTTTGAAATGCCTCATCAGCAGTCCAACCTCTCTCTGGGAACCTCAGGGCAGCATCACTAGCTACGAGGCCTTGGCTTGTTGCTAGATGCAGAGAAAACAAATATTGTTTTAGAAACATTAATAATTGAGAGGTTTTCAGCAGAGAATTGGCCAGTATTAGGGGAATTGAAAATTAAGACTAAGACGCTACCTCAAGCAGATTTCCTGATGAATAATTCACAGGGCCGGTGCCCACAAAAACCTAGACGAGAAAATACCTCCCCACCACCGCCACCAGCCCCGTCACCTTGACTTTCTCCTGACTCCTCAGTGGGGGAAGGGCATCTGAGAAAGGAAATAAGAGACAAGAACACAGCCAGAGTCCTGATTTGAGTGTTCATCAGAGTTTTGCCCACATGTTGCTCTTTGACCACTGATAAATTGTATCCCTCTCTGAGTTGCAGTCCTGCCATCATTGAACTGATTATGATGCTGTGAAAACCAAGTGATGGAAGGGACTTTGAGCACCCCCTGAGCCTCGTTTCCAGGATATCTACACCCCAAAGCCTTTGGGGGATGGGGTTTATTCCTTTTTCAGACCTGCCTCCTTCCTTCCATTAGGGCACATTCACTGAGTGGCTGCCATGTGCTAAGTGCTGGGGTACTGTCTTCCCAGAGGAGAAAACTGTCAAGGGAGTGGCCGATTACAATTCAGAAGGACTTAGAAAAAGATGGAGCAAAGCAGTAGGTCATGAGAGTACAGAGAAGGGATATCTAAATGCAGTCTGGGGTGAGATCAGGGAGGGCTTTCTGGTGGAAAGGTCACCTGAATTAGGTCCTATGAAGACAGCTGAGTAGGAAACAAAGGGAAGGAGCGTGTCACAGACTGACAGACAATTTGCAAAAAGACCCAGAACAGAGGCTTCCCTGGTAGCTCAGTCGGTAAAGAATCTGCCTGGAGTGCAGGAAGCCGGGGTTCGATCCCTGGGTCAGGAAGATCCCCTGCAGAAGGAAATGGCAACCTGCTCCAGGATTCTTGCCTGGAAAATCCCATGGGTAGAGACTGGTGGGCTACAGTCCATGGCGACTTAAGCCACCACCAGAAGAAAGAGAAGGGAAAGGTACTTTTGTGGGGATTGCATGGAGACATGGGCTTGTGTGGAGGGGCCGGAGAAGAAGCTGGATCCTGGAAGGCATCAAGGTCAAGTTAAGACATTCCCATTTGGACTTTACCCTAAAGGGCAATGGGGAGCCATCGAGGGTTTGAGCAAGGTGCTGGAAACGTGACTGGATTTGTTTTTGAAAGATCCTGGGGCTGCTGCGTGGAGCACTTCATTGTTCTTGTTTTCTGCAATTAACCCTCATGAGGTGTGTTGGTTTAAACCTCTCACCCTGTTCAAACTGCCTCCTTACCACCCTTGGCTAAAAAATCATTCTTTGTGTTTCTGAAGTTTATCCAGTCTCAGATTACCTTCTTACTTCTGTTCATCCATTGCATCTGTTCTTTGCGGGGCGAGAGAAGTTTATGTGGGGTTCTCAAGAAGGACATCCATTCAGCACTTTTGCCAACTTATCAGCTGAAACTGAAATCCTGCCAAGTTCGGGGTACTGTTCTGTGCTCAGTGGTGTCCGACTCTTTGCCATCCCATGAACTGTAGGCTGCCAGGCTCCTCTGTCCATGGGCTTCTCCAGAGTATTTACTCCAGAGTTGTTACATGTTGTTGTTCAGTTGCTAAGTCGTGTCTGACTCTTTGTGACCCCATGGACTGCAGCATGCCAGACTGCCCTGCCCTTCATTATCTCCCAGAGTTTGCTCAAACTCATGTCTATTGAGTTGGTGATGCCATTCAACTATCTCATCCTCTGTCGGCCCCTTCTTTTGACTTCAATCTTTCCCAGCATCAAGTTCTTTTCCAGTGAGTCGGCTCTTCACATCAGGTGGCCAAAGTATTGGAGCTTAAGCTTCATCATCAGTCCTTCCAATGAATATTCAGGACTCATTTCCTTTAGGGTTGACTGGTTGGATCTCCTTGCTGTCCAAGGGACTCTCAAGAGTCTTCCCCAGCACCACAGTTTGAAAGCATAATTCTTTGGCTCTCAGCCTTCTTTATGGTCCAACTCTCACATTCATACATGACTACTAGAAAAATCATAGCTTTGACTATGTGGACCTTTGTCAGTAAAGTGATGTCTCTGCTTTTTAATATGCTGTCTAGGTTTGCCATAGCTTTTCTTCCAAGGAGCAAGCATCACCATCTGCAGTGATTTTGGAGCCCAAGAAAATAAAATTTGCCACTGAGGTTGTTGATTTTTTTTTGAGTGGGATGGGACCTATTCTCCTCAGAGATTATGATTCCTCCACCCAGGGCATGAGGGCCCTCCCACTCTGACTTCAGGTGGGACCAGCTCTGAGTTGCAATTAACACTGCAGAGCCCCCCACCCCACCTACCTCACACCCTCGGTTCTCCCGACCCCACCTCACTGTGAGATCAGCCTGAGGTCAGTCTCCAGCATCCTCCCTTTTGGAACAAAACCCCCATCTCAGGCTCTGCTTCTAAGGGACCCAATCTTGGACATCCTACTCCCCTTCCCTGCCCACGATGAGCTGTGGACTGAGAATCAAACAGCAAGCTCCAGGCTTAGAAAGCACCACAATCCACAGACTCCATCCATTTTACCCACTGGTTTTGGAGTGGGCAAAGGAGGAGAGGTCAGAAGCTTGCATCCAACAGAACTGGCACTTCATAGCATGAAAGATGACCTCTTTTCTGTGCAGGACCAGGGGACAGAGGCCAAGGGAGCACTGAGGATGAGAAGTCCCGGATTTGGTCAACCTGTGAAGCCCACTCGCTCGTCCAGTCTGCCCGCTCCAGGCCTGTTTGAAGTCTGAGGGCTGCCACGGTCTGCTGGACAGACAGCATTTGTAAGCAGCTCTCTCCCTAGCCCAGTTAATAATTCAGGAGCCAGCGCCTGCAGCTAACCCATCATTCCAACCCCGCTGTACCCCGAACGCCGAGCTAGTGGACAGGAAAGAAAAAATCACCATGCCCACTTGAAAAATGGTCCTCACTTCAAGAGCTTGCTGCATGCCCAGTGCTGGGGTGGAGAGAGCCAGGCGGAGACCCATCTGTTGGGCAGCCAGTGAGAGAAGGATGGAGCTGTCCTGAGGGCTGGGGTGTGCCCAGCGAGTGGTAGTTAACTTTTGGATCCTGAACTACATTTGTTTTTGGACAGTGGGCTGTAGTCGCTGTTGAATGGGCCTCGGAGGACCCAACTCTCTTCCTTTGCTTCAGCCACGCATCCTTCACTCATTTGCTTGCCTACTGATTCACTTATTCAGTCGGCAGTCATTGGCGCTGCTAACAGGGATGGGGCCTTGAGGATACAGATGGAGTGGAGCTGGGAATTTCCTGTTGGTCCAGTGGCTAGGACTTGGTGCTTTCACTGCTGTGTGCCTAGGTTTGATCCCTGGTTGGGGATCTAATATTCTACAAGCCATTAGACTTGGCTGAAAAAAAAAATCAGACGGGGTGAGGCGTGGCACCTCCGCTCGGGGAGGCAGACACATCCAGTGGGAGGCATTGTATTTAGGGGCCTGAGACAAGGAATGACTGGCTGGTTGCCTGTGTTTAAATGGGTGTGGCCTACGGCCTGGGTTTGCTGTGTGAGTCCGAAATGGAGAGGGGAGGGTAGAGAGGTTAATGATTTAGATCACGAATTCTGGAGCCAGACTGCTGGGGTTCAAATCCCAGCCTGCCAGCTAACTCACACAGTGTTAGCCTTCCTGTGCCTCAGTTGGCATGCATGCTTAATCGCTTAGTTGTGTCCGACTCTTTGCGACTCCATAGGCTGTAGCTGGCCAGGCTCCTCCGTCCGTGGGATTCTCCAGGCAAGTATACTGCAGTGGGTTGCCATGCCCTCCTCCAGGGGATCTTCCCAACCCCAGGGATCGAACCTGTGTTTCTTGTGTCTCCTGCATCGGCAGGCAGGTTCTTTACCAGCTGTGCCATCTGGGAGGTCTGTGC
This sequence comes from Aepyceros melampus, assembly GCA_006408695.1. Classification (NCBI taxonomy): domain Eukaryota; kingdom Metazoa; phylum Chordata; class Mammalia; order Artiodactyla; family Bovidae; genus Aepyceros; species Aepyceros melampus. The sequence goes on along the minus strand of SJXQ01007092.1, from coordinate 153,951 downwards.
CTCAGTTTCCCCATAGATAAAACGGAGTTAATAATGGGAGGCTGATACAAACTTCCTCCCATTGTTAAGATAATTGTTAAAAGGAAAAACCACAGCTCTGGCAATACAAAGATCCAGTAAAGCAAAGCTTCCTTTAGAAAATGACTTGGCCAGTGGTTCCCAATCTTTTTGGCCCCAGGGGCCAGTTTGTGGAAGACAGTTTTTCCACAGACCAGGCGGGGGAGGCGGCGGATGGTTTCAGGATGATTCAAGTGCATTACCTTGATTGTGCACTTTATTTCTATTATTATTATTATGTTGTGATATGTACTCACCGCAATTCAGAATCAGATCATCAGGCATTCGATTCTCATAAGGAGCACCCAACCTAGATCCCTTCCAAGTGCAGTTCATAGTAGGATTTGCGCTCCCATGAGAATGCCTAATGCTGCCACAGCTCAGGCAGCAATGTGAGCGATGGTGGGCAGCTGTAAATATAAGTGAAGCTTTGCTCACTTGCCTGCTGCTCAACTCCTGCTGTGCAACCCAGTTCCTTTGAGGCCACAGACCTCTACTAATCTATGGCCAGAGTCTTGGGGGACCCCGGAGGTGGCAGTTTCTATAAAGTGGAGCATGCTTGTAATTATACCATTCAACCATTTCCCTCCTGGATATTCACTTAAGTGAACTGATAGACTTATATTGGCACAAAATCTAGTGCATCGACATTTGTTAGAGGGTTCATCATGGATCCTATTCCAGATAAATACAATCAATGTTAGTGGGCTACAAATGCGTTAGCTGCTTGAAAGCAGCTAGGCTCAAACTGCGTGATTCCACGTATGTGAGTTTCTGGGAAATGGTAGGGACGGAAAAGTGGTCGGTGATTGCGGGGGTGGGAGGAGGGATGGATATAAAGGGGCACGAGGGGATTTTGGGGGGTGATGGAACTAGTTGGTGTTATGGGGTTTTGTGTGTGTGTGAATAATCATAGAACTCTGTTGAACCTAGTGCCTGTTAGAGTGAAGTGAGTCAGAGAGAGAAAAGCAAATACGCTGTGTGAGCACATATGTATGCAATCTAGGCAAGTTGTATAGGAATGGAGATGCAGAGGTAAATAATGGACTTTTGGACATAACAGAGGAGGAGAGGGAGGGACAAATTGACAGAGCGGCGTTGACATATAAGCAGCAAGTCTGGCGGGCTGTAGTCCGTGGGGTCCAAAGAGTTGGACACGACCGAGTGACTGAACTGATCTGAACTGAATGTGTGAAATAGCTAGTGTATATAGGACAGGGGTCTCAGCTCGGTGATCCGGGATGACCTATTAAAGGTGAGACGGCGGGGACGGGGGTGGGGGCTGGGAGGGAGGCTCAAGAGGGAGGGTTATATGCATGCAGGTGGCTGGTTCACTTTGCTGTATAGCAGAAACCAACACAACTTTTAAAGCAATTATCCTTCAAAAAAAAAAAAAATCAGAACTGTGCACTAAAAAGGGTGAAGTATGTGTGGAAATTATAGTGCATGGAAATTACGGCAGACAGAGGAAAGAGCAGGTGCAAAGACCCAGAAGGTTGAACTTAGGTTTGAGACAGTACCTAGAGGTTTAGGGGGAAGTAGCTGGAGTTGAGGTGGAGAAAACTTATTTATGTCAGTTTGTGAAGAGCCTTGAATGTCATGATGAATTCTTTGGACAGTGGGAAAATTTGAAAGTTTGTAACCAGTCAAGGATTATAAGCAATCTTTTTGTTTCTGAAAAACAACTGGTTTCTGGTTAGTGGCAAAAACCATTGGGTGTGTGGGCCTGGTCTTACCTTCAGAAATGTTTTCATTGCTCCCTTCTTTAAAATATTTTTGAATTTGTGACTCTTACTTACTTTTTGAGGTTTAGAACAGAGTGAATCTGTTTTATTTTTTAAAAATTTATATTGAAAGATAGTTGATTTATAATGCTGTGCTAGTTTTTGGTTCGCAGGGAAGTGAATCAGTTTTGTGTATATATATTACATACATATTTATTATATGTATTTTATATATTAGTTCAGTTCAGTCGCTCAGTCATGTCTTGACTCTTTGTGGCCCCAGGGACTGCAGCATGCCAGGCCTCCCTGTCCATCACCAACTCCCCGAGCTTGCTTAAACTCATATGCATTGAGTCAGTGATGTCTCCAACCATCTCATCCTCTGTTATCCCCTTCTCCTCCTGCCTTCAACTTTCCCAGCATCAGGGTTTTTCCCATTGAGTCAGTTCTTCGCATCAGGTGGCCAAAGTGCTGGAGTTTGAATATTCAGGGAATATTCAGGACTGATTTCCTTTAGAGTTGACTTGTTTGATCTCCTTGCTGTCCAAGGGACTCTCAAGAGTCTTCTCCAACACCACAGTTCAAAAAAAAGCATCAGTTCTCTGGTGCTCAGCTTTCTCTATGGTCGAAGTCTCACATCCATACATGATTACTGGAAAAACCATAGCTTTGACTAGGCAGACCTTTGTCGGTGAAGTAATGTCTCTGCTTTATCCATTCTTTTTCAGATTCTTTTCCTATATAGGTTATTGAGGAATAACAGAATATTGAGTTCCCTGTGCTATATAGTAGGTCCTTGTTTATCTATTTTACATAGAGTAGTGTGTATATGTTAATTCCAATATCCTAATTTATCACTTTACCCCATGTTTCCCTTTTGGTAACTGTGAGTTTGATTTTGAGATCTGAGTCTGTTTCTGTTTTGTAAATAAGTTCACTTGATTCGTATTTTAGATTTCACGTGTAAGTGATATTAAATGATATTTGTCTTTCTCTGGCTTATTTCACCTTGTATGATAATTTCTGGGTCCAACCAACCATGTTGCTTCAAATGGTGCTATTTCATTATATTTTATGGCTGAGTAGTATTCTATTGTGTGTATATAAATATCATACCTACACATATATATATATACAGCGCATCTTTATCCTTTCTTCTGTCGCTGGACATTTAGGTTGCTTCCATGTCTTGCCTATTATAAATAGTGCTGCTGTGAACACTGGGGTGACCCATGTGTTAAAAATCAGAACATTTTGCATAGAATCCTCCCACATTGCTGGCTTCTTTTTAGATGGGACACCTGTCTAAGCCACACCTGACCCCCTCAGCTTCCCGGCTCTGGCAGATGTCAGGTTTTGACCCCAGAGGTTGAAAGTGGGCCAGAGGGGAGGAGGTCAAGGTCAATGACACTGCCCAGTCCTGGCTGAGCATCATCACCCCCTGGGGAACTTTAAACATTGATGGTGCCCAGGCGGAGTCTCTGGGGGTGGCCTGTCCATCTGTATCTTAAAAATGTCCCCCAGGTGGTTCTAATATGCAGCCAGGACTGGGAACCACTGGTTTGGGTGGACGGTGACGGCCTGGGTTAGGGAATCAGCGGTGGGGGTGGGAGAGGTTGAAGGACTGATGGGATGTGTGACGGGGAGGGGCAGGGGCAGACCACTGTGACGAGGATCCGGCTGGGACATCGGGAGTGGTGATGTCATCTGCAGGGAGGGACAATCGGGAGTGGTGATGTCATCCGCAGGGAGGGGCCGAGGGAGGAGAGGTGGGCAGGGGCAGGCCATGTGTGTCCAGGAAACCTGTGGCCGCCTGACCAAAGGCCCAGCATGCAGCTGTCTTGCCCCGCTGTGCCTCAGTGTCTCTGCTCACCTCTGAGACAGGAACACAGGGGGATGGCCCCAGGGGAGACAGGACAGTGGGGGGGATGATGAGGCAGCCTTAGCTTCCCCCCGCAGCCACGGCAGACAGAGGGCCACTTGGGCAGGGTCGGGGGCCCTTCTCTTGTCTGCCTGGCTCATGGGAGCTCAGGCCATGCTGAGCGATTTTGCCTGTAGAAAAGTGGGGGAGACTGTTCTCCAAAGGGGTGCTCATGCTCAAGAAGAAGGAACCCACCCATCCAGACACATGGCGTCCGCAAACCCAAAACCACTCACCCTTCCTCAAACCCATCAAGACCACCTGCTGAGCCATCTTGACTCCTAAGCAAATGGTACAACTCTTTTTTGGTCAAGAATGCTTTTCTTCCTATTAGCAACCCAACGTATGCCTGAGTGAAACCACTGTGCCCATTTTATAGATGGGCAAGAAAAGAGAAGGGAAGGAAGGAAACAGTCCTAGCCAGGTTCTTAATATACATTCTTGTGTAATCTATAAAACCATCCTGTCTGTATATGAAATAGGAGTGATGGTCCCAATTTCCATATGGGCAAACCGAGGCTCAGAATGTGTAAGGATTACGTAGCAAAGTTGGCGGCTAAGCCTGATTCTCTGCAAGATTCTTCAGTGTGATCATGGCCTCACCAGGAACACGCACAGACTCACACACACACACACACACAGAGCCTCTCCAGACACCTTTTATTGTTTTTGGTGCCCCCTCAGCTTTCCTTCTGGTACCCAGTGGATGTCTTCATGACTGTTCTGGCCTCTGTCCCTCCGAGGACGTACTCACTCTCCCCCAAGTCTGTGTGATCAGCCCAGGGAAGGAGTTGATGTCCTGAGAAGGGGTGGAACACAGACCCCAGTCCCTCCACCCACTTAGGGGTCATTCACTAAAATGGTTCAGAGCTCACCCATCGCAGCCATTCTCGGCTGGGTTGGTCCCTGTCACCATTAATCACTTGTCATGGCATTGTCCTGCCACGGGAAACACTGTCCCAACCGTCTCAACAAAGGTTGATTCCTGGCCTCTTCTCTTGTCTCTCTGCCTCCTCTGAGACCCAGCAGAGACACGGACGGATGCCAAAGAGCACTTGCTCTTGGGAAGGTCCTGGGCTGAAGCTGCCTGGAAACAGTGTTCAAAATTGAAAGCGTAAATCTTCCTTGGACGATGCTCCTCAGGGATGGGGCTCCCTTGATGCAGTCGTCACGAGCGTGCACTCTAGATGCTCCCGGCTCCGGTGGGCAGCGCCTGTTACAGAGCATGCTCGGGGCTGAGCTCCCCACTGATATCAGTTGCGTCAGCTGGCTCTTGACACGGACAATCCCAGCTGTGGTTGGTGGTTGTGCCTTCTGAGCTCATCATGGTTGGCGTTGGTTACGGATGGTGTTCTTCACTTGGGATGGATCATGGAAGGTTCTTCTAACTGCAGATGGTTCTTAGTAACAGTTGACACTTGCCTTGAAAATGGTTGTCTCCATGGATGAGTTCTGGCACAGGTGATCCCACCAAGGATGGTTCTCTAACAGGTGGCCTTGTCACTGACGGTGCTGTCATGGACGGCTCGTCACTGGGGTTCACAGGACTGATGTTATTGCCACTGGTGGTGTTCTCCCAGGGGGACCCAGCACTGGTGGGTCTTGATCGTGTTCTTCCCAAGAATGGTTTTCAGTGTAGATGGGCTCATCACTGACTGCTGATTCTCAGTGTAGTCGGCAACATTTGGCTCTTCTGCTGATGGCTGTTGTTACAGATAAATCAAAATCACTGGTGATTTTGACCCAGCGTATACTTTTAAAAGGTCTTTCTTACTTCTGTTGGCGATAACCACTCTGGGTGAAGTCTGGGTTTCCCGGGTCTTCAACATGATGTGTTTTTCAAGGTCCCAGTGGCTGGCGAGTCTTCTCATAAAGGCACATGCACCTGGGCAGGCTGCTCATCCTTGGCGACCTGGTCACTGACATTCATGTTGTCGCCAGCTTTGTCTCCGGGAAGACTGGTTTTGCTCTGCAGCCCGCTTTGCACGTGGCCGTCCACCCTGACGCTCAGGTGGTTGCTGGCCTGGCTGGAGGGAAGGCTGCTCACGGAGCTGACCAGCCCGCTACTCACCTGGTAGTTTAGGGCACTGCTGCCCAGGCTGATGAAACTGATGTTGCTGAAGCTGCTGGCCGTGCTCTCCCCGCTGCCCCTGGGCAGGCTGGTCTTACTGTTCTCTTCCAGTCTGCTTGGTGCCGTTGGCTTGGCGGGCCAGTCGTCTCTTCAGCTGCTTGGGAGAGTAGGTGGCGCACACCTGGCTGTTCTGGGCACCGCCTGCCTGGGTGTGGAGCCTTCTGCTCAGCCTCACGATTTGATGGCTGCCCGTCAAGCTGACTTCACTGTTCTCCTCATCCCCTGCGTACCCGCTGCTCAGCCGGCTGATGTCAATGCATTGCTCCAGGCTGGAGTGTTGCAGGCTTGACAGGACACTGCTCTCGTGGCTCACGGTGGTTCCCAGGTGACCGCTGGAATCTCTCAGGGGCTCCTGCCTGGCTTCTGCATCATGGCATGGCCATGCGGGGGGCTGGGGCTCTGGCTGGGTGACTGTAGACCCGCACCCACTTCCTGAGCCTCCCCTCTGGGAGGCTCCCCTTGCCTGCCCTGGAGGAAAGTAGGGGGCAACTGACTTGGTTTCTCCAGGAGGAGGGGGCCCTGGAGGCCTCTGGGTTGTTGGATGTGGTGTGTCTGGGCAGAGGAGGCTCAATTTATAAAGGTCCCCTTGAAAAGGGAGGGTTCTGATTGGCTGGCTTGGTTCCCATGGTGATGGTGCCTGTGATGCAGGCGGGCGGGGCAGGAGGGAGAACAATGCTGTGCTGGCACCTGGGGCATCAGGGGCTGCAGCTGGGCAGAAAGGAGGCTCCAGTGCAAAAGGGCTGAGAACCACTTTCAAAGGGGTCTGTGGTCTCTGCTTTGCCGGGTCAGGAGGCCTGCCTTTGCATCCCAGCTGAGACCTCTATGAGCTCTGTGTGTTTCTTCACATCCTGTCATTTTCTGAGCCTCTGCACCTCGCTCAGCTCTGTGCTCCTGAGGACTGCAGAGAATTTCACAGTCAGGGTGTTAACCTCCATTTTCCCATGGCCCTGCCTGGTCCAGCTCTGACTCTCTCTCAACCTCGTCCCGTGTCACACCCTCCCCTATCGTCGCCTCGGATGCCCAGTCACACTGCCCACTTTGTTATTCTGAGCTCTTATCTGCCACAGGGCCTTTGCACTGATGGTTCCCACCACCTGGAGTGCTCTTCCCTTGGTCCCTTCAGGTTTCAGCTCCAGTGTTCCTCATTACACTTTCCCTGGCCTCCCCAGGCAGGTCCCTCTGTTGTTCTTTATGTCACATCCTGATTTATGGGCTTTATGGCTTTTGTTACAATTTGCGATTCTGTTTATGTATTGGTTATTGCCGTACATTCCCTCTGCTGCAGTGTCAACCTTGTGAGGGCAGAAATTTTGATTTCCTATTTTCTGTGCTGCTCTGACGCCCAGCGTAATGCTGGCACACACTAGATGCTCACTGAGTCTTCACTGAATGAGTGGACTGTGCATCCTCAGGTTTGTATTGTACCATGTTGGGGGCTTTTTATAAACATGTGTTTTGGATTTTTGTGCGCAAATACGCTCTCCCTTGACTGCTCATCACAGTGGTCTGACTTGTCCCCACAGCCCTGCTTTCCCCGCCAGGGACGGGCTGGGAAGGGACAGCTCGGTGGCTTAGTGGTGATGCCAGAGAAAGTGGCGTGGTGGAAGCCGACTCTTGTAGGAAGCAGGGATAAATCTAGCTTTAGGGGACTGGCAGGGGGCGGGCAGGGTCACTCACTGAGCAGCTAGGCTCAAGACTGGCTTTGTCCTTTTGTGAATGCGAAACGATGCTGCCCTCATTGCTGGGGATTAATGGTGAGCCTATTGACACTCCTATTTCGTTTGATTCACATCCTACCTGCCCCAGGTATGCTGTGTTCTGGACCTGAAGAACTGGAGGGAACACCTGGGGGCATGTCCAGGAAAAAGGGCAGAGAGAATGCCAGTGATGAGAGTGCTGTTCCTCTCCAGCACAGGTAGCTTCAGCTTCAGGACCAGCAGATACAGCGAGACCTCGTGAAAAGCTGAGGCTCTGCTCAGCATCTTCCTTCTGGAAGGCTCTGTTGGTCACTCTGGGGGTCTCGAGAAGGCGTCAGGCCAGAGCTGGCACACCCAGGTGCTATTTCCTGGCACCCTCCAGAGATGTTGGTACTCAAGGCTCCAAGAGAGCCATACACAACTGAGCTCACAGCCCCAGTGCCACGGCACGTCAGGGGAGAAGTGGGTGATGGCTGTTTTCTCCACGGGCTCCTTTCTCATCCTGATGACCAGGTACCAGACTGCCTCTCTGGTTTCCAGTCTCCACTGCTGTTTGCCCCGCTGGAACCCTTCTCTCTCCCAAATGCACAATCCAGTGTCTTTCTGCCAGATCCCCCTTTCCCTCATGTGTCTGTTTCTTCACACAGCTGCCGGTACCCTAGGACCTTTGCCTGACTCTGAGATCCCACTGAGGCTCAGAGAGGAAGCCTGGTTACAATCATGTTATGTGTGTGTCCTGGAGACTGGTTCTGGCCTTCCCTGGAGCGACAAAGACAAAGCTATATGTTCACCAAACCATCTCATTCCTCTCCCAAGCATTTAGAAAATGTAGGCTTCTGATCCCCTCACGTCTGCTGGCGCCAACAGAAGATGGGCAGGAGCGACGGTCGGTGCTCTAGGCTGGGATATCAACATGCATCCTTTTCCTTCTTCCCTGTCGGCAGGGACCTGGGAAGCCACGTGCTGGAGACGGCAGATGGCAGTGCCCACAGTGGACGGAACCTGGGTGCCTGAACGATCGTGCAGAGAACCCTGCCCTCATCCAAACGCACCTGTGATGTGAGCAAGGTGTAGGCTATTTTTGGACTAGGCCTCCGAGACCAGAGGGAGGGGTGGTTATTTGTTCCATAGACTGATATCAATATATCACACACTTGGACATCCCTGAGGTGTTTCAATGGCTTGGCTTTACCTCTGAAGGTTTCTGCAGGGGGCCCTGGGGCTGCTTCAGCCCCAGAGCCCACTGAAACCACGTACCCTCAGAACCCAGCAGTGAAGTGCCCTGATGGGGAAGCTGTGCTTTCTCAGATTAGGAGGTTGGGAAGGAAGGTCACCAGAGAGAGCTTCACCAGCCCAGAAAACGGCCCAGCAGCCATGGGCCTCCCACCTGAATATTTATCCCTAAAATTCAGACTATGGTGTTGGAGAAGACTCTTGAGAGTCCCTTGGACTGCAAGAAGATCCAACAAGTCCATCCTAAAGGAAATCAACCCTGAACATTTATTGGAAGGAGGGATGCTGAAGCTACAGTTCCAATACTTTGGCCACCTGATGCAAAGAGCCGACTCTGGAAAAGACCCTGATGGTGGGAAAGATTGAAGGCAGGAGGAGAAGAGGGCGACAGAGGATGAGATGGTTGCCGTTTCCTCAGCCAGGCATCTTCCCGACCCAGGGATCGAACCCAGTCTCCTGCAACCAAATAAATAAAAATAAATACAAGAAAAAACTAGTGAGAGAGCAAGTTGGGAGTAGACTGCAGAGTGCAGGGTGGCAGCCCGGCTGCTCTGCTCCGCAGGGACTCTGGCCAGAGAAAGGGCTTCAAACCCGGAGTGAGCTAGGATTCCAACTCTGTGTCTACCACCTGGGGGACATGGTGTGGCCAACTTAACCTCTGGACCTCAGCTTGCACACCTGGAAAATGGAGCAACAGCACTGATGCCGCTGCTCCCTGAGGGATGCTCTGAGGACTGATAGGAAACACCAGGGCAGGTCTGCTCTGTAGGCTCCATGGCCTCACCGTGCTGCCCAGCCCTTGTGGAGCCTGTGCTTTAAGACAGAACATAAGTGTGTGTGTGAAAAAAGAGTGTGCACACTGGCATATATGTATGTATACATGAATACGTGTGTATATGTGAATACGTACATAAAATATGTGTGTATGTATATGCAAAAGGGCTTCCCTGGTGGCTCAGCTGGTAAAGAATCCACCTGCAAGGCGGGAGCTGCAGGAGACACAGGTTCGATCCCTGGGTGGGGAAGATCCCCTGGAGGAGGAAATGGCAACCCACTCCGGTATTCTTGCCCGGGAAATCCCATGGACAGAGGAGCCTGGTAGGCTACAGTCTATAGGGTCACAAGAGTCGGACACAACGTAGCAACTAAATGACCCCCCCCCCACCATATATGCAAAGACATACATAAGTATACATGAATACATGCATAGTATAATCCATGTGAGCATGATACAGAAGTATATGTGAACATGTGTATAAGTATTTCCATGCATACGTACATACACACGTACTTTATATGTGATTTTTTATTTATTTATTTTGGGCTGTGCTGGCTCTTCATGGCCACAGACAGGCTTTCTCTAGCTGCAGGGAGTGGGGGCCAATCTCTGCTTGCGCTGCACGGGTTTCTCATTATGGAGGCTTCTCTTGTTGTGGAGCATGGATTCTAAAGCATCGGCTCAGTAGTTGTGCACAGGCTTAGCTGCCCTGCAGCATGTGGCGTCTTCCTGGACCAGGGATCAAACCTGTGCCCCCTGCGTTGGCAGGTGGATTCTTAACACTGGACCACCAGGGAAGTCCTAAACACAGACTTTTTTAAAACCACAAATCCCTCTGGCCTTCAGCATCCCTGGGGCATCCACTCTCCCCCAAGATTGTCCACATGGAGCATCCTTATCCGAGCGCCTCCCCTGAGATCCTCTGGTTTCTTCCCAGCATCTGGCCCATCGGGGTGAGGACTGGCATTCATTCACTTCAGAGCATCGTTGATCAGCTAGAGTGTGATGGTGAGCGTTTCGCTTGGAGCCAGACCCCAGCGCATACCTGGGGAGAACACGGAGCTCCCTGTGCTGGGGCTGGAGCTGTGGGAGGGACCGTGTGTGGGGGCTGAGCTGGGCATTGGCATGAATATCTCAGTCAGTCTCCTTTATTCTCTCTCTGCCCCAAAGCCCAGGTCCTGGCTACCTAATGTGGTCACAAGGCAGATCTTATCCTGGTGAGAGGCATACTCGTGGGTCAAGAGTGGTGCGTTCCTCCCTACTCAGGAGCAGTTGCCACTGGAGCTTAAACAAGTGGTCTCCAAGGGTGGACTTGGGGCCCTGGCAGCAGGACCTGGGACTCTATACCTCCTCCCAGGATCAAGTCAAAGAGAACCAGCTCAGCCAGGGCCTGGAGTGTGATCGGTTCAAGGGAGAGAGGTAATTCTTCCTCTGGGTGCCCCCACGATTGATTTTCTCCCCACTTTTTATATTACTTAAGGCATAAAAAAGGAATGATAAAGCAAGTATCTGTGTGCTCATCCCTCAATTCAAGAAATAAGACTCTGCTGATAGAGCCTAAAACCGATTTACCCCTCCTCCTCACATCTCCCCATGGCAATCCTGAATCTGATGCACGTCTTTATACTTGAAGTATAAAAGGAAAAGGACATATTCCCATTCCATGTGTGGAATCGTTTTACATGCTATTAATCTTGATATAAGTGGTATTCTTTATATATCCTTCTATAACTTGCTTATGTTCAACATTATGTTTGTGAGATTCATCTGTCGTTCTGTGTGTAGCCCAAGTTCATTTTCACTTGCTAAGGGTATTCATTCTATTGATGAATGTCATAATTCATCCATTCTCTCGATGAATGGTTAGGTTACTTTTCCTTTTCTCCCCCTCTGTGATAAACATTCCTTTACGTCTCTTTCCCACAACCTTTCCCCTGAAGATTTATGAGATGGGTCCTCCCAAACGGACTATGGAGACTTCCACTTGTTTTAATTATGTATGGAGCAGCTACGTCTCCCCCAACCCCTGGGTCTCACCTTCTGCCACGAGGTTCAGCTTAGGGATGGGAGAAACCACAGGATTTTCTGTTGCCTACACTATTTGGTCCTTATTTGGTTAACATGGCCTTTTCAAAGTGTTCGGCTCTGGCTGGAGAGTTGACTCACTCGGGTGGGGGGCAGCAGGAGCCAGGTGGCTGAGAGGGCGTGAGCCTCTCTGAAGGGTGAGTGCTACCAGGAGGGACCCACTCTTTCTGCTCAGGGCGTGTCACCCAGCTTCCTGTGAGCTGGGGCAAAGCCCCTGCCTCACGTCTTTTCACTGTGGACTCAGTGTGAAGGACACACTGGGGATGGGAAGGGAGGACGGAGGAGAGGCGGCCTGAGGAGTGGGGATGGAGCTGAGCATCCCTAGGCCCAGTGTGGGAAAAGTACCACAGAGTCACAGAGCTGTTGAGTCAGTGTGTGCAGCCGATGTCTGAGTCCCAATCCACTTCCCAGCTGTGCGATCTGGGGCACGTTACCTAGCTTTTCTGTCTCAGTTTGGGTTCCTTCAAAAGCAGACTTTAAGGCATGACTCGGGTACCAGTCGTTTGGGAGGTGGTTCCAAGAAACCCCAGTGAAGAGATGGGTGGTAAGACGGGGAAGGAAGGAAAGAAGCCAGTGAAGGCATGTTTATGGAGAATGTGGCCAGTCAGCCTGGGGCTCAGTGATGCTGGGGCCTCGCAGAGGCTGAGACATTTACCCACTGGCTCTGGGCCCCACTGGGGCATCTGCTGCCTTTTCCCATTTCTCCGGAGCTGGCTGAGCAAGCCTCTGTGGTGCCAGAGAAGCCTGGAGGCAGAGGCAGCGGGAGGGGAGAGGGATGGGGAGGGAAGGGGCGGGAGGAGAGGAGGGCCGGGGAGGAGGGCAAAGTGGAGGGGTGAGGTGGAGACGCCGCCGTGCTTGGGTGTGCCTGCTGCTCCATCCGTCAGCTCTCATCTCCAGCAGAGGCTGACCCCTGGGGGTCAAGAAATGAGGTGGGGGCATCCATGGAGTCTGCCAGCGGGGCCTCGCCCACAGATGGGGTCAGGGATTGTTCCTCTAGGCTATAGAAGGATTCCACGGGGCCAGGCCGGCCTGCAGTCAGTCCTCTTCAATAAACGCTAAGTATAGAAAACCTGCCTCATGCTCATCCCAGGTTGTGGTGAAGAAATGGAGATGGACTGATGAAATAGCAGCTCAGAGAGATGATAAAAAATGGCCTCTGGCTGTAAAACCACCAGGTGGCAGGGCCATGATCTGGACCCGAGGTTGTCTCGGAAACGTCAGGTCTCACACCCGGGGGGCTTCACTACATTCAGCCCAGAGTGGTTAACACCCACCATCCCCACTCCTGGAGCTGGATGTCAACGGGCTGCTTGCGTTGTCAGCCTCCATCAGGCCACAAGTACGGACCAGGTTGGGTCTCAGGAGAGGACCAGGTGTAGGGAGACCAGAGGCCCTACAGGGAGAGGGCACTGAGCACAGAACACACGAGCAGGAACCCTACGTGGAGGTTAGTGTCTCGGCTCAGCATGTGATCGAGGGGGCTGCTGGCATGTGGGACCCTCCATTTTACAGGGGAACAGGGCTGAGCAAACTGGGGTGCATTGATCTTCCTGACCTGTGGTAGAGTCAAACACAGTCAAAATGATCCCTGAAAACCCACTCCATCCCTCCATCCATCAGACCTGCAGTGCCGTGAAGAGATCCCTCCTCAGTATTTCCTAGCACACTCAGCTTGTGGGCCACCCGGTTAGAGCCCCTTTTTGGTTCTGAGTGCTTGCAAGTCCAGGATGGTGGCTTCTGGGTGAGACTTTACCCCAGGCTCGCCTCCAGCCAGCTCTGTACCTGGGCAGGTTATCCAAGCTCCCCAGCCTCCTCCCCCGAGAAACAGGGCTGGGCACAGTCAGCTCTTGCCATCCTTCAGGTCAAGGGAGCCTGTGTTTTGTCACTGCTGTGTCCCCAGTGCCTGGAAGAGGTTCAAGCATTCCCTAAAGCTTCACTGAATGAACAGGTACAAACTGCTTAGGGCCACCCTGATGCTTGGAAAGCTGAGCAGCTTTAATTACTATTATAATGCAGTTTTAGTATAAAGTCTCTTTCTCATCAACACAGGGAAAACCAGACTTGTTCACTTTTGGGGTGGATTAGATGAGAAAATCCCAGGTGGTGCTAGTGGTAAAGAATCCACCTGTCAATACAGGAATCGTAAGAGACCAGAGTTCGAGTCTTGTGTTGGGAAGATCCCCTGGAGAAGATAATGGCAACCCACTCCAGCATTCTTGCTTGGAAAATTCCATGGACAGAGGGGCCTGGCAGGCTACAGTCCATGGGGTCACAAAGAGCTGGACATGACTGAAGCAACTTAGCACAGACAGATGAGAAAATAGAGCGACACTTTGCCCAGGGGCTGAGCCCTAAAGCCAGGAGGATGTTAACTGCCCTGTTGGATGAGGTTCTGGTCAGGGGCCAGGAAGGGTGTCAAGGCTGAGGAACCTTGGAGAAAGGCCTTTAGTTATTAAGTCCCAAGTTACAGGTGCGGCTCAGTGAGCAGAAGGAGATTTCCTAATGCTGTCTGGCTGTAAGCGGCAGAGCCAGGCTTCAACTCCATCATCTGGTTCCTAGTCCAGGCTCACTCTGAGGGGCACCTGGGGAACTACAGGTTTGCAGGTCGGGGACAGAGGTTCTCAGAGAGGAGAAACAGTGCCTGCCTGGACCGTGGTGCCCATGGGTGGCAGAGCATGAGGGAGGAGTCACTGGTGTCCCAGAAGGTGGGGTGCATGGTGAGAGGGGGTGCAGGGCCATGGCCTGGGGGCCTTCCCTCCCGGGCACTCCAGGTTAAGCAATGCGCCCAAGTACCCTTGGGCTCTGAAGCTCAGATTCCCCTTTTGTAAAGGGAAGTGATGCTGTCAACTTGCCTCCCTTCCTGGGCTTTTGGGTGCAGGCGGGGAGCTCCCCAGAACTCCCAGAGGAGAAAACATCACCGGGGTGGAGGGCAGCTCATCATCACTGGGTCTGCAGACCAGCCCTGGCTGCCTGCCCCATGGCTCCCTGGTGCCTCCCAGCACACCCCCAGTGCCAGGCTGCCCTGATTGTGTGAGCCTAGAGGAGAGAGACCCAGGAGGGCAGGGCTGGCCCTGAGTGAGCACAGTAAGGGCCGCCTGCAGAATGTGGCCACTGCTATGTATGATGGCCTTTTGAGCAAATTATTCCTCTACGATTGCAGAGAGGAGGAATTATTGGCAGAAAATGAGAATATAAAACCCCGTGGGAGCCTGGTACATTTTGGGGGGCGCTGAGCACCGAGCACCTGGAATCCTTCCAGCAGATTGGTTCATTTTTAATGGTCTAGGACTATAGCTCATCTGTTTAATTCAAATGAGGTGACATAATATCTTTCATTTGGACTTATCACCGCACGGCGCTGATGCAGCTCCCAGCATTCTCCGGGCAGGACATTCTGTCATTAACGCACAATCCTTCTCTCTGGCCAAATTGAAAGTCCACAGGAAGGGCTGTAGCCTCGGAGAGGAGAGATCAACAGTGAATAGGTCACATCAGGTATTAAGGAATGAAAATGAATTCATTCTTTCCTCCGGTGAATAAGCAGCTGTACTTGGGTCTCTGTGATCCATGAAATAGGCTGTCAGAAAAATAGGAAATGGGCTGCATTTGAACTTCACCGGTTAATTCTGCCCCGTTGCCCTGGAGACTGCTATCGCTGACCAGGGCAGGGGCTGGGGGAGGAGGGGCGCCCACATGTATGGGGCACCCACTGTACGCCAGATGTATCTGGCTTTGTCAGTCCTGCGGGGTGGGGAACATTGTAATCCTCATATTTCAAACGAGGACGATAAGGCTCAGAAAGATCCGGGACTTGCTCCAGGTCGCTCCGTGCAGAACCCTGGGGTGGTTTAAGGTGTACAGCCTTATGGCCAGGAAATGGGCCCAAAGAACCTCAAAGCCTAACCTTCCTTCAACCTGGGCTCAAAATATGAAGTGTCAGCTTTCTACGCCAGAGAAACACCCAGTCACTGGATCGCGGTGAGGGTTAAACGAAAGAATGAACTTCATGAGCTCAGCACAGGGCTCCGGGCAGCGTTAGGGACTTCCGCCTTTTCATCCTTCAGCTGACAGAGCGCCTGAGTGAAGCTTGGAAAGTAAGTGACTTAAGCACCCAAGACCGAGGGCAAGTGGCTGGCGGGGCTGAGGTCTGTGCCTTGGACTGGTCCGGGAGTCCCTGTTCTTTCTGCCATCGCGATGGTTTCATCACTCAGTCGTGTCTGACTCTGTGATCTCATGGACTGTGTCCCCCCAGGCTCCTCTGTTCTTGGGATTTCCCAGGCAAGGAGACTGGAGTGAGTGGGTTGCCATTTCCTTCTCCAGGGGACTTTCTGACCCAGGGATCGAATCCATGTCTCTTGCTGAGTCACCTGGGAAGTTTCTACTAAACCAGGAACCAGAGAGGAGGAATTATTGGCAGAATATGAGGGAGGCAGATTGACAGTATCCCTTCTGTTTACAAAAGGGGAAACTGAACTCCAGTGCCTGGGGCGCCTGGGGGGTGCTTGGGGGCTGGGGGAGGATTTTGAGATGTTTACTATGGAATTTCCCCCTTCTCTGCTTTATTTGTCTCCATAACAACCTCCACCAGCCCTGTGTATTCCACGTGGTTGTTTTGTTCGTTGTTCGTCTCCCACCACCTGGACATTTACTTGAGGAGGGGTTTTGACCAATTCATTGCTGGGTCTGCAATGCCTAGAACCAGAGCTGGGACTGGCGAGAGGCAGGAGAGAGAGGTCCTGCAAGGACCTTAGGCTTAAGCCCTTAGATCCTGAATTTAGTTAAAATGTTGATATTTTGTTCATTATACATATATATTTGCATTCATTTTAATTTTTAATAATATTGCATTAAAATATCGTTGATCTCATTGCCTGAGTGTTTTGGTCCTTCTCTCAAATTCTGCCCCGAGCAGGAACAGAGATGCGGACGTAAAGAATGGACTTGTCGACTCAGCAGGGGAAGGAGGGGATGGGACAAATTGAGAGAGTAGCATCGAGATGTATACACTACCATGTGTAAAAGAGGATCTTCCCTGGTGGCTCAGACAGTAAAGCATCTGTCTGCAATGCAGGAGCCCTGGTGTAAAAGAGGGGGCTGGTGGGAGGCTGCTGCGCAGCACAGGGGGCTCAGCTCGGTGCTCTGTGACGACCCAAAGGGGACAAAGGGGGCTGGGAGGGAGGCTCAAGAGAGAGAGGATACAGGCTTACTTACAGTTGATTCCTTGGACAGCAAGGAGATCAAGCCAGTCAGTCCTAAAGGAAATCAGCTCTGCATATATATTCACTGGAAGGACTGGAAGCCCAATTCTTTGGTCACCTGATGTGAAGAGCCAACTCCTTGGAAAAGATCCTGATGCTGGGAAAGATTGCGGGCAGGAGGAGAAGGAACGACAGAGGATGAGATGGTTGGATGGCATCACCGACTCAATGGACATGAGTTTGAGCAACCTCTGGGAGACAGTGAAGCATAGGGAAGCCTTGCGTGCTGCAGTCCGTGTGGTCACAAAGAGTTGGACACGACTTAGCGACTGAACAACCACAAGAACTGATTGACATGGTTATACAGCGAAATCCAACACAACGTTGTAAAGTAATTATCCTCCAATTAAAAAAAAAAAAAAAATTTAAAAATTTGCCTCTAAGTGCCTTGCTGGCCTCACCGTAGTCCCAGCTCTGCCTAGAGGGCCGCCTGACACGTAATTACATTCAGAAAAGATTTGTAAAAACGAATGATGCCCTGTCCTGTATCAAGACTCATTTCCTGAATCCCCAGAGAACAGACTGTCCTTCAATGGGTCTTCAAGGGTCTTTGTATCTGAAGGAAGCTAGGACCCCAAACGGGGCTGCTTTGCTTGCTTCCATCATTTGGTGACAACTGAGTATTTCTGATGAGTGAGTGAAAGTCACTCAGTTGTGTCTGACGCTTTGTGACCCCATGGACTCTGCAAGCCCATGAAATTCTCCAGGCCAGAATACTGGAGTGGGTGGTCTTTCCCCTCTCCAGGGAATCTTCCCAATCCAGAGATCGCACCCAGGTCTCCCACATTGCAGGCAGATTCTTTACCAGCTGAGCCACCAGGGAAGCCTAAGAATATGGGAGTGGGTAGCCTATCCCTTCTCCAGGGGAATCTTCCCAACTCAGAAATCAACCCGGGGCCTCCTGCATGGCAGGCGGATTCTTTACCAGCTGAACTATCAGGGAGTATTTCTGATAGAAGTGAGCTAAAGAAGGGCGTGTCCCTTTCCGGATCTGCTTGTGGAACCAGTTAGAACTCAGGTCTCTAAAACTGCCTAATGAGGGATGGAATGCAAGAAAGCTGAGCTCTGAAAACCTATTCAGAATTTCACGCCACCCTTAGAGACCGCCCACACCTTTCTATCCTGGATGCCTCTTGCAATTAAAAGCCACATGGGGTTGTACTGACACTCCTTAGTGTTAGCCTAATGAGATCTGGCTGTATAGTGCTATCACCGCCCCACCTCCCCTTTCTTTCACGGCCAGCACACCTGAACTGACCCAGTCAAGTGAGACTGTGACACCTCTGAGGCTCCGTTTCAACGAAATACCAGGGCTTGCTTCCGTCTTGGCTTTATTTCCCTCCAAAGCCGAGGTTTCATCCAGTTGCATTCTCATAATTAAGGCGGGAGTGAGAAATAGCCTCCTATATAATTTAAAATGGGAAAATTATCGATACCTTTCCCAGCCTCAGCTTTAAATCTTAGCCACCAACGACTCCCCTATTAACGGACCTAATTAAATCCATTTCTCAGGACGTCTTTGGCAAATTCCATTTTAGCAAAACTGTAGGAAGTTTAATTTGATTTGTCTCTGCTCCCCAGAGCTCTCCTGGAAAAATGAGGGCAGGGCGGCTGTCGTCTCTCTTTGATATTTACTCCACTCACTGAACATTGATTGAGCACCTACTATGTGCACTGGCATTGCTCTAGGAGGAAGGAGGAAGAGGAAGCAGTAGAGAGACAGGTTCCTATTCTCATGGCCAGAGGGGAGTGGGGTTGTTCAGTTGCTAAGCCATATCTGACTCTTTGTGACCACGTGGACTGCAGCATGCCAGGCGCCCTTGTCCTTCACTATCTCCTGGAGTTTGCCTAGACTCATGTCTGGGGAAAGTTGATCATTCATTAATTCATCTATTCAACAACTCTGTATCCAGTCATCTAATGAGGGAAGCACTGTGAAGGGGCTGCTGTTGCAGCAATGAAAGCAGCACCCCCCCCCCCGCATGAAGATCACTCCCACTTGAATTGGTATAGATAGCTAATGATTGGTGTGGTAAATACCGATGCCTGTACCTCATCCCTGATCACATAAGTCATAATTTCTGGGGGTGGGGTCAAGGATTTGGTATTTTTTAAAAGCTCTCCAAGTATTGCTAATATTCAGGCTAAAGCATGCAAAGTGGTGAGGAGTGTGGTGGAGAGGTGGGTTGTGAAGGGTGCTGGAATCCTGTAAATGGATTTGAATCTCATCTGAGGGCAGTGAGATCATTGAAGGGTTTAGCAGGAAAACGAGGAGCTCCTATTTGAGCTGCAGAAAGAACTCCTCTGCCAGGGGTGTAGAGGATAGTCAGGGTTGGGGGTAACCGGAGCCAGAGAAACTGGAAAGGAGGCTATTACAGAAACCTGGGAGAGAAATGGTGGTGTTCTGGGCCCACCATAATGATCATGGGGACAGAGATTCAGGAGACCAGACTGACACGATTGGGTGGTGAATCCTGCAGCCTGGGCGAAGTAGGGGAAGCAGTTTAAGATGACTCCACGTGCGCTGGGTGACTAGGTGGATGGGTACGACGTTAGTCAGGAAAGGAAAGAATGATTTGGGTTTAGGACATGTTGGAGAGATTTGATTGGCAGCTGGAGTCAAGGTCTGACACTTGGATTGTGCTTTGGTGGGTAGAGCAATTGGGAAGTCAACTGGAACCCCTAACTGGAAGCTACTGATATCACCCAAGGAGAGTGTGTAGCCTCAGAGTAAGAGAAGGCCAAGGATGGCAGAGCCTTTAGGAATCTCAGCATTTGAAGGGCAGTTGGAGTTTGGAGGAGTCAAGAAAGAACCCAATGAGGGATGGCAGAGAGGCAGGAAGAAAAGCAGAGAGTGATGTTGCCAACCTAAGGAAGGAGAGAGTTCTGAAAGGAGAATGGTAACATGTTGCAAGTTGTACGGAGGAAAAAATAAAGTGGGGGGCCATTCTATACATTTAAGAAAAACAGTATTGATGGGGCTTTGGGGCTAGTAACAAGGCTGTAGGGGGTTGCAGAGGGAATGGAAGAGAGATGAGTAGAGGTATACACGCTTGTCCAAGAAAGAGAAGTGAGACGAGCAGTCCCCAGAGGAAATGTTGCCTTAAGCAGACACAAGACAGGGTTAAATGCAAGTAGTTTATTCTGGAGGCGATCCCAGGAAAGAGCAGTAGGGGAGTGAAGAAGTAAGACATAAAGGTAAGGAAATCAGTAAAGGGTGTGCCAGCAAACAAGTAATCATGGAAGGAAACTGGAACTTAATCTCACTGGATAACTAGAGAAGACAGTATGGAGCAGGCACCTAAGTTATTGTCCACGAGAGCCAAGGGAACTGGGATATTTACCCACCAATTCCCAGTCACTGGTCGAGGACTATCCCTCGTTGGTTGAGAGAGCATTATTCCCAGGCACTTTTGGCCTGCCATGTGCATGGGAAGAGTGGGCACTGGCAGCCAGATAAAGTCCTCAGGCAATGAGACAAAGCTGGTGGCAAAATTAGTTTGGAGTGATGCCAGTGGTAAAGGATGAGGGGATAGGATCAGGCACCAGAGCATCAGCTAAAGGAAGGATTTAGATTTTTCCACACTGAAAAGAATTTGTTGTGACAGGTGAGGATGAATGAAAAGGATGGGTTGAGAAAACAAGGAAGAGGGGATAATGATGGAGAGTGGTCCAAGGAGAGATAGAAGTGGTAGTGAGTGATGGAAGCGGAGGGCTTGGTTGCAAGGATAGGAGGTGGTGGTTGGTAAATAGGAGGCTGGGATTCAAGTTCAAGCAGATGCTGACATGTCATGATCATGGGTGTGAGTGGTCAAAGTGGAAGGAAAGTGAAATCCACTGGAGATGGGAAGGTTAAGGGCTAGGACGGTGAAGAGGTGGACTGGTTCATTCACATTGGACATCAAAGTCACCAAGGAATTTGGGGTGGACAGATACATTGAGTCAGCTGCCAGAGTGATTCAGTTCAGTTCTGTTCAATCGCTCAGTTGTGTCCAACTCTTTGCAACCCCATGAATTGCAGCACACCAGGCCTCCCTGTCCGTCACCAACTCCTGGAGTTCACTCAGACTCATGTCCATCAAGTCGGTGATGCCATCCAGCCATCTCATCCTTTGTTGTCCCCTTCTCCTCCTGCCCCCAATCCCTCCCAGCATCAGAGTCTTTTCCAATGAGTCAACTCTTCGCATGAGGTGGCCAAAGTACTGGAGTTTCAGCTTTAGTATCATTCCTTCCAAAGAACACCCAGGACTGATCTCCTTCAGAATGGACTGGTTGGATCTCCTTGCACTCCAAGGGACTCTCAAGAGACTTCTTCATCACCACAGTTCAAAAGCATCAATTCTTCGGCTCTCAGCTTTCTTCACAGTCCAAATCTCACATCCATACATGATCACTGGAAAAACCATAGCCTTGACTAGACGGACCTTTGTTGGCAAAGTAATGTCTCTGCTTTTGAATATGCTATCTAGGTTGGTCATAACTTTTCTTCCAAGGAGTAAACGTCTTTTAATTTCATGGCTGCAGTCACCATCTGCAGTGATTTTGGAGCCCTCAAAAATAAAATCTGACACTGTTTCTACTGGTTCCCCATCTATTTCCCATGAAGTGATGGGACCAGATGCCATGATCTTCATTTTCTGAATGTTGAGCTTTAAGCCAACTTTTTCACTCTCCTCTTTCACTTTCATCAAGAGGCTTTTTACTTCCTCTTCACTTTCTGCCATAAGGGTGGTGTCATCTGCATATCTGAGGTTATTGATATTTCTCTCGGCAATCTTGATTCCAGCTTGTGTTTCTTCCAGTCCAGCGTTTCTCGTGATGTATTCTGCATATGAGTTAAATAAGCAGGGTGACAATATACAGCCTTGATGTACTCCTTTTCCTATTTGGAACCAGTCTGTTGTTCCATGTCCAGTTCTAACTGTTGCTTCCTGACCTGCATACAGGTTTCTCAAGAGGCAGGTTAGGTGGTCTGGTATTCCCATCTCTTTCAGAATTTCCCACAGTTTATTGTGATCCACACAGTCAAAGGCTTTGGCATAGTCAAGAAAGCAGAAATATATGTTTTTCTGGAACTCTCTTGTTTTTTCGATGATCCAGCGGATGGTGGCAATTTGATCTCTGGTTCCTCTGCCTTTTCTAAGTCCATCTTGAACATCTGGAAGTTCACAGTTCATGTATTGCTGAAGCCTGGCTTGGAGAAATTTGAGCATTACTTTACTAGCGTGTGAGATGAGTGCAATCTGACTGTTAAAAGTTACCAGGTACCCCAGTCCTACACACAGAGTAGGGTGAACCAAGGGAGTGTGTTGACCATTAGGTCCTGAGCCAGGAAGGAGCCACGTCAGCCAGAAGAACAAATGAGTCTGAAGAGGCGTCATCCGATTGGTGAGTCTGACTGGAAGGTTTGGAGGAAAGTTAGAGGACAGAGCTGAGAAGGTTGTACCAATAAGTATCCAACCCAAGGGGTAATCAGGAGGCCTTGGATTGGAGACAGCAGCCAAGAACCAGGGAGGTCAAGAACAGGTTGGGAAGCCAAGTTCAAGATTAACCAGAGTGCATGCCCCAGGATGAAGGCTGTGGATAAGGACAGGAAATAAGAGTTCAGGCTTCTTGGAGGGACTCAAGTTGGTAAAGAGATGGACAGAATGCACAGGGCACTGCCTCTGTTAGCTTTCCCTCGTTCCCCGAGGCTTCATACCTGCTGAACCCCAGGGCTCCATGGAGTCCAGTTAGACGCCACGAATGAGAGGAGGTGGGCTAAACTCTGGGGCCACACCGATCTGGGTTCAGGCATCTGCTCAGTCTTTTCTAGCTCTGGGTCTTGAATAAGTTTTTTCACCTCTGAGGACAGTTGAACCCATATTCTGAGATTGTTTTAAGGAAGAAGTAAGTGTGGAAGAGTGTCACATCTCTGTTCTTCTTGCTCAAAGAAGCATACTTGCTACTCTGAGATGACAGTAATAACAAGTGCTCATGAAGGAAAGTTACAGAGGGCTATAAATATGTTAGAGGGGTTCCTGACCTAGTTAGGAGATCAAGGAAGGCTCCCCTGAGGAGGTGATGTTGAGCTAAGATCTGTGGGATGAAAAGGAGAGGGTGGGTAAAAGTGGAAATGGGGACATTCTAGGAGGAAGAGACAGCATGTGCAGAGGCCCTGTGGTGGGAGGAAGGGTGGCCACTTTAGTAACTGGAGAGAGTGAGGGGGAACCCAGAGGAGTGGCCAGCAGGAGGCACCCAGGCAGGGCCTGTCTTTATTATAAAAGCAATGAGCAGCCAGAGTTTGGGCAGGAGGATGCCTGGTTAGTCTGTGATTGCTGGATAAAGGTGGGGGAACTGTGGGAGGAGATAGCACAAGTCAAGGTGGTGGGGATGGAGCCGTTGTGAGGTTGCTTCATTCATCCAGGAAAGGGATAAAATTGGCCTAGCATCAGTCCTCCCAATGAATATTCATCAACCCTGAATATTCATTGGGAGGACTGATGCTGAAGCGGAAGCTCCAATACTTTGGCCATCTGATGCAAAGAGCTGACTCTTTGGAAAAGACCCTGATGCTGGGAAAGATTGAAGGCAAAAGAAGAAGGGGTGACAGAGGATGAAATGGTTGGATGGCATTGTTGACTCAATGGACGTGAGTTTGAGCGAACTCTGGGAGGTGGTGAAGGACAGGGAAGCCTGGCATGCTGCAGTCCACGGGGTCACAAATAGTCCGACACGACTGAATAACTGAGCAATGAGCAACAACAGGGTGCTAAAGATGGGACAAAGACAAGGGGATGGAGGAAGGATGCTGAGGAGGTAAAATACATCAGACTTGGTCATGGATTAGGCAGGAGTAAGGAATTATTTATAGGGAGAGAGGTTAAGGATGGCATCCTCATTTCTGATAGTGGCAATTTCAGCTGATCCAGCCTAAGAGACATCCTCCTTTCTGCCAATGTCATGGCCCCATTTTTGGAGGATCAGTGTGCTCACTCCGGGTTTCTTGCCCAAGTCCAGATCGTGGACCATGTTTAGCTTAAGCCTACTGGCAGGACTTGAGTAGCTTCAATATTTCAGAGCCAGGTACCAGGCTGTAGGAGGTACGGGGAGAAGAAACTGGAGAACAGTGTGACTGTGATGCTGTAAAAGCCAAGGGAAGAGTTTCAGAAAAAGGGAGTGAGCCTGTTTACAATAGCCAAGACGTGAAAGCAACCTAAGTGTCCATCGACAGATGAATGGATAAAGACGATTCGGTACATATACACAATGGAACAGCACTCAGGCATAGAAAGAATGAAATAATGCCATTTGCAGCAGCATGGATGGGATCTAGAAATTATCATACTAAGTGAAGTAAGTCAGAGAAAGACAAATATCATATGACATCACTTATATGTGAAATCTAAAGAAAAATGATAAAACGGATTTTTTTACAAAACAGAAATAGACTGATAGACGTAGAAAACAAATGTATAGCTACCAAAGCAGAAGAGAGGGGAGGGATAAATTGAGAATAGAGGATTAGCAATTGGAGAAGGCAATGGCACCCCACTCCAATACTTTTGCCTGGAAAATCCCATGGACGGAGGAGCCTGGAAGGCTGCAGTCCATGGGGTCACTGGGGGTTGGACACGACTGAGCGACTTCACTCTCACTTTTCTCTTTCATGCATTGGAGAAGGAAATGGCAACCCACTCCAGTGTTCTTGCCTGGAGAATCCCAGGGATGGGGTCGCACAGAGTTGGACATGACTGAAGCGACTAGCAGTAGCAGCAGCAGCAGAGGATTAGCAGATGCATACGTCATGTAAAAAATAGATAAACAATAAGGATTTACTGTGTAGCACAAGGAATTATATTCAATATCTTATAATAACTGCTAAGTCACGTCAATCATGTCTGACTCTGTGTGACCCCATAGACGGCAGCCCACCAAACTCCTCTGTCCCTGGGATTCTCCAGGCAAGAACACTGGAGGGGGTTGCCATTTCCTTCTCCAATGCATGAAAGTGGAAACTGAAAGGGAAGTCGCTCAGTCATGTCCAACTCCTAGAGACCCCATGCACTGCAGCCTACCAGGCTTCTCCGTCCATGGGATTATCTTGTAATAAACTATGATGGAAAAAATAAACCAAGAAAGTATACGTGTATATATGTATATATATCTGAATCACTTTGCAGCACCCCTGAAATTAACTCCCGAAATATTATAAGTCAGCTATCCTTCCATAAAGAAAGAAAAAAAGAGTGAGATATAATGCTGAAATATGAGGCAAAGGAAGGAGTAAAATTATTATGATTCTCTTATATTTCTGATGAGGAATTCAGGGATCAGGCAGAGCAAATGTCTTAGTAAGATAGCCAGTTGGTGGCACAGTCTTCTGTGTGAGTTAGCTCATGTGACTCAAAACCACAAAACTTATTACTGCTTATGAGTCTAGAGCTTGGTTGTGTTGTTCTGCTGACCTGGACCAGGCTTGGCTGATCTTGCCTGGACTTGTTCATGGTTAGCTGGTAGAATGGTGAGGGGTTGGCTTGTCTAGAAGGGCTTCAGTGGGGATAGCTTGTCTGTGCTCCCCATGGTCTCATCTTCTAGCAGGCTTGCCCAGTGCTAAGGTCCAGGCAGAGGATGCAAAGGCCCTAAGGTGAGAACAAGCTTGGATGTTTGAAGAAGAGTAAGGAGGCCAGTGTGGCTGAGCAAGAGTGCAAGGGGAGGGGCAGTGGAAGAGGAGATCCGAGCGGTAGAGTGGGTGGGAGGTGGGGAAGAGTACCATGAACATCTTGTAGATCACGGTAAGGATTTTTGCCTACACTTTTATCATTCTAGACTTAATTTCTGCTGTGTTACCCTGGCTGACTGCAGTTTTGCATTTCATCTGGCCATGTTGATGTGGACTTAGCTTCTCCCCTCCCTGTGCTGACGTTTCCTACATCCTGGTCCCATTGAGTGGTACAAGACAAGTCAGCATCACTGGTCCTGAAATCACAAACGCTTGCTCCTAAAGCCCCCCCTCCCCCCGAGGTTATGGTCCTCCAAGTTTGGTCCACTGACTGTTTTTGTAAATAAACTTTTATTGGGCTACAGTGATGCCTATTCATCTACCTACTGTCTGTGGCCACTTTTATGCTACAATGGCAAAATTGAGTGGTTGTGACAGAGACTGTGTGGCCCACAAAGCCTCAGATATTTATTATCTGATCCTTGAAAGATAAAGTTAAACCTTCTGGAACTTAAGAGGAGATACTTTCAATTCCCTCCTGCTTTGAAGGGTGGGGAATTCCAGGTTTGTGGATTTACCTGTGGGCACAGGAGGTATAAAGCAGGCAAATTCACACAGTGCCCTGATTTCCAGCATCTTCTCCCCCCACCCCTGCTTCCCTGGGCTGACCTGCAACTCTGCTGCAGGATATAGTAATACTTCTGATGTCTCAGTCTGCTCTGGCTGCTGTAAGTAAATTCCATGGACTGGGTTGTTTAAACAATTTTGGAAGCTGAAAACTCCAAGACCAAAAGCACCAGCACGATTGGGTTCCTGGTGAGGGCTCCCTTCCTGGCTTGCAGACGGCCACCTTCTCGCAGTGTCCATGGTGGAGAAAGAGAGTGCATGGACACTCTGGTCTCCTCCTCTTCATTTAGGGACACTAATGTCATCATGGAGGCCCCACCTTCATGACCTCATTGAAACCTCTCAAAGGTCCCACTTCCCAATATCATTACATTAGGGATTAGGGCTTCATCATATGAACTTTGGGGGAATACTGTACTCAGTCTGGAACACCTAATATCTCTTATCTTTCTACCTGTGCTCCTCTTGGAGCTAACAGGGAGTGGCTGGGCAGTGCAGGGATGGGCAAGAACTCTCTGGAGTCAGGCATACCTGAGTTCAAGTTCCCTGTAATCTTGGGGAGTGGATCTCAGAACATCAGCTTTCTCAGTCAAAGAGGTAACAGTACTTCCTACCTTTTTGGTTTGCTGGAAGGCCATCATGAACATCACCTGTGCAGTGCTTAGCAGTAGCTGGCAAATAGTAAGCATCTTGTTTTAAACTGAGACTACAAAATGAATGTGAGGAAACCAGCACTCTCTCCCTTCAAGGAAAATAAGAAAACCCTTCTGTAAATGGAGCCAGGGAAATCAGCAAGTCCATATTCAGCCCCCCTCAATAATTTCCGCAACTCTGGGCAGGATACCTGATTTCAGAAACACAGAAGAGAAAATCAATAACTCCAAGCTTGCAGCCAATAAAATCTCAGAAGAGGCAATTTCATCTTGACTGTGTCCGCCTGAATCACTAACAGTGAGCTCAACACGAGGGTGGTGACGAGTTTGGGGGCAAGGGAGGCTCGTAAAAATGACTGATGCAGATATTAATGATTTAATCTGCCAACGTGGCGTGGTTGCCTCCGAGCATCCTATTCGTCAGCATTCAGGAACCCATTAGGAGGGGGCTGGGTGAAAAGCACCGCGGATGGCGCAGGGATGTGGCGGGAATGAAGATGAATTGCGGAGCACGGTATTGATTTGCCTTGCCTGGAACGGCGGCTTTCCGTTTGAAAATATGGAAAGCAAATTAATGAATAAATGAGCCGGTTCGGTGAACTGCGCCCCAGTGGGAGCCCCGGTACTTAAGTCACATATGCCAGGAGGCTCTGAGCAAATCCGAGAGAGAGGCGAGGGTTTGCTGAGAAGCAGGGGTGTGGCTAGGTCTGCCAATGCGAGGACCCCGCAGGGAAAGCCTTTGGGACAAGTGGCGGGTGTGCTGGGGTCCGGCAGATTCTAGACTGAATTTTGGCTCTGCCTCTTTTTAGCTGTGGGACCTTGAAAATTCATGAAATCTTTTTGAACCTGAGGATGGCACCCCACTCCATACTCTTGCCTGGAAAATCTCATGGACAGAGGAGCCTGGTGGGCTGCAGTCCATGGGGTCGCTACTAGTCTGACACGACTGAGCGACTTCCCTTTCGCTTTTCACTTTCATGCATTGGAGAAGGAAATGGCAACCCACTCCAGTGTTCTTGTTTGGAGAATCCCAGGGACGGGGGAGCCTGGTGGGCTGCCGTCTATGGGGTTGCACAGAGTTGGACACGACTGAAGTGACTTAGCAGCAGCAGCAGCAGCAGCAGTCTCTACTCAAAAGTGGGAGAACGTGGGCAGAAAGCGATGGATGGGAAGACTCAGTTTAGACCAGTTATGTCTGATATTCTGTCTCCCTGGGATGCTGTGAGATATCGTGCATGTTTTCTGATCTCTCTGTGCTTCAGATTTTCCTTCTATATCACACAGAAATAATGACACTTGTCTCTGGGACATACTGCTAAAAAATGGTAGCTTTTTAAACTACTGTACATGCCACAAAGGTTGATTAAACACCTGTATTGTTCAGTCCCTAAGTCATGTCCAGCTCTTTGTGATCCCATGGGCTGCAGCACTCCAGGCTCCTCTGTCCTCCCCTGTTTCTCCCAGAGAGTGCTCAAATTCATGTCCATTGAGTTGGTAATGCTATTTAACCATCTCATCCTCTGCTGCCCCCTTCTTCTTTTGTCCTCAATCTTTCCTAGCATCAGAGTCTTTCCCAATGAGCGGGCTCTTCACATCAGGTGACCAAAGGGTTGGAGCTTCAGCATCAGTCCTTCCAGTGAATACTCAGTGTTGATTTCCTTTAGGATTGACTGGTTTGATCTCCTTGCAGTCTGAGGGACTCTCATGAGTCTTCTCCAGCACCACAGTTTGAAAGCTTCAATTCTTCAGCATTCAGCCTTCTTTGTGCATGCATGCATGCTAAGTTGCTTCAGTCGTATCTGACTCTTTGCCACTCCATAGACTATAGCCCACCAGGCTCCTCTGTCCATGGGATTCTCCAGGCGCGATTACTGGAGTGGGTTGGCACGACTCATCCAGGGGCTCTTCCTGACCGAGGGATGGAACTTGCATTTCCTGCGACTCCTGCACTGCAGACAGATTCTTCACTGCTGAGCCACTCGCCGGGGAAGCCCTGGCCTTCTTTATTTTGTGCCAATCACTATCTTATGTGTCTAGGGTAGAACAGTGAACAAAATGGGGTGACATCCCTTCACTCATAGAATTTATTATCATTATTCCTATGTATGTCCAAATGCTCTAGCACCATTTGTTGAAACATTACTGTTTCTCCTCTGAGTTGTTTTGGCACCTTTGTCAAAAATCAGTTGGTCCTGCTTGTGGGTGGCGATTTCTGGATTCTCTAGTCTGCTTCCTTGATCTATCTATCAGCGCCTCTGCCAGTAACACACTGTCTTGATTACTGTACCTTTACAGTAAGTCTTGAAAATAGGTGATGTGATTCCTCCTAGTTTATTTTTTTCCAACTATTTTCAAGTTCTAGTTGCTTTGTGTTTTCATATAAATTTAAAAATAGGCTTGCTTATATCTAAAAAAAAATCTTGCTGTGATTCTGACAGGAATTGTGCTAAACCTACCTATTAATTTGGGAAGAACGGACGTCTTTACTATGTTCAGTCTTCCAATCCATGAACATGGTACATTTCATCATTTATTTAGATCTTTGAGCTCTTTCGTCAATGTTTTATAGTTTTCAGCATACCATCCGTGAAATATTTTGATGGATTTATTTCTAAGCATTTCATTTTTCTGAGCAATCATACCTGGGATTTAATTTGACTATTCGTTCATTGCTAGTATGTAGAAACTGAGTTTTGTGTGTTGGTCCTGCTTCTTGTGACCTTGTGGAACCCACTTCTTAGTTCCAGGAGTGTGTGTGTATGTGTGCATGTGCGTGCATGTAGATTTCTTGGAATTTTCCACACAGATAATCATGCCATCTGCAAACGGTGACAGTTTCATCTCTTCCTATTTTTTTTTGTTTGGCTGCGCTGGGTCTTCATTGCGGTGTGTAGGTTTCTTCAGCTGCAGCAACAGGCTTCATCACCCTGCAGCGTGCAGGCTCTTAGTTTCCAGACCAGGGACCGAACCTGTGTCCCCTACATGGCAAGGTAGATTCTTAACCACCGGACCGCCAGGGAACTCCCTGTTTCTTCCTTTCTAATCTGAATGTATTATTATTACCTTGGAAGCCCTACATCCAAATGCCTGAAGGGGACAGGCTGTGGACACTGTGGTGAAAGGGGGCCATGTCCATCACAGGGGGCTGCCGTCACTGGCTCTGTAAGCCCCCATCTTCAGATTGTTAACAAATGTAAATGTTGATAAGCTATTCAAATATTTAAACACTTTTCTGGCCAAACAAAACACACCTGTGGGCTGGACTCAATGTACACCGGTTTGCAACCTGGTATAACAGGCCTTCCTTAAACAGAAGCAGCTGTTCCTCCTGCCTGACATCTCAAGTGGGCAGGCTAGAGGGATGTGTAGGGAAGCCCATGCCATTGATTTGCCCCAGGTTTCCAGGGATGAAGGGTAAACTGCCCTGGAAGGGTGATCTCTGGGATTGCCGTAGCTTGGAACCATGGGGTTGGGCACTTCTCAGGGAGGCGGCCTGGGTGTGTGTGACTGCAGGGTAATAGGACTCATGACGAGGTGGGTGGAGTCAGGACCTGACCGGACAAAACCTGGGAAAGCTGCAGAAAGTGGCTGAGTTGGCAGGATGGGAGACAGGTAGCAGGGAAGGAGTGAGTCAGGGATGAGCATCCGTCATACGCTGCATGTTAGGCTGGGTGCTTCTCTCGCCCCTCCTCCTTCCTTTCCCCTGCCTCCCTCATTTCCTGCCTCCATCTTCTCCTCCCTCCCTCCCTTCCTCGCTTGTAACATATTCAGGGTCCACCCTGGGCCAGGCACTGTCCGAGGTGCTCATCTGTCACTTATCCTTCACATATTCCTATAAGACAGGCATCGCTCCTTCCTTTTCATAAATGAGGGAACTGAGATGCGGCAGGTTAAGTGACCTGCTTATGGGCCCAGATTTGACTTCAAAGACTGTTGCTCTTTGCGCCAAAGCCGCCTGACATCACCCCAATACACCAGAGGTGTACAACACATGCCTCTGGTGTGTTCTGACAATCTTTGGTTCCAAGAGCTCCAGTCGGGTGGAAGGAAGGCAGCGGCAGCAGAATGCCAGTGACTGTGGAGTCCATGAATCAGGCAGAACGTGACCTGAGTTGTCTATGCAATTGCACGAGGCACAGATGGAAGCAGAGTCAAGAACGAGTCTCAGTAACAGTTTTTTGGAGCATCTGGATCCAACTCAGCTTGGGGCTCGTAGCTCTTAGGGTTTTTGTTTACATGAGCTAACATGATGCCATTTTGCCTCAGCCAGACCGTGTTGGAGGTCTAGCTTCTGCAACCAGGAGTCCACAAGAGTGCAGAGAGAAGTACCGCTCTAGTTGGCTCGTGGGTGGACACAGCAGGGTCGTGTGGAGTTTTGCGGATGGCTATTGGGGGATGGGCAGTTTTCAGGGTGGAGGTCTGTCACCTGGGCCAGGCAGCTACGTAGAGAGAAGCATGGCTGGGGGGTTCGGGCCAAGGGTTTGGAGAGGCTGAGGCCCTGTGGGTATAAGCCACCAAGGGACTTCCAGGCACAGGTGGCACTCAGCTCAGGGCAGCAAGACTTATTCTAGCTCTGTCCACTGGTGAGATGACACTGCCAACCAATGCAGTTAGAAACGTGCCTGCAGCTTGAAGACCTGGGCTTGGAGAGGTGCCACTGCCCTAGACCTTGACACCTCCTGGGGCTGCAGTGAGAGGCCCAGAGGACACTGGGCAGCTGAGCTCTGGCAGCCTGCTCCCGCTGCACCGCCTTGGCCCCAGCCGCGCATGGGAGGAGCCCTGGTGATTTCCTCCGCCTGCGGGGCACAGGGGGTGGACCTGGGCCTCGTTGCCCATGGCAGTGACTGAAAAGCTTCGAGCCCTCCCTCGGAGCATCCTGTCACTGGCAAAGAAGCGCCATTAACTGCCTTCTCATTCTGCCCCTTCTTCCTTCTGCCTGGGTGTCCGTATGGACAATAGGAAAAGACAATTTAATGCTGAAGAAATTAATTGCATTTGCCAAATGGGCTTGAAACAGGCTGTTTCTCTGTTAACATAACAGATGACAGTACTCAGAAAATGAACACTGTTGACTGTTGACACAATCGTCTCTGGCTGCGGATCAACTATGATTTTTTTTTTTTTTGAGAGGTGTTGGGGGGAGAGCAGGGTGTGGAGTTGATAAACATGACGAGGGTCCTGGAGGAGGACCTTTGCCTCCTTGGCCATGCTCCCCGTGGCTCGCTGTCTCCTGGGTCTGTCTTTAGTGAGGCTGGCTACTCACTGTTGAGAGCTTACCATGTGCCAACCAAGCATCATCTTTAACCTTCACATCGTTTGTGTAAGGAACGTGTTAGCATCCCCATTTCACAGATGAGGAAGCTGAGGTATGGGGCTGGGACTCATTCAGCTGAAACCTATATATACTGTTTTGTAGATTCTCACTTCAGAGTATGTAGACTCTCAGTCCTTAGAGGTAAATTCTGTCTCTAAGTTGTCCATTAGGCCTGCTGAGGCAAAAGAGTGCAGCCAGTTAAGATCCTAGACCCTAGAGTTGGGTTCTCAGGGTTCAATCCCAACTCTGATACTCCCTGGATTATTCTAGATGAATTCTACCCTCTCCAAACTTAACAGTAAGTAATGTTATTTATTATTCTAAATCATATTCCTTATTTTAGAATAAAATCCAACTCCTTACCATGGTCTACAGGGCCCTACATGATCTAGCCCTTGACTCCCTCCAAGACCTCATATTCTTTTGCTATTCCCCCATACTCCTGCTTAAAAATAGTGGTTGACCTGAGGAGGAGGTGGACCCAGGAGGGGGAAGGTCATGGTGGGATTTCTCAGAGTGAGATCAACCAGTCACTTAGTGAGGGTAAGACTGTCAGTTTATGATCATCTTCCATTCCCGAACTAGTTTCTTCACATCTTGCTGTGGGAAGGGTATACTCAGGAATCCTCGACCCCCTTTGTTTCAGGATTCTGGCATCTCTTAATCATGCCCCTTCCTCCCTTGGCCTGGGTATTGTCCAGGAGGGGGAGCCCAGTGGGCCCTCTGTCCTGGTGGTGATGGGTAGCATAGGGATTCAGGGCTGGATAATGGTGCTCCTCTGCACCCACTGGCACAGCAAAATGAGCTGGGCCCAGGGTGCCAGCTCACCTGGGGGCTCTGCTACAGGGGCTGGGGGGCATTTTCTTACCCAGGAGGCAGAGTCCTAGATGGGGCCCAGAAGTTCTAAGACTCATTTGCTGAATAATCTTCGGCTAGCCATAGCTCTTTGGGGGCTCGGTTTCTTCTTCTGTAAAATGGGTACAAGGTGGAGTGAGCTATTCCAGATCAGTGAGCAACAAACCCCCAAGAGAGTCTGCTTTGGGGCATAAACTGTTGCCCCAGACATAGGCATATGTGCATGCGTGCCTCTGTGGGTCACTACAACTTTACATAAATAATTTTAGGAGGTTGGGGGCCTCCTAGAAGCTTTTTTATGGACGTAGGACCAGAACTTCTGGCTTACATGAAGAACAGCACTGTGGCTCTAACTGAGCGCAGTATTTGGAGCCAATCTGCATGATATTTAATTTCTCCCCACCACTTGCTAGCTGTGTGACCTTGACCAGATTACTTAACATCTCTGCGCCTCCATCTCCTCAGCTGTGAGAGGGCAGTGATGAGAATGCCACCAAACCTACAGGATTGCTGAGAGGAATGAAGGAAATTTACATGCACACAGCACATAGCACAATTCCTAGTACATACTCAGTTCAGTTCAGTCGCTCAGTCGTGTCCAACTCTTTGCGACCCCATGAACCGCAGCACGCCAGGCCTCCTTGTTCATCACCATCTCCCGGAGTTCACTCAGACTCACATCCATTGAGTCCGTGATGCCATCCAGCCATCTCATCCTCTGTTGTCCCCTTCTCCTCCTGCCCCCAATCCCTCCCAGCATCAGAGTCTTTTCCAATGAGTCAACTCTTTGCATGAGGTGGCCAAAGTACTGGAGTTTCAGCTTTAACATCATCCTTCCAAAGAAATCCCAGGGTTGATCTCCTTCAGAATGGATTGATTGGATCTCCTTGCAGTCCAAGAGACTCTCAAGAGTCTTTTCTAGCACCACAGTTCAAAAGCATCAGTTCTTCAGCTCTCAGCTTTCTTCACATCCATACATGACCACAGGAAAAACCATAGCCTTGACTAGATGGACCTTTGTTGGCCAAGTAATGCCTCTGCTTTTCAAAGTGATCACAAATCACATGATTGTTCATATGTGACAATCTGGGACCCGGAAAGCCTCTCTCTTTTTCTTTTCTAGGACCCTTTCAGCATCTCTCTTCTTGTCTCAAGCCTTGCTGGGGGTCTGTTGATCTCTCCTCACCCCTTCCTGTTTCTAGAATACAGTCTTGCAGAAATTTCCCTTCCTGCCTCCGCCTCCAGGCAGGCATCCTTGTTGCTTCCACAGATAATGGAGATGAATGGATCTGGGAGACCAAGGTGAGCTGTTCCCTCGCCTTGTCCCTCGTGCTTGTCTTCCTGTTCTGTTCTTCCTGTCACTGCCCGTGTGTGGTCCCTGCCACTGAGGTCAGCCAGGCTCTCGCTTGCTCCATCTCCATCTAATAATCACCAAAACTGACGGGTGGAGGGCCCACCCCATGCCGGCCCTGCGCTGTGTGCTCCATGTCATTTATTCTTTAAGTCCTCATAACAGCTTTATGAAGTAGGTGCCATTTTTTATTCATTCAATAAATCTTTATTAGGCACCTGGTATGATTCCAGACTCTCGTAAAGGCTGTCGTTGGAGTCGTGAATGTAACACAAAAAATATATGGAGGCTGATCTTGCAGCTTCTAGATGAGGAAGCTGAGGTTTGGAAAAGTTGAGTGACATGTCCCTGGTAAGGGGCCGCATCAAGCCTTGTGTGCGATCTCTCTGAAACTAGACTCTGGGCAAGATCTAAACCACTAAGTTAAGTGGCCTCTCATGGAGCTCACAGCCTGGTAAGGAACAGAGATAATTCAATACGTAGAGTACAGTAGAATCAATGTTGACAGAGGGGCGTGGTGGCCAGAATAACAGTCCCCACCCAAGTCCACGTTATAACCCTGGAACCTGTGGAAGTGTTACCTTCCATGGCAAGATGGCAGATGTGATTCAACCAAGGATCTTGAGATGGGAGATGATCCTGGATTATCCAGATGGGCCCAGTATCATCACAAGGGTCCTTATTGGGGGAGGCAGGAGGATCCAAGTCAGAGTTAGGGGAGGAGATGTGACAATCTAAGGAGGGGTGAGAGGCATCCCAGAGGATGCTACACAGCTGTCTTTGAAGATGGAAGACTGGGCCACGAGCCAGTGAGTGCAGGTGACTTTTAGGAGCTGAAAAAGGCAAGGCATTGGAAAAAACCATTCTCCCTGTGGAGTCTCCGGAAAAGCGCAGGGCTGCTGGTACCTCGATATTAGTCCACAGAGACCCATGACTGACGTCTGACCTCCAGAACGTCTGACTTCCAGAACCGAAGATTATACATGTGCATTGTTTTAAGCCACTCAGTTCAGGGTAAATTGTCCCAGCAGCAGCAGGACAGTAACATGAGTGGCTGGTTTGTTGTGCCAGGCAGCACACAGAAGGGTGCTCAAGGGCTCACTGGCATTTTCCTAGAAGGAGCAAGAGGAGGCCAGGAGACGGCAACACCGTCACTGCCAGGTTCAGGGGCACACTTCCTACCTTCCATGTTGCTGAAGACAAGAATGTTACCAAGCTTCATGTCACAGTAAAACAAGATCCCCTTCTCAAAACATGCTCCTGTTTCCCTTTGATCCCCACCCCCTTGGTATCTTCACAGTCCAGTCTTCAATAACAGTCTGTCCAAAGCAGTTTAGTCTTAGCATTTCATTCAGCCTCTGTCTTTTGCTTCATTCCAAAGCCTCTCCTGGGCTTCCCTGGTAGCTCAGCAGTAAAGCATCTGCCTGCCAGTGCAAGAGACGCGGGTTTGATCCCCGGGTAGGAAAGATGCCTTGGAGAAGGAAATGGCAACCCACTCCAGTATTCCTGCCTAGGAAATCTCCTCTTCTATGGTCAGAGGAGCCTGGCAGGCTACAGTCCATGGGGTCTCAAAAAAGCAGGACATGACTTAGTGACAAACAACAGCAACAAAGCCTCTGCCACGTTTTTCTCTTTCTTGTATTGAGGTGTAATTGACATATGACATTATATTAGTTTCAACGGTACCACATACTGGTACAGTATTTGTATATATTGTGAAAAGATCACATTAATACCTGTCACCACACATAGTTATAAACCTTTTTTTTCTTGTGATGAGACCTTTTAAGATCTGTTCTCTTAGCAATTTTCACATATGCGGTGCAGTATTATTAACTGCCATCACAACTCTGTACATTACATCCTCAGGACTTATTTATTTCTTGGTACCTTTTGACTCCCTTCACCCATTTTGCCTCCCTCCCCGCCTGCCCCCAGCCCCGACCCGTCCCTTGCCTCTGATAATGACCAACCTGTTCTCTGCATCTGTGAGCTTTATTTTGTGTGTTGTTGTTGCTTTGTTTTAGATTCCATATATAAATGAGATCATATGGTATTTCTGTGTCTCTGACTTATCTTCCAGGCACCAAAATCTGTATCAGGTATTAATTCCTACATAATAAACCCCCCTNTCTGCATCTGTGAGCTTTATTTTGTGTTTGGATGTTGCTTTGTTTTAGATTCCATATATAAATGAGATCATATGGTATTTCTGTGTCTCTGACTTATCTTCCAGGCACCAAAATCTGTATCAGGTATTAATTCCTACATAATAAACCCCCCTACAACATGGCGGCTTAAAATAACCAACATAATCTTAGTTTGTGGGGCGGGAATCTGGGTCTGGCTTAGCTGGGTCATCTAGCTGAGGGTCTCCTCCTGAGGTTGCACCTTAAGGAGCCCCTTCTGAACCCACTCCTGCAGCTGTTGACAGCCTCAGGTCTTCACTGGCTGTTGGCTGGAGGTCTCAGCCCCTTACCATGTGCCTTCTCCATGGAACAACCCACCACGTGGCAACATCCTCTCCCCAGGGCTAGGGCTCCAGAGATAGAAGTCACAGGTATTGGTGACCTGATCTCAGAAGTAACCTCCTCCATCTTTGCTGTATCCTATTTGTTGAAACTGGTCATTAGGTCCATGAAGGCATGAACGCCAGGTGGTGGGAGCCATTGGGAACCATCCCAGGTACTTTTTATCACCAGAGGTGTGCCAAGATGCCCAGGACCACAAGTGAGGGGCTGAACGGGTGCTGTGTCTATCTGCCCCATGTTATATTTGGGGAAACGGGGGCACAGAAGGGCTAAGTGATGTTCCGTGTATTCAGTCAGCTCCTGGCACGCACATTGGCCAGGCTTAGGACTGGGCGCCTGGCTCCTGAGCCCTCACTCTGAGCCCCCAGGCCCTCCCCGCTCTGCCCCCCTGGGGGGCTCCCCTGCCTGCCGGCCTGGTTTGGCTTCACTCTCTTTCCTCTCTTCCTCTGCGCCTCCTCTTGATCGTCTGCCTTTCAGCCTGTCTTCCTCACCGTGTTCTCTTTTCCTGTGATGCTGGCCTCTGGTCTGTCATCCTGTCCTGTGTGTGCCTTCCTCTCCAAGTCACCCTTTTGGGCTTCTTCTCCTCCTTCTCTTTCCATCTGTCTATCTGTCCTGGTCATACCCTCATCTGTCCTTTGTTTCCATGATGGCCCATGTATCTGAGTCTGTGTGTCTGTCTCTGTGAGTCTTGGATTTTGTCCGTGGGTCCCCCATCCCTATCCCCTTATGCCCAGTACTCTTGTCTGCCACATATCTTTGTCTTCCTGTCTCTTTCTGAACCCATTGCTTCATTTCCCCCTTCTGTCTAGATCCACCTCCCACCCCCGTCTGTCCCTCTGTACGCGTCTGTGTGTTTCAATCCATACTCTTCTGGACTTGGCCCATCTCCTTTCCTCTCAGGCCACTCCTTCTCTTTCCATCTGTCTATCTGTCCTGGTCATACCCTCATCTGTCCTTTGTTTCCATGATGGCCCATGTATCTGAGTCTGTGTGTCTGTCTCTGTGAGTCTTGGATTTTGTCCGTGGGTCCCCCATCCCTATCCCCTTATGCCCAGTACTCTTGTCTGCCACATATCTTTGTCTTCCTGTCTCTTTCTGAACCCATTGCTTCATTTCCCCCTTCTGTCTAGATCCACCTCCCACCCCCGTCTGTCCCTCTGTACGCGTCTGTGTGTTTCAATCCATACTCTTCTGGACTTGGCCCATCTCCTTTCCTCTCAGGCCACAGTGAACTGCCTCTGGTTTTATCCAGTTGAGGGGGGAGCAGTTTTGATTATTTACAGGGCTATCACTTATTAATCATTATCTCTATAATCACATAAAAACAACAGGCTTTGAGCTGCTACCCACTGGTAGACAGTGCCCACCAGCCCCGTCTTCCTGCCATGTGGACCAATGGGACCTCCTGTTTCTATTCATCAGGCTTTGATACTCATCTCCTTTGGAGACTGTCGGCTTCAATGTTACAATCACAGCAATATTAGAATAACAACTCAAAACCAATCATTTTTATGGGGACACACACAGTATAAAAAGACCGCCTATCTGAGGACACATATAACATCAGCAGCTATTGCCCCATAAAGCTGTCAGTTAGAGAAACATCTCGGGGAGTCCTTGAACACCGAGTTTAACTAGAGAGAGAGAGAGAAAGAGAAAGGGCAGGAGGGAAAGGAAGGGAGAGATAGCACTTTGCAAATAATTTTTCATGGAAGTCTGGAAAAGAAATGTGAGAGATCAATTCCACAGAGAGCCGATAGATTGAGTTAAGTGGCTGAGGTCTGGCCCCAATGGCTCTTGGCATATGTCTCCTGAAAGTGCAGAGGAGGCTTAGAAAGGGGCTTGGGCAAGGGGAACCCAGTGGGCACAGCCTGGCTAACTTCCTTTGATTCCCATTCTAGGTTTGTGCTCTCTGAATCACTCCTTTAGATGACGTTTCATGTGTAAGATTTTTATTAGGAAGCGTTCCCCAGGGAAAATCAGTAGGGGAGTGATGGAGTGAGATGGAAGGGAAGAACGAAGGCAGGGCTGGCTTCTGACAAAGTCCCATGGAGTGAATCTTGGGCTCAGTTCCACGGGGCAGAACTGGAGGTAGTGTAGGTGACCTCCTCACTGGACCAGGCCTGGAGAAAGGCAGCCAGAAGTTAAGGGCTTCCACAAAGCAGGGGGAAAATAAAATCCCCAGCCATGTCTGGCTCTTTATGTACACAGGCGGAGTGAGTTCCAACACCCTGAAGTCCGTCCTCCAGCAAAGATGCATGGGTGCTGGCGGTCAGGACGGAGTTACGATGGGAGCAGTATGTGTGAGGATGGCAGAGGGGAACAAAGGGGTGCATGTGGAGGGTTGACAGCACTTGCCACGGGTCCTAGGCAATCCTTGTGTTCAGTATCAACACCAGGTGTCGCTGCTTCCGCTCTACTTAGGCTTGGGGATGAGGTAGACAGAGCTAGGATTTCCTGGGTTGATGGACCTTAACTCTAAGGTCACTGGGAAGGAATGTCTTAACCTCCAGAGATTCCTGGTTCCCCTTCAAGGCTCCTGGGTGAGCAGTGAACTTTGTAGGGGCAAAGCTTGAGGAAGAGTTCCCCAGCCAGCACCTGCAAGAGGATCAGCTATTTGGAGATGAAATGCAGCAGGCTGGAATCTTGAGGTCAAGTTGGAAACATTCGACTGGACAGACAATGGACCCAAGACGTGTAGGTTACCAGCAGTTCGTCCAGAAACCAACCAACCAGCCAACCAAACCCAAACCTTGACTTGTAACACGTGAGCAGGAGTAGGAGCAGCTCTTATAGGGCCCAGCTGTTCTGCACTGTGTGTGAGTGCTCAGTTGCTCTGTCGTGTCTGACTCTTGGTGATCCCATAGACAGTAGCCTGCCAGGCTTCTCTGTCCATCGGATTTTCCAGGCAAGAAAACTGGAGTGGGTTGCCATTTCCTCCTCTAGGGAATCTTCCTGACCCAGGAATTGAACCCATGTCTCCAGTGTCTCCTGCATTGCAGGCAGATTCTTTACCACTGAGCCACCTAGGAAGCCCCATTCTATATGGTGCCTTTGTGTAAATTGGAGCAAGCAACTCCTTCTTGGTGGAGGCAACACTGTAGCTCATGATGGTGCATCAGAGGCAACTTTCTTAGAAAGATGTCTTTTTGGACATATTCAGCTGTGACCCACGGCACAGGATTTGATGAGGGGAGTGAGAGGTGGAATTCAGCCCTCATTCTCCTCATCTGTTGGGTGCCGTTGTGCAGCGTGCATACTGTACAACTGTCTGAGAAGCCCTGGGCTTTTAGATGACTCTGGACTGAGCCCGGCTGGCGAGGAAATGCAGATTGTGCACTTTGCAGAGGCCCAGGTCTAGGTCAAGATTACTCAGCACGGTGTCCCCCAGCACTAAATAAAGCGATTCCCAGAAAATAAGCATTCAGAAAAATCTTGTTGAAGAAATGAATGAATTTTAAATGCCTAATAGGTTGGCCTATCACAGCCAATAAACGTTTGCCAAGTGAATGAGTGACTCCTGTCAAAATTCTCATGTGAACTTCTGCACCACCATAGAAGGAAAGGCATTATAACATCTAAGTTGAGCAACCCTGCTTGGATTCAAATCCCAGTCTTTTACTGACTGACTGTGTGATCTTGGGCACAATTCTACTCCCTGTGCCTCTGATTCATCATCTGTAAAGCAGGGATAATAAGAGGACCTACTTTCATACAAGGATTTTTTTTTATCATTTCAGAAGGATTAAGAGAATTATATTTATAGTTATATGCTCAGCCCAGTTCTCAGAAGATAGTAGCTTCTCCACAAATGTGAGCTATTTATTATTATTATCACCACTGGTAGTGACAGTCCTCTGGTGCTCTGTGCTGGTCAGACCTCCCTGGAGGACGGTGTCACCTCTGGGTGTCACACTGTCAAAGACACAATGACAACTATCTTGGCTGAGAAAGTCCCCCAGAAACTTCCCAATAAATAAATGTTGAAGCATATTCCACAAATATTGTTCAGACAATGAGTAATTTAGTATAGAGAAGAGGATTTTTAACAAACTCTTCATCTATTCTCTGTCCAGTCTATTCATTGCGACATAAGCTTTATGCCTTGAAACCCTCACTAAAGAATATCCCTCTTACTCCAATAGCTACTCAGGGTTTGGAGGGGAGAGACCTGTAATCCCATGGGGGATGGATTTACCCAATCGACACAACTCATTCCTGCAGTGATTGGTTCAGAGGCAGGAACGTGGCCCACTTGGGGCCAATGAGGTGAGAGGTGACCTTGGTTGGGGCTTCCTGGGCAGAGCTATCTGGAGACAAGCGCTCCCATCCCCCACCAGCCCTCGTGTGAGGAAGCCCCAGAAGCCCCTGGCAGCCATCTTGTCTCTACCAGGGGTCCAGCCTTGGTTGGGGGCAGCTTCCACTGAAGGCAGAGAGGACAGTTGGGCTAACTTGAGTGATGTTGTTGAGTTCCTGGTCAACTACTGTAGAGTTGCCCTCCCTCTGGCCCTGTCAGTCCTCTCACTGACTTATTTCTTAGCCAGTTTGAGTTGGGTGGTCTGTCACCTGCAGGAGGATGGCTCCAAGCTTGTGTGCTGGCTCTCCTCTATTCCTTATGATGGAAACCGTGAAATCTTGAATTCATCGAGGCTCAGTGTTTTGAAGCTCTCAAGCCTCTTTTCTTGGATCTCATATCATCCTCTAAATCACCTGTACCCTGAGATGATAAATATATGACCAAATATGGGGGGCAGTGGGGAATGGGGGGAAAAAGGTTTCCAGGAAATCAAGGAGGGAGAGAACATGGGTTGAAATCGCAGAAATATTAGCTACCACATTATGTGTGTGCCAGGCACAGGACTGAAAGCTTTCCCTTCATCATTCCGTTTAATTTTCCAAACCTTGTGGCAAGTTT
The DNA here is from genome assembly GCA_006408695.1 of Aepyceros melampus. Classification (NCBI taxonomy): domain Eukaryota; kingdom Metazoa; phylum Chordata; class Mammalia; order Artiodactyla; family Bovidae; genus Aepyceros; species Aepyceros melampus. Next base: position 112,120 of record SJXQ01007092.1, on the reverse strand, counting down.
CTGGGATTGTCCCCATTGATAGATGAGGAAACTGAGGCCCTGGGTGGCCTTTCAGTTGCTCAAGTCACACATCTGACTGGTAGACTTGTTTTTTGTTGAACCAGCTGTACCCCAGCCTGGGAGATAGGTCCAGCCAAGAAGCATGTGTGGCAATGAAGATCCATATGGGAATTGCACACAGAGTAATTTTATAGACAATTAAATCTGTAAAGATTGGCCAGTGTGTGTACTTAAAGCTCTGTGCAGAGGTTACTGCCAAGTTGCCTTCCATCTACTGAAGAGCTTTTAAATAAAGAGGGATGGTCTCACATGCTTGAACACTGAGTTGGCCAATTAGGGGCAGGAGGAGTGGGGCTGGGTGCCAGGAGGTGGTGGGGAGAGGTCACAGGGCTTGGGTTGGCAGACTCTCAGAAGGGGGTGTCTGTGTGGTGGAAGCAGCCTGGACTTTGCCATCAGACTGACCTGGACTGACCAATGCCTGCCTTCCTAGTTAGCAGCTGTGTGACTTCAAGCAAGGACTACAGTCTGTGAGCCTCAGTCTGTCCATCTGCATAATGGGGACAAAATTTCTGCCACCTGGGGTTGCTGCCAGGATTAGATGGGATAATGTCCAAACTCTCCTCATGAGTCATGTACCCCAGAGCCCTTATTATCTGGTCTCTCTACCAGCCAACCATCTGGTGGTTTGGAGATAAAGATTGGAAGAAGCTGCAGAACTAAACTCAATATTTTTAGGGCTTTCCACCAGCCTAGAACACCTGGGGCTAACTTTTCTTAACTTTTGTGGGGACCTTGGTCTACCCTGGTGGCTCAGATGGTAAAGAATCTGCCTGCAATGCGTGAAACCTGGGTTCAATCCCTGGGTTGGGAAGATCCCCTGGAAGAGGGAATGGTAACCCACTCCAGTATTCTTGCCTGGAGAATCCCATGAACAGAGGAGCCTGGTGAGCTACAGTCCATGAGGTCACAGAGAGTCAACAGGACTGAGGCACTAACACTTTCTGAGTGATATGGTAGAAGAGAATTATTGGCAGTCATCCACTCACTTGCCAACAGCCTCAGTTACTTCACGTCCTTGGCCTTATGTTCCTAGATCAGCTATCTCTTGTCATTATAATGCTGTCCCAACATCCAACCCCAAATCCGGTGACTTATAAACACAACCCTGTATGATTTCTCATCAATCTGCAGGTCAGTTGGGTGGTTTGGCTGTTCTGGGCTGGCTCGGCTGCTCAAGCATCTGCAGTCAGCTGGCGGATCAGCAGGGAGCTGGCTGATCTAGGACGGCCTCAGCTGGTAGCCTGGACGTGCTCTCATGGCAGAAGCAGAACAGCAGGAAAGGGAATAGAAATGTACAAGCGCTTTTAACAGCCTCAGCTTGCTTGTTTGCTGCAATCCTATTGGCCTGAGCAAGTCTAATGATCATGGACAGGTGCACTTCTGATGTTGCTGGCTGGAGCCCCACTGGTCTTCACAGAGGTTGTCCAGTATACACTAGGACACATTCAAGTCTCTCCATCTTAAAAGTATCCATAAAGAATCAAATGACAAGAACGATAGTCCTCAAACGTCCCCATCACCCCTTCTTCCTTCACCTTCGCCCTGTCACGTGGGCGCTACAGCCACAGACTCCACCAGCTGTGTGTCCTGGGACAAGTCACCCAGCCTTGTCCTGCCTTACTTTTCTCATCTGTATGTTAGCACAACAGTGGTACGTGGCTCCCAGGCTTGCTGGAGTGAATTAACCAAATAAATGCATAAATAGAGAACGGCACCTTCTCGTATTAGCAAATGCATACATAACAATAATGACGATGATGACAATTCAAACTCCCTCCATCCATTTTCACTACATACATGTCCCCTGATGTATGTAGCCAGTCCCCAAACCCCATCATGTTAACCCATTGAATTTTTAAAATTTTATTTGTTTTTAATTGAAGGATAATTGCTTTACCGTATTGTGTTGGTGTCTGCCATACATTAATGGGAATCAGCCATAGGTATATATATGTCCCCTCCCTCGTGGCCCTCCCTCTCCCCTCCCACCCCATCCCACGACTCTAGGTTGTCACAGAGCACCAGTTTGAGCTCCCTGAGTCATACAGCAAATTCCTACTGGCTGTCTATTTCACATATGGTAGTGTATATGTTTCCATGCAACGCTCTTCTTTCGTCCCACCCTCTGCTTCCCCTGCTGTGCCCACAAGTCTACCTACTGAATTTTAATAACTCATCGCACATGTTTCCAATTCCTCAAACACCACCCTCATTCATATCACTGGGAAATGCTCTTTTGGCTCTGTATTTTGTTCTCTGAGCCCAAAATAGAGCCTTACACATAGTAGGTGCTCAGTGAGGACCAGAAGAATGAAAGAACTAATGAGTAAACAAAAGATCTCTCTCCAGTCCTGCACCTGCTTCCTGCTAGCTGTGTGACCTCTGGCAAGTGAACAAACCTCTCTGATCCTTCACAACAGAATGGTGAAGATTAAATGAGAGAACAGGCATGGAAGCCCCTGCCTTGCCATGGTGGACATTTTCTTCATGCTGACAACAAGGTGTGTGTGTCCACAGGTTTCTTCCTAGTTGAATCTGGTTTCTCAAAACACAAATATTTATTGAGCGCCTTTGGTGTTCTCAGGTGGTCTGCAAGGCACTGGGCATAGGGCAATAAGATCCTGCCTCATTGGTGTCTACTATTTAGGGTGTGAGCTCTAATTAATCCCAGGGTTGCAGCCTCTGGATAACTGTGCCAAGAACTCTTCCTGAGGGCGGGAGAGGGAAGGTTCCAGCTCTCTGGACCATAGCTTTCAGGAGAATCTTTCTCTAACCACCTCCAGTTTTATCTGCTTTCCCTTCCTTCCTTGCTTCCTTTGTTTTCATTTTCTGAGATGACAAAGCAGTCTGCCTTTTATCTGTTTATCCTGCCAAAAGCCCATATAGATATGAGGAGGCTGGACTTTGTAGGCAAAGTGGGCAAGCCGGAAGCAGCATGATTCATTTTTCCAGCTCAGCTGGAAGTTTGGGGAGCAAGTCCTCAGGAGGGAAGGATGGGGCTTCCAGAAGGAACCTGGTAGGAGCCTGAGTTGGAAAAGGATGCTTAAAAGGGGGAAGGAAAGGATAAAAAAAATGAAGTTGCCTTTGGAAGCTGTGAGACATCTGTGATGGGGTTGTGGGGGGCAGGCTGGTGCCCCTGGGGAAGGTCCCTCAGATGGGGTGGGGTGTGAGGCTGGAGTTAGCTGACAGTAATAGAAGCTGGTGTTTGGTGGGGTGCAGAGCTCTGAGTGTGTGTACATCCAGGCATATCTCATGTGTATTTCATGTCTTTCGTATATGTTGTGGGCGTGGCTCAGTGATGCATTTTCTGAGTGTGCGGTTCTGTGTGATAGGCATGATATGAACCTGCGCGGCTGGCTCCCTTGTGTGAGTGTATGTGGCTCTGATGACTGGATTTCTCACGATGTCTTCCCTCATCCATGCAGTCGGCAGTCTGGGCAATCTGCAGAACACCAGAAGCTGCATCAGGGATCAGGGTTTGGTGAGGGGCAGGGTAAGGGTAGGGAGAAGGGCGAAACAGGGAGAATGTATTTACTGCTCTCCTACCTAGAACCAGAGTAGGGTGCAAAGACAGACAGAGACCCAGAAGCGGAAGGACTAAATGTGAGATTTCACTTGGACTGGCGTGATGAAGTGAAGGAGCTGGGCACCAGAGGAGTACCTTAGGGGGATTCTGTCTGAGCAGGAAAGTCTGCATGGAGATATGAAGGATGCGTGGAGTTATTTAGGTGAAGAGAAGATGAATTCGAGTTATCATTATTTATTACTTTTACAGAGGTGAATTAACCACACTTAGTTTGCGGCATGTCAAGCGTCCAGGCAATTAATTTATCCTATATATGTTCTTTTTACCTCCATCTTTCCTCCCGTTTCATTGCTCCCCAGAGGCAGCCGCTCTAATATATTTTAAATGCATTCTTACATCAGAATGTACTTGGGAGAAATATATGCTGATTTTTAAGTGTGGGTGTTTTTTAATTACAAAAGCAGCATCATGCTGTATTTCCCCTCAACACTAAGTCTCAGAAATCTTTCCCTGTTGCTTTTTACTCATTTCTTTTACTCCAGCTGACTTCTTCTTGGTATCTATTCCCCTAGTGTTGGGCACCTAAGTGAGCCCCCATCTCATGTCACCAGGAGCAAGGCAGTGATGAACATTTCCACATGCGTCTTTGTGTGGATCTGGGTAAAAGTCTGTCTTAATTTAGGTTCTTCTGAAAGCAGCACCCAAGACAGAGATCTGGGCACAATTACTTCTTTTAGGAGGTGGTTCCAGGAAGCACAGTTGAGTGAGGATGAACTGGAGAAGCAACAGTGAAGTGTGCATTAATGAGCTGGTTTCCGAGGTGGCCACCTGAGGCTTAGCACCCCTGAAGGTTGGTTGAACCACTGGAGATTGGTTGCTTAGAGGGTCCCCAGTGGGGGTAGAAAGGCCCTGGTGGACAGCAGTTTCTGATCCTAGCTTTCAGCCTCTGTCGCTTGCTTCCTTTCTTTCTCCCTTTTTCTTTACTTTAATCTTTCTTCTACCAGGCACTGTTCTGCACTCCAAGGCTACGGCACTCGACAGAATTGAGGAGGTCCTGGCTCTCATGGAGATTCATTTAAGGTCATTTCAGACTGTAAAAGTGCTGATGAAAATAAGATATAGTAGCAGACTATAGGGGTCTGGGTGTTGCAATTCAGATTTGGCGATCGGGGCCAACCTAGCCTCTCTAAACAGGTGACCTCTGAGCTGAAGTGGAAGGAAACAGCCATGGAAAGGCCTGGAGCAGGGAGCGTTCCAGGCAGAGGGAACAGTAAGTGCAGAGGCCCTGAGGTTGGAACATGCTTGCTTTACTTAAGAAATGAACAGAAGAAGAGGGAGTGTGCAGCAGAAGTGAGCAGCGGTCAGATCACAGGACATTGTTGTCCACGTAAGGATCCACCAGGAGGGACCTCAACTTACCAGACCTCACCTACCTAGATAAACCAGTGATTGTTGGGCTGATTGATTCTTCTGGGGAATTCCATACTTCATCCTAGATACAGAGGCAATGGTCCTTAAACCTCACCACGAATGTCATGGAAGATTATCCCTAAGAACAAGGAAACACTGGGTGGGGGACTCCGTTGTCCCACTTCCTATTAATGGTGGGCAACTGCTATCACCTGTTTCACAGGGGGCCATTCCACCCCTGCTTGCCCACCAGTGGTGAGAGAGAAGCTCACCCCACAGCTGTTTCTGTCATTTAGGACTTTTTTGATTGCCAGAGGCAGAAAAGACACCAAAGCTGCTTAAATATAGAGGGGGCTTGTTGGCTCCATAACAGAAAAGACCAGGAGTAGCTTCAGGTATGGCTTGATCCAGCTCCCAAATGGTGTCATTTGGATTCAGACTCTCCACGGCTGATTTCTGCTTGAAATCAGAAAGAAATCAGAAAGAAAACCTGCTTCTACCCTCAGACTGACTTTCTTTTCTTGGAGTAGCCTAGTACAGATCTTGCTGTATCAGTGATCTGAATGAAAGTCTTGTGCCTGCTCCTGAATGGTTTGGGCCATGTGCACATCCCTGAGCCAATCCCCCTTGGTTACCTGATTGATGGGAGCCCCGGGCTCCTTCACTGTCTTACATCTACAGTTTAGTGACACATTTCTTTTTCCAGTCACCAGGCAGATGTACCTTGCTTATATTGTAGCAATTTCGTTTTATACACCAATGTTATGCTTGAAGTGTGTGCTTGACTTTTAGCAATAATATTTTTGCGAATCAGTAAGCTGTTATTAGGCGGATGTTGCTGCTAAGTTGCTCTCTTTTCTGACTTCTTTGATATCAACCCCATGTAGGGCCTGGGGCGCCTTGTTACATACTTATGAGCATAAAGACATGGAATTTCCACTTGATACTGCTGGTGCCACAGTTTCTTTTTCTGTAGTGTTTAGCTACAGTACCGTGATTATTAAACTTTTCTTTCTAGGCTATGCCTTTCCTGGTCATTTGCCTGAGAGAGAGCATGCTTTTGTTACTGCTGATTTTTGTTCATGACATCAGGTTTTCAGGTTGCGTTTTCTTCAGTTCCAATTAAGAGACATAGGAGGCAAAAAGAAAACCTGGAGAACTCACCCTTTTGTTTTTCCTGGGGTCCTAAGTTCCCTGATTGGTCTGTCTTCTTCTCTCCAGCTTTCAGAGTTCTTAGGTTTGTTTTGTGTGTCATTTCCAGAACTTTTGATTGTACCTAAATCCCATGGACGAAGGATCCTGGTAGGCTGCAGTCCATGGGGTTGCTAAGAGTCGGGCATGACTGAGGAACTTCACTTTCACTTTTCACTTTAATGCATTGGAGAAGGAAATGGCAACCCACTCCACTGTTCTTGCCTGGAGAATCCCAGGGACGGCAGGGCCTGGTGGGCTGCTGTCTATGGGGTCGCAGAGTCGGACACGACTGAAGTGACTTAGCAGCAGCAGCAACAAAGCGAGGAAAGAGGAAAATATGTCTAGTATATCTTCCCAGAAGAAGGAATCTGTTCACCATGACTTGGAATATTTGTCCCTTTCTTCTACCTTCCTGTGAGTGCTATCCATTGATCCCAGCCTGGCCACTGGAATGATCCCAAACCAATTCAACTCATCTTCTCCATGACAACCATTTGGGTATTAGGAGACTGTGGCCAGGCCCCATTCTTCTTCTTCAGGCCAGAAGCTCAGATTTTGTGTTAGTTAATTACTCAGAGATCATCTGTGCTCCAAAGCTAGCCAACCCTTTGTTGTGTAGGTCACCTGATGTTTTGTCTGTGAATGTGGAGAGAAGAACACAGATACAATCTCTGTCTCTTTTTGGTCCTTTTACATAATTACTCATCTACTATCTGCCCCTGGCTCCCATCTGACCTCATCTCCTCCAACCCATGAATCAGACTCGCTCCATTCCAGCAACACTGACACCTTGACTCTCCCAAGCACATTTCTGCCTCAGGGCCTTTGCACATGCTGTTGTTGCTGCCTGAAAAACTCTTTCTAGAGATATTTTTTAAGACCTCTCCCATACCTCTGCTCAATTAGGTTATCTTTTAAATAGAACTTCTCTATAAAATAACTACCTTCCCCAGGAGTCTTCCCCTGCTTTATAATTCTTCAAAGATGGCCTCTGGTCCCATCACTTCATGACAAATAGATGGGGGAAAAAATGGAAACAGTGACAGACTTTATTTTCTTGGGTTCCAAAATCACTGTGACTGCAGCCATAAAGTTAAAAGACTCTTGCTCCTTGGAAGAAGAGCTATGACAAATATAGAGAGTGTATTAAAAAGCAGAGACATCACTTTGCTGACAAAGGTCTGTCTAGTTAATGCTTTGGCTTTTCCAGCAGTCATGTATGGATATAAGAGTTGGACCCTAAAGAAGGCTGAGTGCCAAAGAATTGATGTTTTTGAACTGTGGTACTGGAGAAGACTCTTGAGAATCCCTTGGACAGCAAGAAGACCAAACTAGTCAATCCTAAAGGAAACCAGTCCTGAATATTCATTGGAAGGACTGATGCTGAAGCTAAAACTCCAATACTTTGGCCACCTGATGCAAAGAACTGACTCATTAGAAAAGACCCTGATGCTTGGAAAGTTTGAGGGCAGGAGGTGAAGGGGATTGCAGAAGATGAGATGGTTGAATGGCATCACTGACTCAATGGGCTTGAGCCTGAGCAAACTCAGGGAGACAGTGAAGAACAGGGAAGCCTGGTGTGCTGAAGTCCATGAGGTTGCAGAGAGTCAGACACAATTGAGTGACTCAACAACAGCAGCAAACAGCCTATGAGCTTCATGTTTGGCACTCCCCACTCCCCTTCAGTTTATATAGTGAAACTAATCTCTAATGTGATTAGGAGATAGGGCCTTTGGGAACTGATTAGGTTTAGATGAGTGATGCAGGTGGGGTCCTCATCATGAGACTAGTGCCCATTTAAAGAGGAGAAGAACTCTCTCTGCTGTCTGCTACAGGAGGACACAATGAGAAGATCTTTCCCCCCAGGCAGAGGCTTCCTACCAGACACCAGCGCTGCCTGTACCTTGATTTTAGACTTCCCAGCTTCCCAAATTGAGAAATTAATGTCTGTCATTTAAGTCACTCCATCTATGGTATTTTCTTATAGCAGCCTGAATGGACTAAGACATCATTTGATATACCAAGTGCTGATTTGCTTACTCGCTGTCTGTATGCCCTCAGAGGAATCGAGAGGACTGCGACTTTGTTTTTTTTTTAATGTTTATTTTGCTGGACTGGGTCTTAGTTACAGTACTCAGCATCTAGTTCCCTGACCAGGAATCGAGCCTGGGTCCCCTGCACTGGGAGTGTGTAGTCTTAGCCACTGGATCACCAGGAAGGCCAGAGGGACTTTGTTTACAGTGCCTGGAACAGTGCCAGGAACATAGTCAACACCCAGTCTGCGTTGCTGCATGGCTGCCTACTTCCGGTCAGGCACTGTGCTAAATGCTGGGGATGTGAGTGAGAGAAACCCCGTCCCTGCAATTGTAAAACCCATGGGGTGGAGAGGAAGTTGCATATGAACCAGCTAATCACATGGACAATTAATTGCACTGAGATGCGATGAAGGAAAAATACAGGGTGCCACTCTAAGAGCATCAACTAAGGGGCATCCAACCAATTTTGGAGTTTCAGGATAGGCTGCTCTGGAAAAATGATAAACAGGAATCGGCTGCTGTGTTGATAAGATTATTGATACAGCTTATTTATACAAAGCATGTGTGGGCTTCCCAGGTGGCACAGTGGTAAAGAATCCATCTGCCAGTGGAGGTATATGTAAGAGACTTGGGTTGGATCTCTGGGTCAGGAAGATCTCCTGAGGAGAGAATGGCAAGCCACTCCACTATTCTCGCTTGGAAAATTTCACGGACAGAGGGGCCTGGTGGGCTATAGTTCACGGGGTCACAAATTGTATTTGATTATAAATGCGATTTTATACAAATTATTCATCAGCCTTTATAGAGCACCTACTATATGCTAATCACTGTCCTAAGCAATGTAGAAGATAATGAATATTTTATATACAGTGCAGACCCAACCTGTCTCTGAAACCAGTGGTCTGAAATTGACCTTAGCTTTGCCACATCTGAATAATAACTTCACTGGTGGCTCAGATGGTAAAGAATTTGCTTGCAATGTGGGAGACCCAGGTTCAGTACCTGGGTTGGGAAGATCCCCTGGAGAAGGGCATGGCAACCCACTCCAGTATTCTTGCCTGGAGAATTCCATGGACAGAGGAGCCTGGTGGGCTACACTTCAGAGGGTGGCCAAGAGTCAGACACAACTGAGCGACTAACACTGTCACTTTCACTTCGCCACATCTGACCACAGAGGCCGGGACGTCTCTATTTTGTTTTCTCCACATAAAAAAATAACGATAAATAATAGTACCCACCTTCTAATTGAATGAGTTATTAGTATTATTTTCATTTGATATATGGAGGGAACAAATAATTTCCTGAGATCCCAGGCACAAGATTCAATCCCTCATCTGCCTGATGCATGAATTCTCAGCCCCACTCTGTGCATTATTCCAGAGAAACACACCTCACCCCTAATCTATTGCTCTAATATTTATAACAACACAGCTACAATTCATTTTTCTACTGCTTCAGTGAATCACCTCCTGATACTTTTGATTTCTAAGAGCAAAATGCCAGCTCACTTTCTATTATCTGTCTGAGCCCGAGGAGCAATCCCCAGGTCTGCACCTTGCCTGGCTGGTTTTCTCTTTCCCCATGCCTTATGGCCCGTGCCGCCTGATATACAGCAAAATGGGACTGTAACTTAGCGGCAGAAAAGGTTAACTCTAAATAATGATCAGAAAGTTAAAATATAGAGCAGAATGTTGCTTTAGTTTTTATAGGTTTTAAATAATTTCGCCTCCTTCCCTGAAGGATTTAGCATAATTCAATGAGAAAATTGCATTCGGATCCTGTGGGCTGCTCCGACGTGACTGAATTGCAATGAGCTGAAGTGATGCAGAGTGTCTTCCTGGCGATGAACCTGACAGAGCCATGAGCTCAGGGAGGAATGACCCCAGGGAGTGTCCTGGCTTCCCCAGACTCCTGGGTCTAATCCTGGGGGCAGGCCAGCTGGCACAGCTGAAACAAGAGACTGGCAGTGACGGGTGCTTGTGCTGGGCTGGGAGGAGGACCAGGTCTGCATCCTTGCGGAAGACTGTCCTGGACCAGTACAATCCAGAGAAAGTCTGATTTTCTCACATCTCCTGCTGTGTTTTGGCTCTGCACTGCCACTTTTGCAGGAGTGGTTACATCGCATCTTTGCTATTTACAAATATATGAATTAGGAGCGCATCTGGCTTCAGTGAACAAGAAACTGACACTGGCTTAAAGAAATTTGTTGTTCAGTCGCTAAATTATGTCTGACTCTTTGGGACCCCATGGACTGCAGCATGCCTGACTTCCCTTTCACCATTTCCCTGAGTTTGCTCAAATTCATGTCCATTGAGTTGGTGATGCTTTCTAACCATCTCATCCCCTGTTGCCCGCTTCTCCTTTTGCTTTCAATCATTCCCAGCATCAGAGTCTTTTCCAATGTAGTTCCAGAGTCAGCCATGACTGAGCATGCACACACGTGCTTAAAGAAACTGAGGTTTGTCTATTTGTAACAAGAAAATATGTATAGAATCACACTGGTCAGAAGGGCCATCATTAAAAAAAAAATCTACAAATAACAAATGCTGGAGGGTGTGTGGAGAAAGGGGAACACTCTTACAATGTTGGTGGGGATGGAAACTGGTACAGCCACAATGGAAAAGAGTATGGAGCTTCCTCAGAAAACTAAAAAGAGTTACCATAAGATCCAGCAATCCCAGGGCTTCCCCACTGGCTCAGCGGTAAGAATCCACCTGCAATGCAGGAGACGTGGGTTCAATTCCTGGGTCTGGAAGATTCCCCTGGAAGAGGGCATGGCAACCCACTCCAGCATTCCTGCCTCAGTAATCCCGTGGACAGAGAAGGCTGGTGGGCCACAGTCCATGGGGTCGCAAGAGTCGGACACAGCGGAACTGACTGAGCATGCACGCACACACCAGCAATTCCTCTCCTGGGAATATATGCAGATAAAACTCTTTTAACTCAAAAAGACACATAATCCTATGTTCATAGCAGCCCTATTCACAATAGTCAAGGCAGGGAAACCACTTAAATGTCCACTGAAAGATGAATGGATAAAGAAAGTAGTACATATATACAGTGGAATGCTACTCAGCCAGAAAAAGGAATAAAATAATAGCATTTGCAGCAACATCGATAGACCTAGAGACTATCATATCAAGTAAGTCAGAAAGAGAAAGACAAATACCACATGATTTCACTTATATGTGGAATCTAAAATATGATGCAAATGAACTTATTTACGAAACAAACTCACAGCCATAGAAAACAGTCTCGGTTGGAGGCAAGGAAAGGACTGAGAATTTGGGGTTAGCTGATATGAACTATTATATTAGAATGAATAAAAAACAAGGTCCTACTGATAACATGAGGAACTATATTAAACATCCTGAGATAAACCATAATGGAAAAGAAAATGAAAAAGAATGTACAGCAGAAATCAACACAACATTATAAATCAACCATGCTTTGGTACAGGTGTTCCCAGGTGAGTGCACGGCTCACAGATGCCATCAGGGACCTAGAGTTTGCTTTTCACTTGTCAGCTTTTTCATCATGCAGGTTCTGAGTCAAGGGTGGGTGTGAGCATTGTATTAATATATGTAAAGTCCTTGGTATAGTTCTTGATATGTGGTAAATGCTTATCTAAATACTCTTGTAATCATGAAGCTTATAAAGTCTGGTTTCCCTCTGAATGCTGGATCAGGAATGTGTTTCTATGTCAAGAAACAGAGATCTGCACCATCTTTTTAACAGCTGCATGATGCGATAAGCCATCCATTATTGCTGAATGGATCCCCTGTTGTTGAATGTCTAGGCTGCGTCCAGTTCCGTAAATATCCCTGTTCATATGTATTTGTACGCCAATCCAGTGGTTTCCTGTGGAAAAATTCCCAGAAGTGAAACTGCTGTAGCGGTGCTTGCAGTGTGTGTGTGTGTGTGTGTGTGTGTGTTCAGAAGAGTCTGGGGCAGGTGTGTAATTGACCCTTGATTCTTCTCCTGTGTGGCCTACTGGCTCAGTATTTAGTTTGGGGCCCTAACGGGCATTGTCTCTGCCCTCCTCTCACTGAGGCTGCTTCTGACTCCATTGCAATCAGGACTGCCAGTCCCCACTGCCAGGTGCTTGGACTCCTTGGAACAAGGTTCAGGCAGCTCCCTCTGCTGCTTGGCCTTTCTCACTCCAGGACCTCAAAAGCGAGTCTCCCAGTGCTCCCCAAAGCTGTATCCTTTAACGCAGGGGTCCCCAACATCTGGGATCGAATGCCTGATTCTCTGAGGTGGAGCTGATGTAATAATAATAGAAATAAAGTGCACAGTAAATGTAATGCACTTGAAGCATCCTGAAACCATCCCCCGCCCCTGCCCCGGTCCGTGGAAAAATTGTCTTCCACGAAATTGGTCCCTGAGGCCAAAAAGGTTGGGGATTACTGCTTTGACAGATCCTGAAAGAACATGTTCTGAGTCAGATGATGTAAATTGGTAGACATATGACTTTTTCATACAGTGAATTCTTAATAATAATAACAGCTAATATTTATGGAATGCCTGCTCTGTGCCAGATACTGTGCTAAACGGTTTACAGGCATTGGCTAATCATAGCAGTCTTAGGAGGTAGTACAGGGCTCAGTGGTAGAGAACCTGCCTGCCAACGCAGGAGGTGCAAGAGATGTGAGTTTGATCCCTGGGTCAGGAAGATAACCTGGAGGAGAAAATGACAAGCAACACCAGAAAATCCCATGGACAGAAGAATCTGGCAGGCCACAGTCCAGGGACTGCAAAGAACAGGGCACGACTGAGCACATCACACCATACTGTTGTTCCCATTTTCCAATCTGGCTGAGTGATGTAGTTGAGGTCACAGATTGAATGGGAGGCAATCTAGGAACTCAGAGCTTGCCTTGGCTTCTGAACCTCATGTCCTCCTGCTGCTGTCCTAGGCCAGACTGAAAAGATCTCTATCTCCCTTATGTGGCCTATTTCCAAAAAGCCTGGGACACAGTTGGCTCTGTGAGATAATTCATACGGATAAGCTCTTGTTCCATACCTGTGAGTCCATATAAGTGATACACTCAAAATTCTACCTTTTTACTAGACTTTCTAGGGAAAAGATGGACTTGGGAGTTTGAATCTCTATCTGAAAGGGATGTATTTGGGATATTCACTTATGTCAAATGGAGCCTTAGTGTGCTGTGGAAAATAGAAACCCCTTGAGACCCAGCTTCACAGCAAGAATCCTTTTCTGTGGATGTGCCTCTGAATTCAACTACTCAGAACCCCAGGGGATTCAACCAATTGGAACTTGGCAATGGCTTGATTCGCTGCAGGCTACACGATGCTGGTTAACACAGTGATCATAACTGGGGAACTGAAAGGTGGATGTTAATACATGGAGGCTCTGCACAACATAAATCCATTTAAAAAGCAATTCACCTATGGTTAGTGAATAATGACAAAATGATAAGACGATGCTGTGGCACGGATAGCCTGTTACCCTGGAGAAATATGTGCTCTGTTCCCCTTTGCATCGTGTGGGGATTGTCACTGGGAAGCAGCTTCTTCATTTTCCTGACTCTCTTGCTTCCAGGCATGGTCGCGTGATTGGATTCACCGATGGAATTTAAGCAGACCCAGTAATGGTCTCTTTGGGGCTGGGACCTTAAGATGTAGGTTGAGTCTTCTATTTTACCTTTCTCCAAGTCTGGTGGAATGTGGAAGACTTCCAGGACTTAGGAGACTGTGGAGTCATAAATTGGAAGAGCCTGGGCTGCTGATTCCCTGAATGCAGTGTTACAATGTCTAGGAACGCACTCATCAGGCTGCTACATGTGGAAGGGAAAAAAGATTCTGTTAGCCTATGCTGCTGACGTGTGGGGGGTTAATTGTTACATCAGCTAGTATCACTCTAACAAATACATAAGTTTGTTGGAAAAATTTCTGAAATTGAGCCATGATGTTTCCAGTGGCAAATTGTTCAGTTGCTAAGTTATGTCTGATTCTTTGCAACTGCATGGACAGCATCAGCACGCCAGGCTTCCTTGTACTTCACTTTTTCCCAGAGTTTGCTCAAATTCATGATCATTGAGTCTGTGATGCTATCTAACCACCTCATCCTCACCCGCTTCTCCTACCCTCAACTTTCCCTGCATCAGGATCTTTTCCAATGAGTCAGCTCTTCGCATCAGGTGGCTGAAGTATCGGAGCTTCAGCTTCAGCATCAATCCTTCCAGTAAATATTCAGGGTTGATTTCCTTTAGGATTGACTGGCTTGACCTCCTTGAAGTCCAAGGGACTCTCAAGAGTCTTCTGCAGCATCACAATTTTAAAGCATCAGTTCTTTGGGGCTCAGCGTTCTTTGGGATCCTACTCTCACATCTCAAGTTTTCCATGACTACTGGAAAAACCATAGCTTTGACTAGACAGACCTTTGTGGGCAAAGTGATGTCTCTGCTTTTTAATATGCTGTCTAGGTTTATCATAGCTTTCCTAAATGGCAAATGTTAAAAAAATAATGATTTGATGCTGGCTTTATGAAAGGCTGTTTGCTGGGACCTCAGAACTAATTCTGGTCCTCAGGGGCTAAATAGGTTCTGAGCATTCAGTTTCAATGCAGGGAAGGGGCTTTCACCACACCTCTAACCAACAATCTTGGGACACTAACTGGGTGTCGTACAATTCAACCCAGTCCTAATATTGTCTACCTGGAGGTAGCATCAGGGTTAAGAGTTCCATCCTACAACACTCCCACTTTCCTTCACCTGCCCTGACACGGCCATTTCAGATGCTAATGCAAGCCCAGGTTGCTATCATTCAGCCACAGATTGGACATTCCAATACCTGATGTGAAGAACTCACTCACTGGAAAAGACCATGATACTGGGAAAGATTGAGGGCAGGAGGAGAAGGGCATGACAGAGAATGAGACAGTTGGATGGCCTCATTGACTCAATGGACATGAGTTTGAGCAAAGTTTGGGAGACAGTAAAAGACAGGGAAGCCTGGCATGTTGCAGTCTATGGGGTCGCAGAGTTGGATATGAATGAACAACAACAACATAACCTCCTTGGACTTCAGAGGCCAATCACAAGTCCATGTTGTCACTTGTACTTCTGACCCACTGGCTATAAATTGGAGGCTTCCCCTCTGAGTGTCCAAGGCTGGTTCAATTAATTTGCTAGAGTGGCTCATAGAATTTAGAGAAGCATTTTACATATTAGAAAGATGATGAGTTTACTATAAAAGGATAACTCGGGAACAGCCAGATGGAATAGATGCTCAGGGCAAGGCAGGGGGCAAGGGGGTGGTGCTTCCATGCTCTCTTATCGCACCATTCCCACTCAAGCTCCATGTCCATCAACCTGGAAATTCCCCAAACCTCAACATTTTGAGTTTTTACGGAGGCTTCATTACACAGTCATGATTAATTAAATCATTTGTTATTAGTGATTGATTCAACTTGCAGGCTTTTTCCCCTCCCTGGAGGTCTGGGGGCCGGACGGAAAATTCCAGCCCTCTAGTAGCACAATTCATTCTCCCGGCAACCAGCCCCCATCCTTAGGAAAAGTCTAGAAGTCATCTCATTTACATAACAAAAGACACTTCACAAGCTCTTCTCACTTAGGAAACTTCAAGGGGTTTGAGGAGCTCTGTGTCAGGAAATGGAGACAGAGACCAATATATGTATATTTCCAGGTGGTGCTAGAGGCAAAGAACCTGCCTGCCAATGCAGGAGACAAAGAGACTCGGGTTCAATCCCTGGGTCAGGAGGATCCCCTGGATGAGAGCATGGCAACCCACTGCAGTATTCTTTCCTGGAGAAGCCCATGGACAGAGGAGCAGGGGTCTACAGTCCATGGGGTCACAAAGAGTCGGACACAACTGAGCACCACTATATATATATATATATATATATATTTTTTTTTTTTTTTCTATTATCTCACAGGTCATTCCTCCTTTGGGGTGGGTAGGGGAGTGTCATGTCGCATCTGGTAGGTGTGGGATTTTATTACTGAGTCCAAGCTTGGTCTGCCAGTGAATCTGAGAGACGAAGTGTTTAGGCAAAGAAAATGACTTTATATGGAAAGCCAGCTGACAGAGATGTCAGGCTAGGGCCTCAAAATAACCATCTGATCGGGATCTAGATGCCAGGTTCTCTTATAGATCAGAGATGGGGGGAGGTGAGGAACCAAAAAAAGGCCATTAATCTGGCAAACATCTCCTAGAATGGCAAGCCTCAGGCAGGGGATATGTTAATTTCTTCCTCCCTGCCATCTACTGGTGGACAGGGTTCTGAACAAAGGCACTTTAGTTTAACAGTCAGACAGAGGGGCAGGGTCCTTTGAGGCAGGCCATTATGTATGATTGTAATAACAAAAGCAACAGAAAGCAAGTCAAAGGAACAGTTCCAAAATGGAGTCAGAATTGGCTTTTTCTCTGCAAGGGTCTCAGTGCATGTTTGGGAGAAATGATTTCAGGAAGTGCCACAGGGGCGAGTCCAGGTCAAGATTTACAGAACTCAGAAGTCAGGGACCATTATCAAGTCCAAGGAACCAGCCTCAGTCTGAAGAAGAGGACAAAGGCAAAAAGAGTTCCAGAGAAATACAACCTCAGAGCCAAGGAGGATGAAACCAGAGCATCAAAGCAATTAACAAGGACTGAGTGATAACTGAATTAATTTATTTTGGCCGCCAGCTGTCTGGTGGGTGATGAGGGCCTTGTCTTCAAGGCATGGCATGGGAGAGCTAAGGGCATCTCTTCCACATGGATGGGAAAGGGGCTTGGGGCTCAGATGCTCCCAGTCAGGATCTGGTGTTACACACATGGGGGTGGAGAACAAAGGAAAGCAGATAGCAGTGTGCCGAGTCAGGGCCCAGCAAGCCCCCCACAGTGCAGCCTGGGGCTGCAAAGCCTGAGGTGTGTGCATCTCTGCCCTGGTAGCCTGCCTAGCAGCCATTTCTCCATCTTCTGAAACGGTATCCTGATTTTCCTTGTTAAATCGTCTTTCTCATTCTACACCCTATTGCTTCAGGTGGGACTGATGCTGCCTTCTCGTTCCAGGAGTTGGTGAATCACCCATACTTGGGCAGTAGGTGCATGCTGGCTGGTGTAATCGGTTCAGGGGTGGGCAAGTGGCCTGAGACAGGCGTGGGGAAGCCAGCGCAGGGACTGGTGTAGGACCTATTGGAAAAGAGGTTCTCTTTCCATCAGGTTGCTGAGCCAAGAGAATGGAAGGATGGAGATGCTGCCAGGCACATTTAGAGGGGAGAAGCTGCCTGAGGGTGACAGCCACACAGAGAGAGATTCAGGTTCCTGACACTGTCCTTTGGTATCTTGATGCAGCCATGCCTGAAACCAGCGTCAAAGTTACCTGAGTCAATGCATTTCTCTTGGTCGATTAAACCTGTTTAAGTTGATTTTATTTTTCCAAGTATAAATGAAAGAACCCTGGCTGACTTCTGGGTTTCTCCTTCTATGCTCTGCCCTCTCAGGGATTATTTTTGAAATCTTGGCCTCCAAAAAAATAAAATTGACAGATAACCCTTTATGGGAAAGGTGTCCCTTCATCCATTCTCAAGTTGAGCAAGTGCTCGCAGTTCTCTTCCTTTACTTACTCCTTCTTCCTCTCTCCTTGGTGAAGATAGTGGTCATGGTACCTTTGAGAACCAGCTCGCCTTTGCTGACATTGTATATCAGCACCCCTGCTGGCTCAGATGGTAATGCATCTGCCTGCAATTTGTGAAGCCATGGGTTTGATCCCTGGGACAGGAAAATTCCCTGGAGAAAGGAATGGCTATCCAATCTGATATTCTTGCCTGGAGAATTCCATGGACAGACTCATACATTAATGACTATATCTGTTATGAGGCGGGCTCTGTACTTCCGCTCCACACACCGTGTCTCATCTAATTCTCAGAGCAGTCCTGTGAGGGAGGTTTCCTTATGCCCATTTTGCAGATGAGAGGAAGAGGCTTGCCCAAGATACCAGAGTGAGTAGGTGGCAGTGGGGACCAGGTCTGGAGCCGATCACCCAGACAGAAGGGCCATGAACTCCCCCGAGGTCCCGCCTTCAGGACAGTTATTTGCAAGCAATAAGCAGAGAGAGACAGAAGCAGAGAGAGAAACAGAGAGAGAGAGAGAGACAGACAGACAGAGTAGAAAAGGTCCCTCTGCATGCAGTTTTCCTCCCCTGGGACCCTGGGAGTGGGGAGGTCATTCCCACCCTTGCTGAGCTCTAAGCCCTCCTGGCTGCAAACAGACTTCCTGCTGTGAAGAAGGCGGCCAAGGACAGTCACGCATGACTCACCACTGGTCTCCCAGGCTTTCAAGATTGTCCTCTTTAAAAGAAGCCAATTTATTTTTTATTCAAAATCCATATGAAACAATTGAATAGTAAAACTGTCAGCTTCACTGTCTCTTTCCATGGGGAAACATGATCAGCTCTGAAATTAAGTCTCCTCCCTTCTCCCTCCCTCCCTGCCATCCTTCTACCCATCCTTCTGTAAATATTTTTTTTAGCAGCTACTATGTGCCAGGATCTGTGCTAACTTTGGATACAATTCCCTCCTTAGTTTTATGTTTCAGGTATTTTCTGATATCCAACCTTGGCTCTCATCCACTACAGGGATTTCAAGTCAGTAATTTTTAAGAGATGAAGGGTTTAGAGGGCAAAACTTGGTTTTGAGGCCAGCTCTGTGATTTATAACCTGTGTGACCTTGGATGGGAACATCCCCAACTGTGTTCTTAAGTATCTGCTGTTGTAACTGGGAAGGGTTACTTTTGACTCCATGCTGAATCTCTTCCTGTCACTTAAACCTTGTTTTGCAGCTTTTGTTCTTATAAGCATACATAATGACCTGCCTCAGGGAACCCTGCCCCCTTCTGCCTGTCTGTTAAGTAAAGCGCTTTGTTCATAATCCTGTTCACTTCTAGATGGCAGGAAGAAAGAAATGAACACATCCCCCTGCCTGAGGCTTGCCATTCTAGGAGATAGTTGCAAGAATTAAATGGTCTTTTTACTTCATCTTCTCACCTCCTCCCTCCTTCCACCCCCATCTCTGAGCCATAAAAGAACCCGGCATCCAGGTCCGGACAAGATGGTTATTTTGAGACATTAGTCTGCCATTTTCTCAGTCGGCCAGCTCTTGGAATAAAGTCATATTCCTTGCCTCAACACCTCATCTCCCGGACTTACTGGCCTATCATGTGGCAAGCAGAGCATGCTTGGACTGGGTAACCCTCTCGGAAATCATCATGAAGACTCTGGTGCTGGGCACCGCCTCACCTCTGGAAATGATCTCTAGGAGAAGGTCTTTGCCTTGGTTACCATTCATTGCCAGCGCCTAGGGCAGGGTCTGGCACCAAGTAGATGCTCAGTGCATTTTTGGTAAATGAATGGATGGTGGTAGTTGAGTTGCTAAGTCGTGTCCAACTCTTACGACCCCATGGACGATAGTCTTCCAGGCTCTTCTGTCCATGGGATTCTGAATAAATGAATGAATAAAGATAGGTCTGAGTTAGGATACTCATTCTGAAAGTCCAGAGACCCTAATCCCAACCCTGCAAGGACCCCCAGATCCAGAGCCACAGAGGCTTCATCCCAAGGGCTGAAATCTATCAACAGTTTTACACCAGTGGGAGGTGTAGGCCACAGAATGGGAAACCGACTGAGACTGAGCCGGGGCTTGACTGAGCTTGCGTGGAAGGCGGATATAGTGGGGATGCTGCTTACATGTCACCGTGGTCATCCCAGCTCTGTCAGCTGGGGTTGGGGGCTCTCTGTGAAGAGAACTGTAACCTTGCAGGTCACGTCTTTATGGTGGCCCAAGGCAAGGCAGGAACGACCTGCATCTGAGCTGGGAAACATAAAGCCCCCATGAACCACCGACGAGCTTCTGCCAGCAGCCTTTACAGACGCGCTTATCTCTCTCTCTCTCTCTCTCTCTCTCTCTCTCTCTCGGATGTCATACATTATTGATGCTGCCTCCCCCGCCTGCCCCTGGACCACTGCTGAAGGGCAAAGCGGGCTCTGGGGTGGGGAGGGGAGGCTGATGTCTCCACAGAACTGCCAGGCTGGGGGGCTTGTCTTAATGTTCAGCAATCCATCTGGTCTCAGGGGCTCTGGCGGTAACAGTCTGGATTTTAAAGCCCCAGGGTTCGATTTTGGCTTTATTCTGCTTATTCCACCCCTCTGGTCCTCAATTATCTCATCACTACAAAGGGAGGGAATGCCAGTATCCAGGATGGAGGAGAGGATTCGATGAAACAATGCACAGCCCCATAGCCCAGCACACACAATGAGCCCCCAGCCAGTGGAGGCTGCCTTATCACAGGAAGGGATGTGTGGAAGTAGATACTGCATGCAGCTGAGAGTTGATACCACGTGAGGGGGCAACTACAAGGCAGAGTGTTAAGACTCTGGGCCTGGGTTCAAAGCCCGTTTTTACTACTTACCAGTTGGCGTGAGCAAGTTTCTTGGTTGCTTTGTGCCTCAGTTTCTTCATCTGCAAGATGGGATAACAATAGTGCCTATCTGAATGAGTTGTTTTTGACAGTTCAATGAATTTACTACAGAGAGAACTCAGAACAGTGCCTTGCATGCACAAAGTAGGTGTTACCGAGTTCAAGCTTGCTCTGCTCACTGCACAACAGGCCAATGAATCTCAGAGATGAGGTCTTGGGTAAGGAATATGACTTTATTTGGAAAGCCAGCCTACCAAGAAGATGGAAGATTAATATCTCAAACTAACCATCTTATGGGGTTTGGATGCCAGCTTCCTTTATAAAACAGAGATGGGGGGAGGTGAGGAAATAAGACAAATAGGCCATTAATCTCGCAGATATCTCCTAGAATGGCAAGCCTCAGGGAGGGGATGTGTTAATTTCTTCCTTTCTTCCTTCTATCCACAGGTGGACAGGGTCCTGAACAAAGGCATTTGGTTTAATATTCGAGGGGCAGGGTTTCCTGAGGCAGGCCATTAGGTATAAACTGTATCCTTTTAGTGAACAAAAGCTTGGGAAGCAATGTATAAAGTAACAGATCAACAGTGAGAAAGAATTGGCTCTTCCTTGCAACATAAGGTCCCCTCCTGTTTTTAAGTTTCTCCCTCCAGTCTCCCCATCAGTACTTTATCTCTTTGGCATGGAGACCTTTAAAAATATATATATATATATTATAGAACCAACATGCAATCATATCTTATCTCCCCTCTGTGATGGGGGTTGGAGTGAGCAATCTTCAAAGTCATTGACAGACGATGGTTCTCCAGAAATGTGCACATCCTGGCCCTGGGGACCATGAATATGTGACCTTAGGAGACAAGAGGGACTTTGTGGGTGAGATTAAAGGAAGGATATTGAGAATGGAGGTGATTCTGGGTTACCTGGTGGGCCTGATGTAATCACCAGGGTCCTTATAAGAGGGAGACAGAAAAGAGGGAGTTGGAGAAGGTGATGTGAATGCTTTTATTGTTTCGTAGATAGGTTCATTTGCACACACATGTATTTTTGTTAAAGAAATACAATTTAAATTTCTGACACCACTTCCAAAGAAGATTTACATACCATTACATTCAGAGATCCACCAACAGGTTTGAAAGAAGTCATTTATTCTCCAACTTTAAATTTATGTCCCATACCTGGACCTCACTGCCCATAGGGAACCCAGAATTGATAATATTTTATAACTCCCATAATTACCTTATGAAAAGTATAATTATATCACTTTGCCTTTTTTTTGTCCCCCGAGGGTGTTAAAATGTTAATATGTTCACTGGAGATGTGCCGTGACTATTGTGAGATTTTGGGGGGCATCGCTGTATTTTTTTTTTAATATGTCAGGAGCCTCAAAGGATGACAAGGCCCCTCCCAGCTTGAGGAAGGGTAAGGAGCTGGGGAGAAGGCAGAAGGGTGGCAGCTGAGGCCTCAGCCTGTCCCAGCTTCAGCACGTGGGCGCGACTTCTCTTATGACTCTGGCTTCCTCTGCATGCTTTTCAATCTCCAGCAATTTCCTCACTTGTCAAGCCACCTGCAGCCCTGTTAGTCCTGTCGCAGCCCAGAACAGTGTGGCCTAAGCAATTGCTGCCCACGTTGTCACTTGTCACGCCAGCCCGGTGTTTGTTACTCCACCTGTCGCCAGGGGGCCCACACCCCTCACCTGGCCCCCTGCTGTCCCTCACCTCCCTCCCTCCTTCCCTCCCACCTGGCTTCAGGCACTCAGGGAAGCAGACCCCAGCCTCCAGTTTCCAGGACAGACACCAAGGACACCAGCCCACCTTGCCTGGCCCCACCTAGCTGCCTGTCCGCCACCCACACCCTGAACCAGAGTAGCCCAGCCTGGGGGGATATGAGGATTTTATGGGGCCGCTTGGGTTTGGGAGTCAGAGAGACTTGGGTTCCCATCTTGGCTCCTCCACTCAGCCTTGAACAACTAACTCTTTATCTTGTAACCCCATTTTTCTGGGTCTGTAAAATGGGCTTTGATTTGTCATGCTTTGGCAGGAATGGGCTGAGATGTGATGAGTTCTGTGCGAATGCAGAACAGCTCCAGGGCACCTGCCCCTTAGCAGGTGCTCGGTAAATTATCCTCATGGGGAGGGCGTGCACAGATGTGTAGCCTAGACTTTGAATCTCCAGGGTCTGAGGAGTTCTGGCTGCCTTCACCTAAATATTGCTGTGTTTGCATTCTCTTCGTCTGTGTCTTCATCCTTGGACTGATTTTCTGGCTGTATTCCCAATTGTGATTTGACCTCAGCCTCCCAAATCCAGCCCCACGACTCTCGGGGCTGGCCCCATCTGGGAGCCTCACTGGAGGCTGATGTCTCTTTTTGGGGCACTGAGGGGATCCAGGCATGTGACAGGGCTGGCCCACTAACCCAAAGGACCCCTTCTTTACCCCAGCTCCTCCTGGTGATAGCAAGTACGAGCCTTCCCACCATAGCAACCAGGAGATGTGGGTTAGTTGTCCCTCTGTAACCATTCCCTGGTAACCATGACTGTAAGCAATCACCACAATATCGTCTTGGTCATATTCAGAGGTTGGGGCTTCAGTGTATACATTTATGGAGTGGAGAGGGACACAGCTCATACAAGGGTCTCTCCTGGGCTATCTCCCCTCCAGACCCCTGCAACCCCAGTCCCTAGCTTATCTTCCAAACGTTATGTAGGAGTAGTTTCTTAGGAGTAGCTGCAGTGAAATTCACAGGTGGGGGAATGCTGGACTCGCCAGTTAAATCTTCCAGAAGAAAGATCTTTCAGGCTTTCCCAATACCTAACAGGCTACTCACACAGCACCCTGGTGGGATGCATGGCTCACCTCTCTCTTCCCCATGTGTTGTGGTCGTGGCAGAGCACTGCAGCTGGAAGGTCCTGAGATGTAGTTTAGCGCAAGGCTGCTGCTCGGCACAGTTCCTAGGGATGTCATACCAAGGAGTCTGGACACTTCTGGAATGCCAACCTTTTATTTGTTTATTAAGATGTTACAAAGGAGTCGCAAAGGCTGATCCAGCATACCTGCATACCCTTTATGCAGCTTACATGTTAATATCTTACCTAACTGTTAATATTGTACTTAACTATGGCACATTCATCAAAACTAAGGAATTAACATGTGTACAAACCATCAGCTAAAATGCAGACTTTATGCGTCACCAGTTTTCCTACTAACTTTTTTTTGTTGTTTTTCTAGGATCTAATCCAGAGTTGTACTTTGTGTTTATCCTTTCACTTGCTAGATTTCATAACTGAAGTGTGGAGGGGAAAGGCAAGTCTAGAACCTTGATTGTTCTCCTCCCGGGGCTGCAGTTAGAATCCCCTGGGGGCTTTTGCAATGCCAAGTTCCTCCACCGTAGCGACTCCATCAGTGGAAGGCCACCCAGATGATGGCCACGGTGTGATTCAGGCACAAATGCAGTGATCAGGTCCCATCGTTTTTTGGGGCAGGGACTGTTCAACTGAAAAAGTTGGCTTAAAGCTCAACATTCAGAAAATGAAGATCATGGCATCCGATCTCATCACTTCATGGGAAATAGATGGGCAAACAGTGGAAACAGTGTCAGACTTTATTTTTGGGGGGCTCCAAAATCACTGCAGATGGTGACTGCAGCCATGAATTAAAAGACACTTACACCTTGGAAGAAAAGTTATGACCAACCTAGATAGCATATTCAAAAGCACAGACATTACTTTGCTGACTAAGGTCTGTCTAATCAAGGCTATGGTTTTTCCAGTGGTCATGTATGGATATGAGAGTTGGACTGTGAAGAAGGCTGAGAGCTGAAGAATTGATGCTTTTGAACTGTGGTGTTGGGGAAGACTCTTGAGAGTCCCTTGGACTGCAAGGAGATCCAACCAGTCCATTCCAAAGGAGATCAGTCCTGGGGGTTCTTTGGAAGGAATGATTCTAAAGCTGAAACTCCAGTACTTTGGCCACCTCATGTGAAGAGTTGACTCATTGGAAAAGACTCTGATGCTGGGAGGGATTGGGGGCAGGAGGAGAAGGGAACGACAGAAGATGAGATGGCTGAATGGCATCACCGACTCGATGGCCGTGAGTCTGAGTGAACTCCGGGAGTTGGTGATGGACAGGGAGGCCTGGCGTGCTGCGATTCGTGGGGTCAAAAAGAGTCAGACACAACTGAGCGACTGAACTCTAGATAGCATATTCAAAAGCACAGACATTACTTTGCTGACTAAGGTCTGTCTAATCAAGGCTATGGTTTTTCCAGTGGTCATGTATGGATATGAGAGTTGGACTGTGAAGAAGGCTGAGAGCTGAAGAATTGATGCTTTTGAACTGTGGTGTTGGGGAAGACTCTTGAGAGTCCCTTGGACTGCAAGGAGATCCAACCAGTCCATTCCAAAGGAGATCAGTCCTGGGGGTTCTTTGGAAGGAATGATTCTAAAGCTGAAACTCCAGTACTTTGGCCACCTCATGTGAAGAGTTGACTCATTGGAAAAGACTCTGATGCTGGGAGGGATTGGGGGCAGGAGGAGAAGGGAACGACAGAAGATGAGATGGCTGAATGGCATCACCGACTCGATGGCCGTGAGTCTGAGTGAACTCCGGGAGTTGGTGATGGACAGGGAGGCCTGGCGTGCTGCGATTCGTGGGGTCAAAAAGAGTCAGACACAACTGAGCGACTGAACTGAACTGAACTGAACTGTTCACATTGGCATTGGTTTTCTCATTTCTGAAACAGAGATGATAAGCACCTCTGCCATATATGTCCCTTCATTGCTCTCTGTGCCTCAGTTTCCTCCAAGATTAAACCGGAGGATATTTATATCAACCTCTAAAATGGGTTGGAGGGTTTGATGAGTTGCGTATGCAAATCAGTTGGCCTGAAATAATGCTACATAAGCAATTCTCATCTGCACACTGGGACACCTTGGGGACTTCAACTCTGATACTTGGGTACCACTTCCAGAGATTCTGGCTTTATTGGTTGGGGCTACAGCCTAGGTATGTGAATTTTAAAAGCTGCACCCCACTCCCCACCCTACCGGGTGGTTTCAATGTGCAATCAAGGTTGAGAATCACTGGTTGAAATATTTTCTCCCAATCCCACATTTCAAGCTTCAGTGAAAAAGCCAGATCAGGATTATAATGATCTGGTTGGAGGGAGTCTGGGTGAGGGATAAAGCTTCAATTTCCTTCTAAAGATAATACCAACAACAGCAAGGCAACATGGCTAATGGCCAGTGATTGTTAGAGCTTCCAGGCACAACAGGCACAGTGCTAAGTGCTTTCTACGCATTTTTCTCACAAGGATCTTATGACCCTCGAGCTACTATCATCACGTTAAACCGATGAGGAAACTGAGGTTCAGAGAATTTGTGTTACTTGCCTAAGGTGGCGCAGCTACTCTTTGTCAGAACTGGGCTGTCTGTCACCCAGGTTGTTTTGACGGTGGATCTTGTGTTCTTTGCCACAGTGCTGTCTTACTCAGAGCAATGAGGTGGCCTCAGGATGGAAATTTACAGCTCAGTGGCTTTAAGGATGACAAATACTAGCAGAAACCATTCATTATCTTCCTATCATGTGCCAGAGTTGCCTTCTTTCTCCCAACAGCCTTGAGAAGTAGGTGCCATTTGCTCCAATCTCCCAGTTGAGAAACAGGTCCCCCAGGGAATGAAAGTTTCCCCTATGGCTGAGCTGGGACTTGAACTCTTGGCTGCATGACTCCAGGACCCTGAGGGGATGCTGACTGAAGGGGAAGGATGTGCCAACCTCAGCAAGAAGAACAAGAACCCACAGCATGAATCAGTAAGAGGGTTGAATTTTGAACAGATATAACTGTCTTTCCAATTTCTTCCATGCGAAGAAAGTGATTGTCAAATTGGTTTCATTTTTAAGCACACTGTTGAACAATGCCTGTTTATCATAATTGTTCTACAGCTCAGGAGGCATTGCTGGGGAAGCTGAAAAAAAAAATACAGCATCTGGTGTTGGCTTCCTGCTGAGAGTCTGCTGAGCTCATCAGTGTGGTGTTGGTGGGGGTCTCATCCTTGGTGTTCTCCTTTGTGCTCCTCATCAGAGTGTCCCTGCGACAGGAGAATGGACAGTCTGGGTCAGCCATCATATCCCTGTCACTCTCAGCTGAGGCTTTTAATTTCCCCAGCCTCTGACCTCTGCCCATTTCCAAGCTGAACCAATATTGCTGGGGCAGGGGAGAGAAAAGAGAAAACAATAATAATGATGGCAGAAGCAGACGGCTGACCACCAAAGAATTATGTTTTTCACCTCCAACTGTGTAGAAATGTTGCTGAAAAGAGGCTGCCACGCCAAGGGCTCAATTTCTCAGCCTCCTTTGCATCTAAGGAGGCCCACGTGACCAGTGCTGGCCAATGGAATGTGAGCAGAAGTGATGCATGTCACTTTTGGATTAAAGTGTGTGCCTTTCCCCATTGTCCATGGTCTGGAGAAGATTCTAGATGAAGGCAGACCCCCCCTCTCCTGAAGCCTGGCTCTCATCGTGACCATGTAGAAGCTGCCCAACCAGGAACATCACACTGGATGGTCCATGAGTGAGAGAAAGTTTTCTTATGTGAGATCACTGAGATATCTGTTATAGCAGCTAGCTTTACCTTAACCAACCCATGTCTTCCCTCTGCCTAGAACTCTCCTTTTGTCTGCTTTCCCCAGCCAACTCCAGTTCATCCTGCAGATCTTACCTAGCACTCTTCTTCCCCCAGGAAGTCTTTTGATTCCCCAGAATTGCTTCCTTCTTCTACATCCTCTGGTTCCTTGGCTACTTATCCATCACCCTTAGTGTCAAGGAGCTTATGTGTTTGTTTTATTTACGGTTCTATGCCAGCAGCCAGCACAGAGCCAGGTACATCGCATGGCTTGGTAATGTTTGTGGGAAGCATGTCTTATTCCAAGTTTGCTTATCCTGTGCTGTGCAGAGGATTCACAGGTGATAAAGGTACAATGTTATTCAGAGTTCTGGCAGGAAGCACAAGGCACACTGCAAAAGGCAACTGAGGACAGTTTATTGAAGGGGCTTTGTACAGAAGCCTTGGCTAGTTTGAGGACAATCAGCAAGAGATGGTGGTGTTCTCTGGGACTAGCCACAGCAGGGACCCATAAGCTATCAGAAGTTAAAGGGAGCTGTGGGCAAGGGAGAGACTTACCAAGGGGACCTGTTTCATTAGAGGAAGAGGAGAATAAATACTCTACCTTCTGATGTCCTCTGAGCACCTCCCATCAGCCAAACTCAGTCTAAACCAGAGAGCAAGGGAGGTGATCGATGCAAACCTTAGAAGTTAGGCTCTTGGCAAAACTCTAATTCAAAAAGATACATGCACCCCTATGTTCAGAGCAGCAATGTTCACAATAGCCAAGACATGGAAACAGCCTCAATGTCTACCAACAGATGAATGGACTAAGAATATGTGGTACATATATGCACTGGAATACTACTCAGCCGTGAAAAGAGCAGCATCGTGCCATTTGTAGCAACATGGATGCGACTAGAGATTATCAGGACTTCCCTGGTGGCTCAGACGGTAAAGAGTCTGTCTACAATGCAGGAGACCCGGGTTCAATCCCTGGGTTGGGAAGATCCCCTGGAGAAGGAAATGGCAATCCACTCCAGTACTCTTGCCTGGAAAATCCCGTGGACAGAGGAGCCTGGTAGGCTACAGTCCATGGGGTCGCAAAGAGTCGGACACAATTGAGCGACTTCACATTCACTTTAGAGATTATCATACTAAGTGAAATAAGTCAGTAAGAGAAAGGCAAATACCATCTGATATTAGTTACACATGGAATCTAAACCATGGCACAAATGAGCCTATTAATATCTATGAAACAGAAGCAGACTCACAGACATAGAGAACAAATTTGTGGCTGTGGGGGTCGGGGGAAGGAGAGGGATGAGCTGAGAACTAGGGGTTATAGATGCAAACTCTTACACTCAGAATGGATGAACCACAAGGTCCTACAGGGAATTATATCCAATCTCCTGAGATAAACCATCAAGAAGAAGAATATAAAAAAGAATGTATGTATGTGTATAACTGAGTTGTTCTCCTGTATAGCAGGAATTAGCCCAACACTGTAAATCAACTACACATCAATAAAAAACATTTTTTTTTTCTGGGACTGTATCTGAGAAATTTTAAGAACTACAGTGGAATGCTGATTCTACAACGAAAAAAAAAAAAAGGCTTCTGGGTAGAAGGTAGAGAAGGGGTGAATCTGGAGGGACAGACAGCGTAGAGTATAAACCTGTGATGGTGACTTGCTCCCCACTACCTGTGCTTATGCTCCAGATGCTGACTTGAGCACAGTCCTTGAAGGTGTCATTCTAGGCGGGTACAGACTGAAAGGGCAGCCTGCACCTCGGAGATGCCAGACACAAGAGAAGCACCCCTGTCGGTAATGCAGGCAGACATCACTGTCCCCTACTCACACCCCTGGGTCCTAGAGAACTGCAGTCAGCCAGCGCCCCCTCCCAGGGCGAGAGCCGCGATCTGACATGCTTTCCCACTTGTCACTAGTCCAACCTCCCCAACAGCAACTCTCCAGAGACAAGGGAGTGGCATTCATAACACAGTGGATAATTATTCTTCAAATGAATTAAACCAGCACGGGGCACCCTGGATGAATAAATCAAAGCAGAAGGAGGGCAGATTTCATAGAACCAAATGGCCGTGGCTGCCCTTTGTGATAGATTTGTGCAAGGGGTCTCTTTTGTCACCACCCAACATTTATAAGCGATGCCTCTCCTCCCTGGCTTTCAGCAATTTCCCATGCCAAATGAAGATAAATGTCAGATGAGCAAACAGCCTTCAAATTGCTATTGAAAATATTTTGAAGAAGCCACGAAATGCCAGGCTTTCTGCCTACCATTGAGATTCTATTTATCTCCTGAAGAATGTGACCCCTCCACCCTGCAGAAACTAAATACTGCTCGGTGCTGGAGGTAGGGAGGTAGCACCCAACTGCTATCGTAAGAAATTGGCAGTGCCCAAGTGATTCTCTCCAGCTGGGTGAATTTCCATCCAGTTAATGTCAGCTGACCAGGGCCCCAAGAGGGTGACATCTTTCACTGTTTGTTTAGCAGCTAATAGATGCCAGACTTTGAGTTCAGCAGTGGACCAAATGGGCGGTGTTCTTATTCTCATCCATTCTTATTCTCTTACTGTTTTTAATTTATTTTTATTGATGTGTGTTGGTATACAATGCTGTGTGAATTTCTCCTGTACAGAAAGTGACTCATTAAACACATGTGTTTTCTGTTCTCTTCCATTATGGTTTATCACAGGATATTGAATGTAACTCCCTGTGCTCTACAGTAGGACCTGGTGGCTTATGTATCCTGTGTGTAATAGTTTTCAGCTACCAACCCCGAATTCCTGGTGCATTCCTCCCGCTTTTCACTCCCCCTTGGCAACCGCAAGTCTCTCCTCTGTGTCTGTGAGTCTGTTTCGTAGATAGGTTCATTTGTGTCATGTTTTAGATTTCACAGACAAGTGATAACATGTGATATTTATCTTTTCCTTTCTGACTTATTTCACTTTAGTGTGATAGTTTCTAGGTCCATCTGTATTTCTGCAAATGACATTATTTCATTCTTCTCTAGGGCTGAGTAGTATTCCATTGTATATATGTACCACATCTTAATCCAGTCATCAGTCCATGGACACATAGGTTGTGCCAATGTCTTGGCTATTGTGAATAGAGCTGCTATAAACATAGACACGCACATATCTCTTTTTGAGTTACAGTTTTGTCTGCCCAGGAGTGGGAATGCTGGGTCATACGGCAATTCTATTTTTAGTCTAAATCTTCCTTGAACACCATTCTGTGAAGTTTCCCCTGAAGGGCTGGTGTTGGCATTAATCAGGAGAAGGGCATGATAGAAAGGATTGTGTTCCAGGGTGGTGGGGTTAGTTGGACTCTGATGGAAAGAAACCCAAAGTGAAAGCCAAGTCGCTCAGTCGTGTCCGACTCTTTGCGACCCCATGGACTGTAGCCTACGAGGTTCCTCTATCCATAAACTTTTCAGGCAAGAGTACTGGAGTGGGTTTCCATTTCCTTCTCCAGGGGATCTTCTCGAATAAGGGATTGAGTCTGGGTCTCCAGCATTGCAAGCAGTCGATTTTACCATCTGAGCCACCAGGGAAGCTCCCTGTACTTTGATGGGACTGTAAATTAATTAATGTGACTGTATCTATTTCCCTGACCAGGGACCAAGACAGGTCCCCGGTATTGAGAATGTGAAGTCTTAGCCACTGGACAGCAGGGAAGTCCTTCAAGCAGTTTAATCATCAGCTGTGAGACTTTGGCACATGGCATAGTCTCCAGAGCCTCAGTTTCCTCACGTGAAGATCACATCCACACCCTGGTAACTCCTCGTTGGCCTCTTTGTCTATAACAAATCAAGTCTTTTACAGCACCAGACACCACTTGTTCAAAATGAGTGCAATTTGACTTTTCTGCATGGGGTTACTTATTTTTCTCTGCCTCCGCCTCACTGGATTGCAAAATGTACGAGTCTTTGCTAAGGTACAATCTTCTCTGAGTGTCTGGCAGATGGCAGGTTCTTCATGAATATGTACTGAATGAATGAGTGAACAAATGAATGAATGTGCATATGCCACAGTCACATTAACTAACTTACAGGCCACAGTCACGTTAATTAACTTACAGGACTTTGAGTCTCACAGCTGATAATTAAACCGCTGGAGGGATTTCCTTGCTGTCCAGTGGCTAAGACTTTACATTCCCAAGGCAGGGGACCTGTATTGGATCCCTGGTCAGGGAAATAGATCCCATATGCTGCAACTGAAGATTCTGCATACTGCAGTGAAGACTGAAGATCCTGGGTGCCACAACTAAGACTCGGTGAAAATTGAATACATTAATAAATATTTTTTAAAAGCTGGAATTTGAACCCAGGAGAGGGGTTGGATTCCAATGTTTTCCTTTGACAGTAATAATTCTCAAATGTTAGCATGCCCGAGCATCTCCTGGAAAGCTTGTTAAAATACAGACCACTGGTCCCTCTGATTTTGGAAGTCTGCAGTATTTGCATTGGGAGATGGCAGCCCACTCCAGTACTCTTGCTTGGAAAATCCCATGGGTGGAGGAGCCTGGAAGGCTGCAGTCCATGGGGTCGCTAACAGTTGGACACGACTGAGTGACTTCACTTTCACTTTTCACTGTCATGCATTGGAGAAAGGAATGGCAACCCACTCCAGTGTTCTTGCCTGAGAATCCCAGGGACAGGGGAGCCTGGTGGGCTGCTGTCTATGGGGTCGCACAGAGTCGGACACGACTGAACTAACTTAGCAGCAGCAGCCAGTGCTGCTGGTCTGGGGACCACACTTGGGGACTACTTTGTACAACATGGAAGCTTTGGCTGGTCCCCAGAGGAGGGAACTCTGTGCTGGATGAAGTCATTGTGGGAAGAAGAAAAGACACATCAGGCTGAAAGCCTGACAAAGGCTGGAAGACTGTAAGGGTCCTGTGTTGCCGAAGTGTTTGCTGTAGAAAAAGAGGCAGGTCTGTGACAGAATCTTAGGTTGTAACTGTTTGTTCCTACCCATCCATGGCAGCTGCTAGTGAGGACCTGAACTGCCCTCCCATTCATCGCTCCGGTTAATAGTTTATCAGCCCACTGGAGCAAGAAGCCCTCACAGGTCCCCATGTCCAGGTTCACTTATCGGTGCTGTCCTGTTCACCTCCTTGATTTTAGCTTGAGAAAAAAAGAAACTGGCTCTCTTTTGGATTGGCAAGAAAATCTTTTCTTTTTTAATAACGTTTGGTTGCACTGGGTCTTCATTCTGGTGAACGGGCTTCTCTCTAATTGCGGTGTGTGGGCTTAGTTGCCCCACGGATGTGGGATCTTAATTCCCCGACCAGGGGTGGAAACGGTGTCACCCACATTGCAGACTCTTAACCATTGGACCACCAAGGGAGTCCAAGAAAACATTTTCTGACTCTAAATGTGTGATTCTGGAAATGTCATAAATATAGTTATTTTCAAAAAATATTTGCTGATGGCAATGAAGAGGACCAAAATATTCCTGCCTCCATAGAACCTCCTTGTGGGTTTGGAGGTCAGGAGCTGGGCAATGAACAAGATCACTGTAGACAGTGACTGGTATTTTGAAGACATTAACACAGAGTGCTATAACATCTTGTGTGTGAGTGTTACTTTAAATAATGTAATCAGGGAAGGCCTCTCGGAGAAGGTGACATTTTAGCTGGAGCCAGTGTAATTTTAATGACGTATCTTTTAATTTCATGATTGCAGTCGCTGTCTGCAGTGATTTTGGACTTTAGATTTGCTGAAATCCCATTGTCCCACCAGCCAAAGCAAGTCACGTGCTTGGGCTCAGACTCAAGGTAGGGAGAGACCACCAAGTGAAAAAGAAAGTGTGAAAGTGTTCATCTCTCACTCGTGTCCAACTCTGTGTGACCCCATGGACTGTGGCCCTCCGGGATCTTCTGTCTGTGGAATTCTCCAGGCAAGAATACTGGCGTAAGTAGCCATTTCCTTCTCCTGGGGATCTTCCTAACCCAGAGGTCGAACCCAGGTCTCCTGCATTGCAGGCAGATTCTTTGCCAACCGAGCCGTCAGGGAAGCTCAGGGAGAGACCATGAAAGGGCTTACATTCCAGGAGGTATGGTGCACTGGGAGCTGCCCGCATTGTAGTCTACCATAGCTTGTTCAATAGGCGAAGATTAAGGTGCTGGAGCATGGAGAGCTCAGAAAACACGGGACAAGCTGAGAACAGAGGGCAGGGTGGAACTCGCTCAGGTATGGTTTTGTAGTCCATATCAAGAGATTTTCGTTTTCTTCTAAGTGTAAGTGAATTCACTGGAGAATTTAAAACATGAGGGTGACACAATTTGAGGAAGACCCTTTTGGGTGCTGTGCAGAGAACTGATTGTAGGGAGAGAAGTTAGACCATTAGGAGACCACTGCACTTGTCTGGGGAGAAATGACAAGGACTTGAGTGAGGATGGTGGCATCAGAGAAGGAGAAAAGTGGATGGCTTCAGGATATACTTGGAGGTAGACCCGACTGGATTTATTGATGGGCAGTGAGGGAGTGGTCAAAGATTCTTCCAAGGTTTCTGGTTCAAGCATCTTGGCGGGAGACGGTTACCTTAACTAATGTGTAGTAGCAGTCGTTTTGGTAGAGGCTGTGAATAAGAATTTCATTTTGGACAGATCATATTGTAGATGCCTCTGAGAAGTCCAGGAAACTCAAGTGAGATGCTGGGAGGGGTTGGGGGCAGGAGGAGAGGGGACGACAGAAGATGAGATGGCTGGATGGCATCACGGACTCAATGGACGTGAGTCTGAGTGAACTCCGGGAGTTGGTGATGGACAGGCAGGCCTGGTGTGCTGCGATTCATGGGGTCGCAAAGAGTCGGACACGACTGAGTGACTGAACTGAACTGAACTGAACTGGATGTTTAGATCTGGAGCTTGGAAAGCATATGCCAGCTACAGCCATGGGGCTAATGATGTTGATCTTTGGAGCTGAATGAGCTATGAGAGGCTACAACGTGGTGATTTCCAGTGGACCACACCTCCTGGAATACATGTCCTGTGGAGGTCTCTCCCTACCTTGAGTCTGAACGCAGCTGTGTGGCTTGCTTTGGCCAGTGGGACAAGGGGATTTCAGCAAATCTAAAGTTCAATAGCTGCTGGCACCGGGGATTGACCTCCGGGAACATTCCCTCTTAGAAGATGTTCATCCTATTATTAATATCAAGCCAGTATAGATTCCTGGGGAAAGAGAGCCCGCTGGCATAGAACTGGTGCGACAGCCAGCATCAAGCTTCAATCGTGTGAACAAGCCTTCTTGGATGTCCCAGCTTTGTCCAAGCTTCCAGGTGACTGGAGCTCTGCAAGTGGCCTCAGACAACACCATGTGGAGTAAAAGAAAAGCCCGACTGAGTCCTGCCCAAGTTAACAACCCACAAAGCATGAGAAAGAACAAATCATTATTCTCTGAAGCTAAGTGTTGGGGTGGTCCATTACCCAGCAATAGAGAACTGCAGCAGAGGCCAAGCAAGGTCATGCCCCCGAGCCTTTGCATCTGCAGTTATTTTGCCTAGGATTGCAATTTCACAAAATCTTCTGGCTTACTCCTCATTACACTGGTTCCAGCTAAAATGTCGCCTCTGCTGAGAGGCCTTCCTTGGTTGTACTAGTTAAAGTAGCATCCGTACACAAGGCCTCAAAGCATTCTGTGTTGGTGCCCTCAAAACACCAATCACTTCTAAAGTGGTTTTATTCATTGCCTCCAGACATTTGGCCCACATCGGGTGGTGTTGCCCCATCTGTGACAGCAAAGTGAGGTCAAGCATACCTAATGTTGACTGGTATTGCTATCTGACCCTTTAAATTTCAAGGCTGATCCAGCTCATTTTAAGCTGAGGGCACTGAGGTTCAGGGAGGAAGGGATTTGCTCAGGATCACGGGGTGTTAGTGGCAGACTTCTACCTCCTTTCTCTGTGCTTAGGTGACTCCATGGGTCTCTGACTGTGGGCAGAGGCCCCAGACCCCAGGCACAGATGTGTCTCTACAGATGGACTTTGCCATTTAAACACAGACCCTTAGTTGACTGTTTGCACTGTTACCCTTCATCCCACTGGTGAGTTTCAGAAGCTGCTAGATTTCCAGAAGTGAAAGCCCATTGGGAGGTTAACTTGTCTGAAGATACATGATGTGGCACCTGTTCCTCCACTCACCCTCCACCTAACATTCTGGGGTAGTGGACTTTCCAGAGGAGGCAAGTGAATGAAACCTGGACAATTGCTTTGTACATGGAGATTAGGTTCTCAAGCCAGAATGTAGGAGAAAATAATGGAGAGCCAAAATTTTGGGAAAATATATCAAATTGCACGTGAAGGACAATGGCTGTTATCTTGTGTACGTTGTGTTTTTTCCTCAACGAGTACAACACAGCTGCTTTTGCTTCTAACTTTAGTACAGATGACTGTTTCCTTGTTGAGTACTGGGTGAAGGAAATGACCTGTGATTAGAAGCTCTTCTGTGATACTTACTTTGAATCACATGAGGGGAATGCAGAGGAATGACTCTCCACTACGCCTACCATCTCTCTTCCAGAACAGTCCTGCTGTTTGCCTCTCTCTTTTTGATTTCTTTATCTTGCCGGATGGCACTGGGGGTAAAGAGTCTGCCTGCCATTGCAGGAGACTTAGGAGATGTGAGTTGGATCCCTGGGTCAAGAAGGTCACCTGGAGAAGGAAATGGCAACCCACTCCAGTATTCTTGCCTGGAGAAACCCATGGACAGAGGAGCCTGGTGGGCTACGTCCATGGGGTCGCAAAGAATTGGACACGACCGAAGCAACTTAGCATGCACAGCTCATGTTAACAATGTTAATCATGTTCGTAATGCTTGCTATGCATCTGATATGCCTCTAAAAGCTTTACTTGCATTGATTTTCTTTAATGCATGATCAATCCTATGAAGTGAGAACTATTATTAACCTCACTTTTCAGACAAGGCAAGTGAAAAACCAGAGAGGCTAAATCATTTATAGTAAGGATTTGAATCTAGAACTTTTGGTTCCAGAGTCTGAACCCTTTATACTGCCCTATGCATGCCTGCTTAGTCGCTCAGTCATGTCTGACTCTTTGTGACCCCATGAACTATTGCCCGCCAGGCTCCTCTGTCCGTGGATTTTCCCAGGCAAGATTACTGGAGCGGGTTGCCATTTCCTTCTCTAGGGGATCTTCCTGACCCAGGGATTGAATCCGTGGCTCCTGCATTGGCAGGTGGATTCTTTGCCACTAGAACCACCTGGGAAGTCCCTATGCTGCCCTAGCCTTAATATTAACCTTAACTCTAACTTCAACTCAAGACTGAAGTTGCATGGCAAACTAGTGGTGACCTCAGACTGAAGAAAATTTTTCTCACCCAGAAGAAAATTCTTCACACCTGGCTCAGATCTTCCCTTTTGGCCTGGCTTCCCTGCACTTGTGCCGGGAGCAGCCCCACTTGCTGACTGCAGCATTCATCACCTGTTATCTGGGGCAGTCTCCAGTGCTCTGGCTAAACAGGTACTCCAAGGCTCAAATCTCATTTCTCCAATCCATTCAGAGCTTTATTGATCTTGCCTGACATTTCCTTCTTCAGATTCTCAGCCCCATGCAGCTGGACAAATGGCCTTTGCCCCTCTGAGTCTCACAGGAGCTGCAGCTGTTTAACCAGCTCAGGGCTCTGGGTTAATGGAGAAGAAATGGGGCCAGGGAGAGGATTGCCTTGGTAGATGGGAAAGGGGCACTGACCTCCTGGGGACTCCAGAGTACTCTCCCTGGGGATTCCTAAAAGCATTGATTTCAGCACTTTATGTTTTCAAGGCAGCTCTCTCTGAAGTCCTAGAAGAGCCGTGCAGCGGATCTTTCATTCAAGAGCTACAGAAGAAGGGATCAATAGGGGACCTTCGTGCCTGTTGGGGTGAGGACACGGCAGCAGATTCCTGGGAACTAGTAAGGCTGAGATGTCTGTGTAGACCACCCAGGAGTTGGTATTTGAGGGCTGGCATCTCAGTGTTTCTGCCCTGTACTCTATGATGAATGTATCTTTGGTTTCCCAAAGCAGGGGATGTAGCAGAAGCTGAAGAATTTTGTGGCACCGGATGAGTGAATGGTGACCCACTGCCCAACAGAAAGACATGGCTATTGTCATTTAGGTTTTATGAAGTTAGATTTAAAAAAAAATTAAAGTGTAGATGATTTACAACGTTGTGATTTACAATGCTTCCTTGGTTGCTCAGATGGTAAAGAATCCACCTGCTATGCAGGAGACCCGTCTTTTTTAGATTCTTTTCCCATTTAGGTTATTACAAAGCATTGAGTCTAGTTCCCTGTAGGTCCTTGCTGAAGTCAGATCTTTGATAAGGCTTTCTGACTGTTGGCATGTAGGAAGCGGATTTGTTTGTTGGGAGATATGGCTTGAAGTAACAGTGGATGATTGCCTAGCGTAAAAACAGTTGCTCAATAATAATAACAGAGAACACTTCTGTAGAATTTTTTTGTTTGCTTTGTTTTGTTGTATTTATTTCTTTATTTGGTAGTGCTTAACTTGGTTAGGAAGCCCATTTCAGAAATAA
The DNA here is from genome assembly GCA_006408695.1 of Aepyceros melampus. NCBI lineage: Eukaryota > Metazoa > Chordata > Mammalia > Artiodactyla > Bovidae > Aepyceros > Aepyceros melampus. Next base: position 74,302 of record SJXQ01007092.1, on the reverse strand, counting down.
TAACAGCACCACTGCTCAAGGTGATTGGTTTGTAACTGTCCAATCCTCTTGGGACATATACTTTCAAGTTTATTACTTTCTCTTTTTTTAAGTTCATTTATTTATTTATTTTTTTGAAATTAACTTTTTATTTTATATTGGAGCATAGATGATTAACAATGTTGTGATAGTTTCAGGTGGACAGCAAAGGGACTTAACCATACATATGCATGTATCCATTCTCCCCTAAACCCCCCTCCCTCCAGGCTGCCACATAACCTTGAGCAGAGTTCCCTGTGCTCTACAGTAGGCCCTTGTTGGTTATCCATTTTCAATACAGCAGTGTGTACATGTTGGTCCCAAACTCCCTAATTAGCTCTATCTCCCATTCTTTCCCGCTGGCAACCATAAGTTCGTTCTCCAGTCCATAGAATTTTTGATGAGCCACATGCAGTTCTAAACATTTACCTCACATTTAACATTAACTCACTTAATACTTACGGCAGCTCCATGGGTGGATGTTCCCCACACTTTACAAATGCAAAAATGGATGAATGGATTGTAACTCACCCTGTTTGGATAGCTCAGTAGACCCCGGTTCGATTCTTGGGTCAGGAACATCCTCTGGAGAAGGGAAAGGCTACCCCACTCCAGTATTCTGGCCTGGAGAATTCCATGGATTGAATAGTCCACGGGGTTGCAAAGGGTTGGACACGACTGAGTGACTTTCACTTTCACTTTTCACCCAAACCACCCCACACTCTCTTCTGTCTGTCTCTCTGTCATCTGTCCTGATGGTTGTCACAGGTGCTAGCCTGTCACTCACGTCCACTCGATTTGATGAACCCCTAAAACCATCTAGATGTGGCGGAGAAGTAAAGATCTAGAAGCGGTTTGTTGGGGCTGCTTTGTCTGGTTCTGGAAACAAATTCGGCCCAGTTCAAACACAAGTCTGCAGAGGAGAAAAGGCAGATTTATGGATCCCATATACAGATCATTTGTGCCTTTATTCAGTCATCTATGTAAATCAATTTTTTCCATAAGTATTGAGCATCTACAGTACGCTTGGCTAACATGTCTGTTGGCTTGACCACTCAAATTATTTGCTTACTCAGGAGAGAACAGAGCAGAGAGGCAGGGACTCTCTAGAAGGGGTGATGTACCCTTGATAGCATCACTGGGGCCCCTGGGTTCTGGTCTGACACGGCCTTTAACTTGTCCAAAGCTGAGCGCTCTGTCCATGGTCTTTGGCCCATCTCTCTGCTCAAAGCTGTTGTCTGGTTTTTTTCAGGCCTCTTAGAACTTTGACCTGTGCTCCATGGTTAGAAGGCTTGAAGGCACACAGGACGTCTCCTTGTCCTGGGATAGGGGGCACCCCATGCTCCTGGCACACATCCGTTGAGAGACCATTAGGTGCCTTCATCATGTGTGGCACAGCTGGCTGTCCAAACAAAACAAACACAGTAAGACCTTCCCAGCAGTTGACCCTACTAAGCAGATAAGGGCAGGTGGTGTGGGCCAGGGTGTTTGGGATGCCCTCACTTCTGCCTCTTCCTGGCTATTTGGTTCTGAACAAGCTTCTGCGCTCACAACAGACTGTGACACAAAAAAGAAACAAGCGTTTGGTTGTGTCAACTCCCCAATATTTTAAGGCTATTATAGGAGTTAGTGAGTCCTGTGATGAGTGCATTAAAAGTAGAATGTTGGAGGTTTGGGGAATGCCGCGTGGGGCCATGTACGGGGCAGGGGCAGCTGCTCTGGGACTGCCGGGGATTGAAAGGGATCTTGGAGGTGGAGGCAGTTCTAGCTGGAGTTCTTACTGTGGCCTGATTCTGGCTGATGGTGCCGTTTCCGCCCCTCTTTGGAGGTAGGTTTACTCTTTGCTACCCTCCCCAGCGGAACACAGCAGGTCCCCAGGGGACAGCAGGGTTTGCTTCATATGGGAGGGTCTTAGCACAGCTGGTGAGAGTGGAGGGGTTGGGTTTCCACCTTTCTCATGAGGCCTCTGGGTCCCCTCCCCAGGCCTGCCCTTCCGAGGTGAGGCTGCTCTTTCTGGTTATCACATTGCCGGCTGTCCTTCCTGTGAGCCCTGTGAGGGTCAGCAGGAAAGAGCCTGCCAGTGAGACAGAAAATTTTTTTAAACAACAAATCATTAAAAAAAATTATAAACATGTCTCAAATATTACATGGGGCATGTTGGGTGTCCTGAATTATTATTTGCTAAAATCTGACGATTTATTCATGATGGCTAACTGGAAATTTTTGATGAAGGTCAAAGATTAAAAAAAGAAAATATTTATTTATTTTCGTTGCTCTAGGTCTTTGCTGCTGTGCTGTGCTAAGTCACTTTAGTTGTGTCTGCCGACTCTTTGCAACCCCATGGACTATAGTCCACCAGGCTCCTCTGTCCATGGGATTCTCCAGGCAAGAATACTGGAGTGGGTTGCCATTTCCTCCTCCAGGGAATCTTCCCGACTCAGGTTGTGTGGAGGCTGTGTGCAGGGTTTCTCTGGTTGCGGAGATTGGGGAGGGGTGGGGGCTGTCTCTTATACACATCTTTTACAGTTATTTATTTGAAATCAGCAGCCACCATTTTTTTTTTAACATGCAGCTGCTCTTAACAAACAAATCACTGTCTTGAGTTGCGCTTAACAGCCCAGGGACGCAGCAGGCAGGAAGCCCTCCCCAGTATGTTCTTTGCACATTTATAGAGCACTCCAGCTATACCACTAGGCAGCCCACTGACCACTGCCAAACCTAGAGATGGCCCAGATTCATCAAACTGAGGTTAAGAGTGCATAATAAATACACAGGCACACAGGCACACGCACAAGAAGGGCATCACGGATAGGTGGAGGAAGGGCATCAGGTTCCCAGCAGTTGACCCTACTAAGCAGATAAGGGCAGGTGGTGTGGGCCAGGGTGTTTGGGATGCCCTCACTTCTGCCTCTTCCTGGCTATTTGGTTCTGAACAAGCTTCTGCGCTCACAACAGACTGTGACACAAAAAAGAAACAAGCGTTTGGTTGTGTCAACTCCCCAATATTTTAAGGCTATTATAGGAGTTAGTGAGTCCTGTGATGAGTGCATTAAAAGTAGAATGTTGGAGGTTTGGGGAATGCCGCGTGGGGCCATGTACGGGGCAGGGGCAGCTGCTCTGGGACTGCCGGGGATTGAAAGGGATCTTGGAGGTGGAGGCAGTTCTAGCTGGAGTTCTTACTGTGGCCTGATTCTGGCTGATGGTGCCGTTTCCGCCCCTCTTTGGAGGTAGGTTTACTCTTTGCTACCCTCCCCAGCGGAACACAGCAGGTCCCCAGGGGACAGCAGGGTTTGCTTCATATGGGAGGGTCTTAGCACAGCTGGTGAGAGTGGAGGGGTTGGGTTTCCACCTTTCTCATGAGGCCTCTGGGTCCCCTCCCCAGGCCTGCCCTTCCGAGGTGAGGCTGCTCTTTCTGGTTATCACATTGCCGGCTGTCCTTCCTGTGAGCCCTGTGAGGGTCAGCAGGAAAGAGCCTGCCAGTGAGACAGAAAATTTTTTTAAACAACAAATCATTAAAAAAAATTATAAACATGTCTCAAATATTACATGGGGCATGTTGGGTGTCCTGAATTATTATTTGCTAAAATCTGACGATTTATTCATGATGGCTAACTGGAAATTTTTGATGAAGGTCAAAGATTAAAAAAAGAAAATATTTATTTATTTTTCGTTGCTCTAGGTCTTTGCTGCTGTGCTGTGCTAAGTCACTTTAGTTGTGTCTGCCGACTCTTTGCAACCCCATGGACTATAGTCCACCAGGCTCCTCTGTCCATGGGATTCTCCAGGCAAGAATACTGGAGTGGGTTGCCATTTCCTCCTCCAGGGAATCTTCCCGACTCAGGTTGTGTGGAGGCTGTGTGCAGGGTTTCTCTGGTTGCGGAGATTGGGGAGGGGTGGGGGTGGGTGGGTTACCCTTTAGTTGTGGCATGTGAACTTTTCATTGCAGTGACTTTTCTTGCTGCAGAGCACAGGTTCTAGGGTACGCAGGCTTAGTTGCTCTGTGGCATGTAAAATTCTCCCAGACCAGTGTCCCCTGCAATGCAAGGTGGATTCCCAACCACTGGACCATCGGAGAAGAGGCTGAACTCTTGATCGGGGCTCCCAGGGAGTCCTGAGGGTCACGAACCCACATTGGACCTTGAGCGGCTTTCTAAACTGAGTTGAATCTTTCCGTCTCACTGGATTGGGGGCCTCCCCTTCCTCGTGAGACAGACTTCCTGTTCTGACTTCCTGTTCTGACTCTGTCAAGTGGCTTCTCCCCACTCAGATTCCAAGCTCCGTGGCTGTCAGGCAGCCTCAGTTCTCTGATGGGTTTAAGAAAAATGACTGTAGATAATTTAGAGTTTTCTCTTATTTAGGGTGAGAGACTCCCTGTTTGAGCTGACTACGCTGACGCAGAACCTGAAAAGTAAATTTTCACATGAAATTTTCTCATTTTTAAAAGCTGGCAATTAATTAAAATGATCACAAAAAAGCTGTAAGCTGCCCCAAGCTTGTCTGTTGGCCAAATCCATCAATGCTATCAAGGGTCAGAGGAAGAACAATGGGATTGGGTTTTAGGTATGTAAACAGCAATGTGAATAAAGACTGCAGACCATTTTGAGTCCCAGAAATGTGGAGAGAAAGCCAGAGGATGACTGGAAGTGAAATTAGCCCCTGGGTCCTTTGTGGGGGGCTCTTCAAGGGTCCGCTTTGACTTGCATGTACCTTACTTAGTGTCCACAAGTTCCATGGACATGGTTGATTGGTGGCTGGGCTAAGCTGAGCAGAAGCTACTAAAGAGGAAAGACACGTGGTTTTGAGGGGAGCAGACCTAGGAGAGGCCCCTGAATCTGCACTCACTTTATTCCAACCTGACCCCTGGGCCAGGGTGTCCTGCCTGCCTGCATCTGTGTTTCCCAGCCTCTGAGACCTGATAAGACAGGTCTCTTCCTGCAGAGAGTGACAGGGAGAATTTACAGCCTTTCTGCAGAGAAATAAAACCCTGCCTTCTGCTTGGGCTTCTCATTCTGCTGGCCTCCTCCCCCTCATTCCCCCAGAGATGGGACTTTGAGTGATGAGGGAGGGCTGAAGGGTGGATGGGGAGGGGCAGGGATCTAGAGGGTGATATTCAAAGAGACTTGGAGAGAGGGACAGAGGGAGACAGATTTAGGAGCGCTGAGAGCTACAGAGACAGAGAAAGAGAGAGACAGAAAGTGTAACAGAGAGACAGAGAAAGGTGGATAGGGGAGAGGGGACAGGGAGAGACAAAAAGACAGAGAAAGGAGGACAGATGGATTGACAGAGATCACTTTCTAGGGACCAGGGCAAAACTAGAGAGAAGGGAAACTGGAGTTGGGAGAGACAAACAGAGAAGACAAGGGGGAGAGGTAGAAATAAAAGCATCCAGAGAGACAAAGCAGAATGTGGTTCAGGTCAGCGAGGGGGCAACAGGGAGGCAGAGAGATGGAGGAGGTGAGGCAGGAAGAGAGAGCTCTAAGCTAGGAAGCAGGGATCTGGGGAGAACACCTACACAGAGGGCGAGAGAGGGGAGCTGACGTTGATCGAGGGCTCCCGACGTCAAGGTATATTCCATACACTTGCTGATTACAAATACTTATTTCCTTTCTTGTTGACTCGCTGATAGCCTTCTGGGCTATAGACATCATTGTCTTTACTTGAAAGATGGGGAAACTGAAGTGTACTTGGCTAGGAAGTCAGCGAACTGGGGCATCTGATGCAGTAAACTGACCTGCGCCCGGAGCCTCTTTCTTCACTCAGACACAGAACCCAACACAGGGGAGGCCAGGCTTTGCCATGGGTCCTTAGGTTTCTGAGTCCTCTTAGCCCCTTCTGATTTGGTTGCAAATCAGGGAGGGCTGCAGATGGTTCTGGTAGGGCTTGGTGGGGGAGGGTAGGGGGAGGGTCACAGTCTTCGGGGAGGGAAGGTCGGAAAGGATCTTTCAGATCAGGGAAAGAGGGTGGTCTGACACCACAAGAGATGCCTGAGCAACCTCAGAAAAAGGATCCAAACTCCTCATTCTGGAAGTTAGAGTGTCTAACAGTCTAGATGCAACCTACTTCCAGATGGCCAGCCGGCCAGGAAAGAGCCATTTGTGTGGAATCCTTCTTTCTCCAACTGGGGCTCCAACTTTCTGCTTGAACCCACTCCTTGCTTGCTGCTGGCACAAAGTTCTATCTCTTTGAAGTTTCTCCTCACCCCTCACAGAAGCGAAGGGGATCAGCGGGAAGGCGAGTCCCTTTGGTGTTTTGCTGTTTGAGTTACCTCACCAGTCCTGGCTCTCTGCAAAGGAGGTCATTAAATAAGATCCAGGTGAGAAATCTCTACAGTCTTGTTAATTAGATAGTCATCTCTCTGTATGGGGTGGGGATTGGTTCCAGGACCCACTTTGGACTTGGACACCAAAATTGGCAGATGCTCAAGTCCCTAATATGAAAGGGGTGGCGCTAATATATGGGACTTCCCTGGTGACTCAGATGGTAATGAATCTGCCTGCAATGTGGGAGACCTGGGTTTGATCCCTGGGTCAGGAAGATCCCCTGGAGAAGGAGATGGCTACCCACTCCAGTATTCTTGCATGAAAAATTCCATGGACAGAGAAGCCTGGTGGGCTACTATCCATGGGGTTGCAAGAGTTGGACACAACTTAGCGACTAAACCACAACCAGAGGAGCCTCATGGGCTACAGTCCATAGAGTCACAAGACTCAGACACGACTGAGCGACTAACACTAACATATAAGCTGGACTCACGCTCCCATATACTTTAAATGACCTCTAGATTACTTATCTAATATAATGTAAACGCTATGTAAATAGTTGCTGCCATGTGAAAAATTCAAGTTTTACTTTGTGGAACTTTCTGGAATTTTTTTCCCTGATGTTTTTGATCTGTGGTTGGTTGAACCGGCAGGTGCAGGACTTGTGGATACGGAGGGACACCTGTACACTAGAAGGAAAGTCTGTTTCTTCTGAGGCCTGATTTCTAAGGGGACTGTGGACTCTGAGGTCCTCGGGATCACCCGGGCAGAGGGGTGAGTCTTCACCCATTGTGGAGGGGGCTTTCCCTCTGCTGGCTCCAGGGTGCTCTTCTGTGCTGTACTGCGAGGTGCCAGGGCTGGGGCAGACGGGGTGGGTTGTTCTCCAGAGTGGATAGAGGCAAGTAAAGGGGGCAATGAAGCCCTGGGGAAGAGGACCGGAAGTCAGGTGTGAGGGGTAAGGTGATGCACAGCTGGCCGTTTTCCCCTGAGGATGGAATCTGGGTAGGGACCAAGGAAAGTTATGTTGGAGTCACTTTCCAAGGGCCCAGGGAGGTCGAGTGTGGAGTTTGAGATGGGCGGAGCTTCTTGGATGAAACATGGCTTATGGCCAACGATTCGTGGTCTCCGAAGAAGACTGAACTTCGGGGCCAGAGACCAGGCTTGCCCACTCAGGGCTCTTGTGTGGCAGGGGTTTTATTACAGTAAAATGGGGCACAGAAAGTTTCTGATGGACATCAGAAGGGGGCGGAGAGTGCCCCTCTTGCCAGTCTTAGTGAGAGAGCTATGTACTTTTTAATTAGTTATTACAATAAATCAAAAGAATGTCTCAAGGTTGTAAAGATCTTACCAGACCCACTCTCACAGTTTACATTTTAGGATAACACGATTAACAATAGAAAGATCTTACCAGACCCACTCCCATAATATACACTTTAAGATAATAGGATTCAGTCAGTTCGGTCACTTGTGTCTGACTCTATGCAACCCTGTGGACTGCAGCACCACAGGCTTCCCTGTCCATCGCCAAATCCCAGAGCCTACTCAAACTCTTGTCCATCTCGTGGATAACAGGATTAGTCAGAAGGTTTTCAGGAAGGAGAAACTGTCCTCAAGCAGGATACATTGTCAGACTTTATTTTTTGGGCTTCAAAATCACTGCAGATGGTGACTGCAGCCATGAAATTAAAAGACGCTTATTCCTTGGAAGAAAAGTTATGACCCACCTAGATAGTATATTCAAAAGCAGAGACATTACTTTGCTGACTAAGGTCCGTCTAGTCAAGGCTATGGTTTTCCCTGTGGTCATGTATGGATGTGAGAGTTGGACTGTGAAGAAGGCTGAGCGCAGAAGAATTGATGCTTTTGAACTGTGGTGTTGGAGAAGACTCTTGAGAGTCCCTTGGACTGCAAGGAGATCCAACCAGTCCATTCTGGAGGAGATCAACCCTGGGATTTCTTTGGAAGGAATGATGCTAAAGCTGAAACTCCAGTACTTTGGCCACCTCATGCAAACAGTTTGACTCATTGGAAAAGACCCTGATGCTGGGAGGGATTGGGGGCAGAAGGAGAAGGGGACAACCAAGGATGAGATGGCTGGATGGCATCACGGACTCAATGGACGTGAGTCTGAGTGAACTCCGGGAGTTGGTGATGGACAGGGAGGCCTGGCGTGCTGGGATTCATGGGGTCGCAAAGAGTCAGACACAACTGAGCGACTGAACTGAACTGACAGAGTTTAAACTGAGTTGTTTTGTTGTGTAATCCTCACTTCCGGGCTTACAGAAAATAAAAAACTTTTTATGTGACTGAGGAACCTAAGCTACTCCATTTTGTTAAAAGAAAAACTCCATTTTGTAAGGTTCCAGGAAAAGAGCCTTTGGAAATCCCCTGACCTCATCCCACCACCCACGAGCCAGTCGGACCCCAGACCAGAATCTCCTGACTTAATGTTCAGGAACTTGTGGTCTACCTAGGTAATAGGGACCAATCAAAAACCAACACACAACCTTTCGAAAGAAAGTGATCAATCAGATGTCTCCCTACCTAGAAATTCTTTTTTTCATGAAATGAAGTGAAGTCGCTCAGTCATGTCCGACTCTTTGCGAACCCATGGACTATAGCCTACCAGGCTCCACTGTCCATGGGATTTTCCAGGCAATAGTACTAGAGTGGATTGCCATTTCCTTCTCCAGGGAATCTTCCCGACCCATTCGTGGATAACAGGATTAGTCAGAAGGTTTTCAGGAAGGAGAAACTGTCCTCAAGCAGGATACATTGTCAGACTTTATTTTTTGGGCTTCAAAATCACTGCAGATGGTGACTGCAGCCATGAAATTAAAAGACGCTTATTCCTTGGAAGAAAAGTTATGACCCACCTAGATAGTATATTCAAAAGCAGAGACATTACTTTGCTGACTAAGGTCCGTCTAGTCAAGGCTATGGTTTTCCCTGTGGTCATGTATGGATGTGAGAGTTGGACTGTGAAGAAGGCTGAGCGCAGAAGAATTGATGCTTTTGAACTGTGGTGTTGGAGAAGACTCTTGAGAGTCCCTTGGACTGCAAGGAGATCCAACCAGTCCATTCTGGAGGAGATCAACCCTGGGATTTCTTTGGAAGGAATGATGCTAAAGCTGAAACTCCAGTACTTTGGCCACCTCATGCAAACAGTTTGACTCATTGGAAAAGACCCTGATGCTGGGAGGGATTGGGGGCAGAAGGAGAAGGGGACAACCAAGGATGAGATGGCTGGATGGCATCACGGACTCAATGGACGTGAGTCTGAGTGAACTCCGGGAGTTGGTGATGGACAGGGAGGCCTGGCGTGCTGGGATTCATGGGGTCGCAAAGAGTCAGACACAACTGAGCGACTGAACTGAACTGACAGAGTTTAAACTGAGTTGTTTTGTTGTGTAATCCTCACTTCCGGGCTTACAGAAAATAAAAAACTTTTTATGTGACTGAGGAACCTAAGCTACTCCATTTTGTTAAAAGAAAAACTCCATTTTGTAAGGTTCCAGGAAAAGAGCCTTTGGAAATCCCCTGACCTCATCCCACCACCCACGAGCCAGTCGGACCCCAGACCAGAATCTCCTGACTTAATGTTCAGGAACTTGTGGTCTACCTAGGTAATAGGGACCAATCAAAAACCAACACACAACCTTTCGAAAGAAAGTGATCAATCAGATGTCCCCCTACCTAGAAATTCTTTTTTTCATGAAATGAAGTGAAGTCGCTCAGTCATGTCCGACTCTTTGCGAACCCATGGACTATAGCCTACCAGGCTCCACTGTCATGGGATTTTCCAGGCAATAGTACTAGAGTGGATTGCCATTTCCTTCTCCAGGGAATCTTCCCGACCCAGGAATCGAACCTGGGTCTCCCGCATTGTAGACAGACGCTTTACCGTCTGAGCCACCAGGGAAGTCCCCCTATATAAGCAATGTAATCCAAAACCCAGGGCTCCTCCCTATAGTCGCTGCCTTCGGTAATGGTGGGAGCCCCAGCTCAAGCTTGGTAATAAAGACTCTCTTGCTTTTGCATCGGATATCGGCTCCCTGGTGGTCATTGGGAGATTTCGTGACTTGGGCATAACAGTGACTAAGACTAAGGAATGTAGAGGGAAAAAAAAAAGTTTCTCCTTTTCTCTTCCTTGAGAATTCCAGACCTGATCTCCTCTTCGAGAGCCCCAGACCCCTCTCTCCTCCTCCTCTGGGGACCCCAGACTTCTTATCAACCTACTTAGAAACTGACTCTCTCAAAACTCCATGGAATGGGACAGGTTGATGGACTGAAGGTACCACACCATCTTCCAATGCACAGGATTTTTCATTCTTGGACATTCCTTGGACAGTGCTCCCCTCATCCCTGGAATGACAGCTGGGACTTAATACTCAGTCTTTCTTGCTCTCTGGGCCACTGTTAACAACCAGAGTCCTTCTAGCTTTCTTGTCCTTCTGCTTTCCCTGCAGCATTGCCCAGAGGGCTGACCCACCTGGAAGAGGGGAGGTGTAGTCCATTGGTGTTGGGATGATGACGGGGGTACTGGAGAGGATGCCCAGACATTACCAGCTCTTTGGAAAACTTCTCTTTGGCCACCTTTCTGAGCCCCTCAGGATGGGACTTGGTGGGGAGGTCCACTGACTGTCTTCCTGGAAGAGAGCTCGCCCAAGGGATTTCCAGGAGAGATGAAGTGAAGTGACACATTCAAGTTAGAAGCATCCACCCTTGGTCAATACTGATGCTTGTGGGAAGTGCGTCTGAGCATATTTATTTCCCTGGGAGTAATGAGGTTGAGAAGAGCCAGCTGTGAGTGCGGGAGCCCCACTCAGTCTCCAGATTGTCTGCTGGACTCCACCTGCTCATGGAGTCAACAGCAGCACAGCTGACCTTGACTCTTCCTTGTGAGATGTGATGGAGATTCCCTACTTGGCTGGAAGAGGAAGTGGCTCAAGGAGCAGGGCCTGATGGAGGGAGGAGTTGGCAGGCTTTGGGTTAGAAGTGAGCTCAGGACTCTGAAGTTCGAGGCTGAGAGAAGCAGGGTCAGTGTCTCTGCTTCACTCCCAGGGTCTTGACGCGAGTGAGCCAGGACTGCGACTGACCCCAGGGGAGTGCTTCTGGCTCAGAAAGGCAGCTTCAGCTCTCTGTTTGGTGAGCCCTTGGGTGAGCCTGATTCCAGGAGCAGAAGGTGAATGGCTTCCCCACCCTGGGAGCCTGCACCCATGGGGACCAGTGTCAGGGCCAAGGAGAAGGTCTTCAAAACACTGTCTCCCCTCCTCACTTTTGGTAAGAAGGATAAATGGGTATTTTTGACAGGATAGGCTGCTTGTGGTCATAAGCAATCCCCAAATGTCAGTGGCTTTAAATCAGCACAAAGATTTCTGCTGCTCAGGGGTTTTGCTCCGTGCAGTCTGTGGGACCCCTGTTCTGTCCAGCCTGCAGCTCTGGACTCCTCTAGGTTCTCAGCTCAGGTGGACAAAAATGAGTGAGAGGATTGCATGGGAGTTTCTGGATCAGGCTGAGAAGCGGCACACAGCAGCGTGTCCACGTCCCTCGGGCCCAGGATTTTGTCCCAGGAAGACTTTGCCTGGCTATGGGGGAAGGAAGGCTGTCCCCAGGGATTCCCCTTAGAACCACTGGTTAGAATTGGTCCATGTTGGTACCTTTATGAGTAAAGGAGGTGGTGACCTTAATGTTCTAGCTGAGCACCTTGCTATCCTGGACAAAACCTGTGTTTGGGATAGTGTGTGTATGTGTGTGTGTGTGTTATATGCGTGTGCATGTGTGTGCATGTACATGCATGCACACACACATGCATATGTGTTGGTATATGTCTGCAGTGTGCATGCACCTGTATACATGTGTGCATGTGTGTTTATGTGTGTGTGTTCATGGGTATGCATGTATATATGCTTGTGTGTTTGTGTGCATGTGTGTGTGGTTTGTGTACATGTATATATGTGAGCAAGTATATGTGTGCACATATGTTTATGTATGTGTGTGGTGCGTGTACATGTGTATGTGTGTACACACACGAGCATATATGTATGTATAGGTTTTTGTGTGTTTACATATGTGTGTTTGTGTGCGTGTGTGTTTACATATGTGTGTTTGTGTGTGTGTGTGTGTATGCATGTAATGCATATATGTATGTGTGTGTGTGTATGGCAGGCACCTAGCCACGCTCACCAAGCTGCCCAGACAAGAGATCAGTGGCGGTTAAGGACACTGGGTTTTGAGCCAGACACTCTTGGCTTTGAGTCTTGACTGCACACCACCCAGCAGTCTCTGCACTGCTTGGTTTGGGGTCAAGGGAGGGTGGCTGGATGTGAGTGGCTTGGTCTAGCTGGCCCCGTCCTAGAGGTCTGACCCTGGTTCATTCTGCTTGGAGGCAGCCCCTCCACCATTCCTTTGTTAGCGTCTCTGCCTGTGGCATTTGTGCAGGTTAGTCAGAGCAGTCAGAGTTGCAAATGTAAGTATCTAGGGGTCCAGGTTGATCTTCCAAAGAACACTGTGGTGTGGTGGATGGCATGACTCAGGCTCCCCTGAGGCTGGCCCTGGGGAAGAGCTGGGTGGTGCCAGATTTTCAGGGATGTTAAAGAAGCTGCAAGTGAAAACTTTCATGTGCACTCCTCTTGAATGCTAGCGACAAATCACCTGAAACTTCACTCCGCAATAATGTGGAGTGAACATCTCTGCAGGAGGGCTATTTCCCAAGGGCTGGGTCCCTCTCTGTATGAGGTGAAGGGGGACTGGCTGGCACGATGATACACTCCTGGGTGTGCAGGAAAACAGAGCTGAATGTTAAATAAACACCCGCTAATTACCCTGGGAATATTTATTGAGGTTTCCGCACGTTGTATAAGAAATTATTGAAACATACATCACCTACCATGCTGTTAATCATTGGTAAATATATTTTAAATACAGCAGTCCATTAGTATTTTAATTTAGCCTGTCTCCAGCAGAATTTGTGCTGGATCAGACAAATGTGCCAAGCTTCAGAGCCAAGGGAAAAATTCCTCACCTAGTTAATCTTTATGTTCTTCTCTCAGGGAGCAAATCTGGGCTGCACCAGCGAAAGAAATGTTCCCCTGGGGTCCGGTATTGATGGTGAGTGTTCTAAGAAGAGCTGGTGGGCGAGGCAGGGAGACTACAGCTCTGAAGAGGAGCGGGTGTGGCTGTGGGTCAGGGTGCTGGCGGCTGGCAACTCCCCTGCTGGTCACTGAAATGCATAATTGTACAGCTGAAAAAAAAATGACCTCAGTGGTACTGAACCTTGATGATCACAGCTGACTTTTCTTTTCAACTTGGTTCATCAGCCAGGAATTATTTCCCTTTCCTGTAAGCCTCCCTCCCTGTCCAGGGTGTGGATTCAGATGCAGCGATGGTGATCTGACCTTTTGCCTCGGTGACACCAGGGGAGCCTTGTGGATTTCTTTCCCCATGAGCCTACCTGTTCATTCTACAGACACTTACCAAGCACCAATCGTGTACCAGGTACCGTTCTGGGTGCTGGAGATATGGGGGCGACCCCTAACATCCCAAGCATGGAAGGCAGACACCACACGGGTGGACAGCCAGTAAGCAAGTGTGTTTGGGAGCATGAAGGCATTGTGAGAAAGTGGAGCACGGTGATTGGGGGAGGGTGACGGTCAGAGTGGTACTGAGGATAACCGGGGAATATCCCTGCCCTGGCTCACAATCCATATTTTGATTTAATAGGTGAAGGAGAGTGAGAAATGGATGCTACCTTTGAAGTTTTGAAAGTGAAGTAGATGGGGGATTATTCCCTGAGCTTCGGAATTTGGGGCAAGGAGCAGGGGTGTTGGGAGGGGATGATGACCCAGCTAGGAATGTATTGAATCTGAGCTGTGTACGCGCACTCGGGAGAAGGTCACCCTCTGTTAAAATGCCCCCTCCCAGCTGTAGCAGATGTGTGAGGCCCCGAGCCACAGCCCCTGGGCTGGTGTCAACACTGGGGGTGTGGACAAGACTTGTACTGTGATCAGTGTCTCACACCAGGCGTTTGAGGCTGTCTCTTTTATGCCTACCTCAGTGGGAGGCATTTCAGCTCAAGACAGCTAAAGTAGTGGAGGGGTGTTCATATCGCCGGGGAGACCCTCACTCAAAGGAGGATGGGGAAATTGCTTGGTGGTTCACTGATTAGGAGTCGGCACTTTCACTGATGTGGTCCTGGGTTCAATCCCTGGTTAGGAAGTAAGATCCTGCAAGCTACGCAGAGCAGCCGAAAACAAGGAACAAAGGAGGATGAGAGGTGGTAAGTAAATACCTCCATCTTCCCATTCTCTGGGGGGCGGGCAGGTCCAGGGAACATTCTACAGGGTTCCTCCAGGGATCTGCAGCGGGACTGAGCCCCAGGTACCTGCTCTCCAGCGTACATGCCACCTGGCCTTCCTCCTCACTCTTCCCCTACTCCCTCACTCCTGCTTTCTTAAAGAAGCCTCTCAAACTCCCTGTGCTGAGTTCCTGTCACAGGTTCTGCCTTTGGGGTACCTAGATTGGGACAGACTTTTAGCAGCTGCTGAGGACACCTACATGAAAATGTATATCACAGGGCTGGCTGACCAGGGCAGCCACAGATTTTCTAGGAAGGACGGGAGACGTGAGAACAGAAGAGGGACCACTAATGCTTAGAGGACAGGCAGAGGAAGAAGAGTGGGGTTTCCTGAAAACATACAAAATAAACAAGTCACCGAAGAGCAAATGCCAACCAAACCCCCCTTAAGGGGGATAAAGCACAAACCGCATCAGCTTCCTCTTTTTTTCCCCTTCTTTCATATCCTTATTGTAGCTTCTTATCCTCTTTGGGCTGTGAGGTCACAGAAAGTTTTCAGAGGAGTTTTTGCATCCCTGGCATAGCCTTCAGTTCAGTTCAGTTCATCCCTCAGTCGTGTCCGACTCTGCGACTCCATGAATCGCAGCATGCCAGGCCTCCCTGTCCATCACCAACTCCCGGAGTTTTGCTCAAACTCACGTCCATCGAGTCGGTGATGCCATCCAGCCATCTCATCCTCTGTCGTCCCCTTTTCCTCCTGCCCCTAATCCCTCCCAGCATCAGAGTATTTTCCAATGAGTCAACTCTTCGCATGAAGTGGTCAAAATACTGGATTTTCAGCTTTAGCATCATTCCTTCCAAAGAAACCCCAGGGCTGATCTCCTTCAGAATGGACTGGTTGGATCTCTTTGCAGTCCAAGAGACTCTCAAGAGTCTTCTCCAACACCACAGTTCAAAAGCATCAATTCTTCAGTGCTCAGCTTTCTTCACAGTCCAGCTCTCACATCCATACATGACCACTGGAAAAACCATAGCCTTGACTAGACAGACCTTTGTTGGCAAAGTAATGTCTCTGCTTTTTAATATGCTTCTTATCAGCCTTATACTTTCTTCTCAGACCCCATCAGTTTGCAACCCAGTAATATTGTTATGGATGGTGTGTGTGTGGTATGAAAAATACCTGCAGGGCTACCCTGATCAGGAAATATCTTTGATTGATTTCCATCCAAGTCACCTCTTTTTCTTGTTAGTTTCTGTCTCAATCAACTCTCACCACCATGATATTAACCAACAGCCCTCAAAATCAACAGCATATAGAAATATTTGTTTCTTGCCCATGTACCTGCAGGTTGTTGAGGGGCAGCCCTGTTTTCAAACTGGAAGGGCAATAGCTGGCTGAGACATGCATTTCTCGAGAAAGAAGTTGGATGCTCCCAGAGGGCCAGCAGAAATGTACAATGTTTCTGAAGGCCTTGACTCTGAATTCACAAACTGTCACTTCCACTCACATCATATTGAACAAAAATAAGCCCCACGTCCAAGCCCTTGATATCAGTGTGCAAAGAAGCGCGACCTTCTCAGGAGGATGTGCGTGTGTGTCCGTAAACAAATGTTTGCTGAACTTTAATCAACAAACCACAGGTCCCACAACACATGATCTACGCATCTCTTGTAAAGTTTGCAGCGTTCTCCCCTCTACTCTGTGCATGTCAATTGTGTGCGTATTATGACTCCCATCCACGCTGTGAATTTCTTCCGGGCAGTATTCATTTGCAACCACTCTCAGTGCCTCCCCACCCATCAACCTAGAAGGGGGGTACTCACACAGTAATATGTGATCAGATTCTAGGTATATTTGAAGGCAGAGCAAACAGCGTTTGCTAACAGATTGGATATGTACTATGTAAGAGAATGAGCGAGATGATGATATTGTTTTTGACCCGAGCAATTGAGAAAATTGAGTTGCCCTAGATAAATGGGGGGAAATTGTGGGAGGAATTGATGCTCAGAAAATGGAAGGTCATTAATATCTATTTCATTGCTTCCAGAAGTGTGGGATGTTCAATATTTATGGGTGGTAGGGAGATGAAACACAGACCCAAGAACAGTGAACATTGAATCAAAGAGTTAGAAAGCTATTTATCTTTCAATTCTTTATTGACTCTTTTGATTAGTTAAAAAAAGTCTCAGTTTGGTGCTAGTGTGCTTTAAACACTTGCTAATCTCCCTTTTGGGAAAAGAAAGAATGCTGCAGGCTTAGAAACTTGGGCTGGTAACAATATCTAGCTAGATTTAATAACCATGTTTTCTTTTCATTGTATTCTTTTCTGGATAACTTCTCTGTATGACTATTGATTCTAGTTCATTTACAGTCTAGATATACGTTTCCTTAAAAATGCATTTACTTACATCAAAGTGGAAATCAATTCACCAAAAAAATGTTAAGTGAATTTATTCGGGAAACATTTCTTGCGTGTCAGTTATGTTTTGGGTGTTGAGGACATAGCAGTGAGTAAAAATAGACAAAACTCTGGGACTTCATGGAACTTTCAGTCTAGTAGGGAAGGCCGAAAACAAAGTAAACCAGTAGTTGGTAAGTTGTGAGGATGAGTAAAGCAGAAAAGCTGAGTTGGAAGAGATGTCCCGGTGGGGCACAATGTAAATAGAGCGGGCAGGGAATGCTTCATGGAGAAGGTGGCATTTGGGGAAAGATCCAAGGAGTCTAGCCACATGGTCTTTGAGAAAGAATGTTCCTGGCAGAGGGGACGGTGGGGAGGCACAAAAGCTCTGAAGCCAGAGCCTGCCTGCCGTGGTCAAAGAGGAACATGGAATCAGTTCTGTTTGGACTAGAGGGAGGGAGGGGGTGAGTAGTAGATAAAATCAGAGAACGAGTGAGGGGATGGGATTGCACAGGGTCCTGGGGGATGCTGCTGAGAATGCAGCTTTTACTCTGAGTGAGATGGAAAGAACTTTGGGCAGAAGAGGGACCTGATCTGACTTGCGGGGTGAAAGTGACGTGATCTGACTTCCAGGTCACTGTGTTGGGAACAGACCCAAGGCAGCAGGGACAGTCCCAGGGGATGCAGAAATTCTGCTGAGGGGGAGCATGGCTTGGACATGGGTGACAGTGAGATGTAGCCAGGTTCTGGGAATATTTTGATGATAGAGCCAGCAGAATTTGCTGACAGATTGGATATGTGCTATGCAAGAGAATGAGGGAGATAGTATTTTTCATCGAAGCAATTGAGAAAATTGCGTTGTGCTATATACAGTTGGGGAAATTGTGGGAGGAGCACGTGAAGGGGGCATTGGGAGTTCCCCGGGGTTGTGTTGACTTGGAGATGCTTGTCGGACAACCCAGTGAAGTTGTTAAGTAGCCTCCTAGATATTGCAGTTGGGATTCATGGGAGGAGGTCCCAATCAGGCCTTAAATACAGGAATCATCAGCATAGACATGTGTTCCATGAACAGACGAAAGGTAGAAGGGAGGGTACAAAGCTGGGGGCTCTCTTTTTGCCTGCCTGCAGCTAGCCCTGCATTTGTAGCTCTTTGCTCTTCTAAAGTCTGGGCTTCAGATGTGACAGGTGCAGATGACACAAGGCTATTTTCCTAGTGATTTGGGAAACTGCCCCGTGTTTCCTGTGGCCCCAGAAAGGGCAAAGCAAATCTGCTTGAAAAACTGTCATTTCAGCGTAATCACTCTGCATACCAAGCTCTGCACGTTAAGCTCTTCAGATTGATCTGTCCTGTCATTTGGACTCCCTAAACCTTGCCTTTTTCTTTACACAGTTCTCATTTCCACTGGGAGGCAGTTGTCTGCAGCCTGAACTATATGTGTCAAAACATCCTGTTAAGGTTTTCTGAGGCTTCTGTTGTTGGACAATTCAGGGCATTTGGTTTCCAGATCAGAGAAGGGAAATTTTCTTCCCGTCATTAGGTTATCGTCGCAGATGGGGTCTTGACTGCTTCAGGTCTTGGGGCCAAAACCAGATGCCTAGGGTGTGTAACGGTTTCTGCTATAGGATACAAAGCTGGCTTAGCCTGAAACTTGTGAGGACGATTTAAAATAATAGCCATAACTACCGTCAAATGAACACTGATTCCACCAGGCTCTGTTTTGTATAGATGCTATTGGTGCCTTGCAGAAACCCGACACTGGCTGCACACCCACCATCCAGGTGCTGACAGCTTATTGCCAGTCCCTTGGCTGGATAGCAGCCTCTTCTACTGCCTCTGCCTGCAGCTGATGACCCAGCTGACCCAGGCTGACCACCTTGCCTTAATGTGGGACATGCTTTGTGACTCAGATGATAAAGAATCTACCTACAATGCAGACTGCTGCTGCTGCTGCTGCTAAGTTGCTTCAGTTGTGTCCGACTCTGTGCGGCCCCATAGATGGCAGCCCACCAGGCTCCCCTGTCCCTGGGATTCTCCAGGCAAGAACACTGGAGTGGGTTGCCATTTCTTTCTCCAATGCATGAAAGTGAAAAGTGAAAGTGAAGTCGCTCAGTCGTGTCCAACTCCCAGCGACCCCATGGACTGCAGTTCAATTCCTGGGTGAGGAATATCCCCTGGAGAAGGATATAGCAACCCCACTCTACTCTTCTTGCCTGGAGAATCTCATGGACAGAGGAGCTTGGAGGACTACAGTCCATGGGGTCACAAAGAATGGGACATGTCTGAGCAACTAAACACTCTTTAGTTCACTTCACTTCAGTGCTCTGGAGCTCCCTGTGGGATCAGGCTGGAGGCATCCTTGGAATAAAGTCCCATCCTTGCTTTTCTTTCTTCCCTCATCTTACTGTGGTTCCCTCCCTTTCCTTCTCTGGAGAGAGATCCCCATCTTAGAAGCCCATCTCAGGTTCTGTTTCTGAGGAAGTCAGCCTCAGATGAGGCCTAATATGTTTCATATCATTTAATCCTCTCAGCAACACTCTGATGTAGTATTATTATTTCTTATTTACAGACGTGGCTGTGAAGGCTCAGCAAAGTTAAGAACCAGCCCAGAGATCACATCGCTGAACAGGTACAAGAGTCAGGAGTCAAATCCAGCATCAGTTCTAAACCTCACTTTCCTAACAACTATGGCACACTGTCAACTTTCCAATGGTTGAGCTCAGATATTTTGAACATCAAATGTTTTCTTCCTTCCTCTTCTTTAGGGGTCAAAAGTGTTAGGCAGTGTTGACTGGAGAGCCAGGAACTGGTTGTCTGTGGTGACAACGGGCAAAGGGATAATGCATAGCTGGGCCCTTGGGGAGGCAAAGAAAAGTCCTTCATTAACCTGTAGGGGATTAACCTGATTAAGCTGTAGGGGACTTCCCTGCTGGTCTAAGTGGTTAAGAAGCTGCCTTCTAATTCAGGGGACTGAGGTTAGATCCCTGGTGGGGGAACTAAGATCCCACATACCATGAGGCATCTAAGCCTGCGTGCTACAACTACCGAGCCTACGTGGTCTAGGGCCCATGTGCCACAGTGAGATCCTGCATGCCCCCAACTAAGGCCAGATTCAGCCAAATAAGAAAAATGCAGCTGTGTTGTATGTATTCTGGCCAGAATAAATGCATGGCCTTGGACAACCCCACAACCACTCCCAGTTGGTGCTGGAATACAGTCAGAAATTTCCGACTGTTTGTAAGTCATTCACCTACTCACGACTGCCCCTTCTGGACTTGGCCTCAGGAGTCATTAAGTATTCATCTGGCTTCTGCCGCTATTAGCAGAGTTGCTTTTTGCAAGTGCTCTAACCATGCTACACGAAACACTTTTTTTCATCTGTAAAATGGGAGAAATGACTTATCCTCCGTCTTTTATAAAATCATGGTCAGTGCTTCACAAGCTACAAGTTAATTGCTCCCTGGAACAGAAGAATCATGATTGGTAAGTTTTCTGCAGGAGAAAAGGGTCCAAATTCTCTTGTATAATTCTCAAAGTGTACACCTAGGGTTTACGCTACCTGGTGGACCAGCCAGTGTCTCAAAATGGAACGAGATGCTAAAACCACCGAGAACAGACGTGACTAGTATAAACATAAGGGCATATGTTTAGGTTCAAAACACCCGCAACTCACCTGCTGAGTGGGAATGGGCTGGAGAAAGAACAATGCATGCTTAAAAAGGATTTAAGAGTTTTTGGTTGAGGGCAAGGTCAATATCAGCCGATAATGATGATGTCATTATGCTTGTAAGGATATAAATACAGTCTTTACTTGCTTTCAGAGGAGTAGGGAATGCATGGTCTCATTCTGCTCTAGATGGATGAGATTACAGTTGGAGAATGTAGCGATGAGAATTGATGGTTATTGACACAGTAGCATGCCAGCATAGTGTGTGCTAAACTCTTCATATGCCTTATCTCCTTTAATTCTCGTAACAGCACACTGACCCCTCCCCCCAACTATATTTTTAAAACTCTACATAGGAGGACATTAGGGCGTCTCTGGTGGCTCCGTGGTAAAGAATCTGCCTGCTAATACAGCAGACATGGGTTTGATACCTGGGTCAGGAAGACTGCCTGGAGAAGGAAATGGCAACCCATTTCAGTATTCTTGCCTGGGAAATGCCACAGACAGAGGAGCCTGAGGTATATAAGACACCATATAGTTCTTCCTGGGACTATTTTGGAAACGAGAAATGGGAACCCCTCTCTCAGCTTGGGAGAAGCGCATCTCCTAGGACTTGGTGTGTATCTTCATTGTCGTTCAGTCGCTAAGTCACGTCCAGCTCTTTGCAACCCCATGACTGCAGCATGCCAGGCTTCCCCATCCGCCGCTATCTCCCAGATTTTGCTCAAATGCATGTCCACTGAGTCGGTGATGCTTTCTAATCATCTCATCCTCTGACGTTCTCTTCTCCTTTTGCCTTCAGTATTTCCCACCATCAGGGTCTTTTCCAGTGAGTCAGTTCTTTGCATCCGGTCACCAAAGTATTGGAGCTTCAGCTTTAGCATCAGTCCTTCCAGTGAATATTCAGGGTTGATTTCCTTTAAGATGGATTGGTTTGATCTCCTTGCAGTCCAAGGGATTCTCAAGAGTCTTCTCCAGCACTGTAATTCAAAAGCATCAATTCTTGAGTACTCAGCCTTCTTTATGGTCCAACTCTCACATCCATATATGCCTACTGGAAAAACCATAGCCTACCAGGCTCCCCTGTCCATGAAATTCTCCAGGCAAGAATAGTGGAGTGGGTAGCCATTCCCTTTTCCAGGGGATCTTTCTGATCCAGGGATCGAACCCAGGTCTCCTGCATTGCAGACACATTCTTTACCATCTGAGCCACTAGGGAAGCCCATTTTCATCTTTCGTTCGTTCGTTCATTCAGTCACTCAGTCATGTCCGACTCTTTGCGTTTACTTGTTTGTATAATTATTGATTTCCCTCATTCTGCCCTCAGGGTTATCATTCAGCTGGCAAATGGCAGTAGCTGCAAAATGGTTCCTGAATGAATAAACAAGAAGTTCATACCTATATGTGAAGCTAAACCTGAGGCCACTGACTCGGTATGTCTTTCTTCACTCTCTTTTTATCTTTAAATGTTTCCTTTCCCTCTTTGACTGCAGTGCCTGTCTCACTGGAAAAATGAAATGGAATAGAACGTAATTGATGGGTAAATGTATGTAGTTTATTTTTCCTTAAGGCTAATCACAGGCTATGGTGATGACTATCCTATAGAGTCACCCAGACGTCACTCAATGAGCAATGTGAATCTATAGGTAAACAGTTTTTCCAAGGGTTTGAGTTGAATATTGCAGAGAGATTGGAAAAAGAAAATGGTGGGAAAAAATTTCCAAATGTCATTTACATTGCTTTGTATTATTTAGTGTATCTTGTTAAGAATTCTGCCTATTAAAGGATGAAATAGAAGAATCCTTTCATAGTTGATATAACAAAACTCTTTTTTTCATATTTCTTATCCAAAATGTACATATCTTTGGATGTCATTATAAATCCTTTGACATATAATTTCCCTTCAGATGTAGCCCACCAGGTTACACAAAATATTACTGAAATATATCATTTTTCATGGAAATCAGATATGTTAATTTAAACATTTAAAGTAGTTCTAAACAAATTCTTGATTGCATTTTTATAACTAGTAATGTTTTCTCCATACGACTTCTTTCCAACAGCAGTTTTAGAAACCTACCAGGCACAATATTCAGGCAATATTATTCTGACCATTTGTTTCTTTAGAAAGATGATATTAGACATTTTGTTGGCATGTTTTGAGTGATAATCTTGTATACTGGTCACACAAAAAATTAAGCCTGGTGAGGCAATTTGAATATGAACAGTTTACTGTCAAGCCAATCCAAGCTTCATTTTCTACAGTTATAATTAAAGTTGATAAATTCAGGAATAAGATATGTGTTTACAGGAAGATGGCTTCAAGAAAGTTAAAAGTAGCTTATTTGGAACTGACTAACAAAAAATGAGGCAGATATTTTATGGAAGATGTGGACATGCAGATCAGTTGCATTATCAAGAATCCATACAAGTTTAGATATGAAGACTCTTCTGCAAATAATTCAATTACACAAAAAAGAGTTAAAGACATAAAATCACCACCTGAAGCACTGGTCATGTTAATTTTTTTCCAGTACTGTTCATCTGGGGGAGAGACTTCTTTGGTTTATATTTATGCTTAGCAAAAAATTTATTAAATTTTCATAAAGAAGGTATGGCAATTTGTTCAGTGAAAAGACACTGTTGAAAGTAAGATAGTTTGATTTCAAAATATCATTACTTGGATTTTTCCAGAAGTAATCTGTAAAGGTAGTCTGTGATCCAGCCATGAATCTGGGGGACTTCACTGCACTGTATCATTTTGAAATCCATCCTCCAGTTTAATATGAAATGGGCTAGGAAAGGTGAGCAAAGTTATAACCAGTAGTAGGAAAGTGTGTTTTTAGAAGTAAGGGAAAACAGGGAGCTGGAGAGTAGACAGAGAATCAAGATAGTTGCATTGGAAATGCAATACCTATATAAGCTCTAAATTGCTGTTTCTTTCTAGGCAACCCCTCTGAATACCTGTTGTGAAAAACGTGAAATTTGTGCGGTACCATTGAATGTCCAACATAATTAACATAACATGGATGATGCAGTGACCTCTTGGTGCAAAATAATTGGTGTCTATACAAATGAAAATTAGTAGCTCTCTACACTGCCCTCTGTTCTGATTCAAGTTAAGAAATGTATTTTTTTCTATGTAGGCTAAGACTATCCATTAAATACACACTCAGCTTGTTTCCTAATTTGAAAATTATTCAGTATTTTCCAACTACATTCTTCTAAGGCAGAAATATATTTCAACAAAGCTAGTGTGATAACAGCTAGTATACCTTTTCATACTGACTGAAGAGATTAAAATGCTAAGGTCACATCAAGTAATTTAAAAATGTGTGATTTATTTTGGATCATGAAACATTAAAATGCAGATACTATAGTAGAAAATCAATTATTTTTCTCCAATTTGTTAAGTTTGTTAGAATGAACTTTTGACTGAAGAAGTCATGAGGAAAACCAGATCAATGGTCATGTAGCTCAAAGAAAAAGTTCCTAACCAAATCTAACATGAACTAGGACTCAAAGTGATTATGTACAAGTATATTATTCTCAACTGAGTGAAAACCAAGGTTTTTTCCTTTATTTATGTAATTGATGTACAATATAATGTTAATTTCAGATGTCAAATTGCTGTATACATTTGCATACCTTACAAAATGATTATAAGTCTAGTAAACTTCTATTCCATATGTAATTGTTACAGTATTATTGACCACATTCCTTGTTACATTAATAATTGCATCCTCGTGGCTTATCTATTTTATAACTGAAGGTCTGTGCCTCTTAATCTCCTTCTCCCAAACCCCCACCACCCTTCCCTCTGGGAAGCACCTATTTGTTCTCTGTATCTGTAACTAGGACTCAAAGTGATTATGTACAAGTATATTATTCTCAACTGAGTGAAAACCAAGGTTTTTTCCTTTATTTATGTAATTGATGTACAATATAATGTTAATTTCAGATGTCAAATTGCTGTATACATTTGCATACCTTACAAAATGATTATAAGTCTAGTAAACTTCTATTCCATATGTAATTGTTACAGTATTATTGACCACATTCCTTGTTACATTAATAATTGCATCCTCGTGGCTTATCTATTTTATAACTGAAGGTCTGTGCCTCTTAATCTCCTTCTCCCAAACCCCCACCACCCTTCCCTCTGGGAAGCACCTATTTGTTCTCTGTATCTGTGAGTCTGTTTTTTGTTTTGCTTTTTAGATTCTGCTTAAGTGAAATCACATGGTATTGGTCTTTGACTTATTTCAGTTTAGTTCAGTTCAGTTCAGTCGCTCAGTCGTGTCCAACTCTTTGCAACCCCATGAATCACAGCACGCCAGGCCTCCCTGTCCATCACCAACTCCTGGAGTTCACTCAGACTCACGTCCATTGAGTCCGTGATGCCTTCCAGCCATCTCATCCTCTGTCATCCTCTTCTCCTCCTGCCCCCAATCCCTCCCAGCATCAGGGTCTTTTCCAGTGAGCCAACTCTTCACATGAGGTGCCCAAAGTACTGGAGCTTCAGTTTTAGCATCATTCCTTCCAATAAAACCCCTTTGATCTACCATGTTGTCACAAATGGCAAGATTTCTTTTCTTAATGGCTGGGCAATACTCCACTGTACTATGGATCCTTGAACAATATGGGTTAGAACTGTGCAAATCCACTTATACACTTTTTTCATTGCTAAATGCATACTTCAGTACTACACAATCTATGGTTGACTAAATATGTGGATATAGAACCAAGAATACTGAGGGACAACTGAAGCTGGGGTCAGCACCCTTAACCCTCATGTTGTTCTAGGATCAGCTGTGTGTGTATGTATGTATGTGTGTGTATATATATATACACACACACACACACATTTTTTATTAATATCAATGGACAAGGTTGCTTGCTTATCTTAATTATTGTTAATAATATAGCAATGAACATTGGGGTGTATATATCTTTTCAAATGAGTTTTTTATTATAAGCAAACATACAGAATTGAATGCTGAATCATGTAGTATTTTTAATTTTTTTTCTCATAGTGGCTATCCTAGTTTACAATCCCACCAACAGTGCATGAGGGTTCCCTTTTCTACACATTCCCTTTGTTTCATTTTTTTCAGCCACTTCTTTAGAAGGCAGGAGCAGCAGCCACCACCCCAGGTAGGGCTGGATATCCCTTAAATGTATGAGCTGAAATGAAGTTGCATCTACATTTATCTAACCACAGCCCCCACTGAGCCTACTGCCTAGTGAATTCTCCAGATAGAAAGATAAGTCCATGAGGCAGTTTGCTGCTAGGAGAGTAGAATTGATGAAATGGGCAGAAACAGAAAGAGATATTTATTAGTTTGTTTAATTCATAAAATATCTATTGTAGACCCCTTGTCTGTTGGACTCAGAGAGACTACAGAGATAAGAGGAAATAAAACCAGTCATGGACCATGCCTTCTTTGAGTTTCCATGCAAGTAGGAGTTATTAACAAAATAAATTACATTAGGAATATAAAACCACAAGTCTTGAGAAGCACTGTGAAGGAAAGCAAGGATAATTCAACTCAGCATTTTACAAACAATGGTAATTCAGTTATTCAGTGGATGAGAAGGGTTTCCATTACACTTTCAGAGTAGCTTTTGAGATCTTGGAAGGGGGTTATGTCATTGCCTTTCCTTGTTTCTTTGAAGGATGTGTGGTTGAATTGCTATAAAAGTACAAGGAGGTGAAATTATGTAGATGTGCTATTAATGTTATCTGGAAGAAAATAAAATTCTCTGGAAAGAAATATTTTCATTTTATTTTAAACTCATCAGTCACTACTTGTGCGGGCACAGCATAACTTCTCAAACCTTGGAATCAGATTGGATACCAATCTGATTGTTTTTGGTTCAACGTTTATTTCTAGATAATTATAAATTCAATGCAGTTGTAAGAAAAAAAATGCAACTTTTTCTGTACCATTATTCAGTTTCCTTAATGGTAACATCTTGTGCAACTGTAGTGTAATATCACACCGAGACACTGACACTGACAGGGTCAAGGTACAGAATGTTTGCCTGACCACGGGATCGCTCACCTTGCACTTTCATAGCCACATCTTCTTTCCTCCTCCCTCCATCCCCCCAAACTCCGGTAACCACTAACATTCATTTCTTTAGATTTGATATTTCAGTTCAGTTCAGTTCAATCACTCAGTCGTGTCCGACTCTTTGCGATCCCATGAACTGCAGCACACCAGGCCTCCCTGTCCATTGCCAACTCCCGGAGTTCACTCAGACTCACGTCCATTGAGTCCGTGATGCCTTCCAGCCATCTCATCCTCTGTCGTCCTCTTCTCCTCCTGCCCCCAATCCCTCCCAGCATCACAGTCTTTTCCAATGAGTCAGCTCTTTGCATGAGGTGGCCAAAGTACTGGAGCTTCAGCTTTAGCATCATTCCTTCCAAAGAAATCCCAGGGTTGATCTCCTTCAGAATGGACTGGTTGGATCTCCTTGCAGTCCAAGGGACTCTCAAGAGTCTTCTCCAACACCGCAGTTCAAACGTATCAATTCTTCGGCGCTCAGCCTTCTTCACAGTCCAACTCTCACATCCATGCATGACCACTGGAAAAACCATAGCCTTGACTAGACGGACCTTAGTCGGCAAAGTAATGTCTCTGCTTTTGAATATGCTATCTAGGTTGGTCATAACTTTCCTTCCAAGGAGTAAGCGTCTTTCAATTTCATGGCTGCAGTCACCATCTGCAGTGATTTTGGAGCCCAGAAAAATAAAGTCTGACACTGTTTCCACTGTTTCCCCATCTATTTGCCATGAAGTGATGGGACCGGATGCCAGGATCTTTGTTTTCTGAATGTTGAGCTTTAAGCCAACTTTTTTACTCTTTCACTTTCATCAAGAGGCTGTTTAGTTCCTCTTCACTTTCTGCCATAAAGGTGGTGTCATTGCATATCTGAGGTTATTGATATTTCAAGAATAATACAAATGAAAGCATATATGTAATACTTTTGAGCTGGCTTTTTAAGCTCAGCATAATTCTCTGGAGATGCATTCAGGTTGTTGTGTGTGTCAATAGTTTCCTTTGTATTGCTGAGGACTATCCTGGTGGCTCCAGTCCAGTATTCTTGCCTGGAAAATCCCATGGCTGGAGGAGCCTGGTAGGCTGCAGTCCAGGGGGTCGCTAAGAATCAGACACGACGGAGCAACTTCACTTTCACTTTTCACTTTCATACATTGGAACAGGAAATGGCAACCCACTCCAGTGTTCTTGCATGGGAAATCCCATGGACAGAGGAGCCTGGCAGGCTACAGGCCATAGGGTTGCAAAGTCAGACAGTACTGAAGAGACTGAGCACGTACATTCCGGAGTATGGACATACTACAATTTGTTTAACCATCTAAGTTGTTTCTGGATCTTAAAGATTATGCAATAAAGCTGCTAGCTATAAACATTTACATACATGTCTAGGATAAATATTCAAAAGAGATTGTTGTGTCATACAATAATTGTCTTAGTTTTTTTTTTTCTTTTTTATTTTTAAGGAATTGCCATATTGTTTTCCAGAGTAGCTGTTCCATTTTACATTCCCTGCAGCAACACGTGAATAATCCAGTTTTCCCACATTTTCACCAGTTTGTAGCTCACCACTATTTTTTATTAAGGCATTCTGATATGTAGTAATATCTTACTATATTTTTTTCCCTTTCTAACAGACTAGATTTATTAATTTATTTAAGGCAATTAGCATATTAGTTCTCTGGCCAAAGGATTTGTAAAACGTTACACCAAAAGGAGAAAACAGGCAGTGAAAAACAGCCCCTCTTGACACACCCCAGCCCGGTCACCTTGGTGCATGTCTCTCCCCAAGAGGCTCAGGAGAAGCAAGGCTCCGTCCGTCAGTCTCCCGTCTTCCCGGGGCTGTGCCCGAGAGGCTGGTCCAGACTTGGACACTGAGATCTACACACGGCTACAGCAGGTCTAGGGCACGGAGGGAATGGCGTAGCCCTGGTAAGGACCAAGCCCGGCACCATGAATAAGTTAAATAACAAAGCCCTAAAATCACTAGCAACAGCATCACTGTGCCTCGCCAGAGGCGGCAGTGACCAAACTGTAGTGCCTGGAACACAGAGGAGACCCCACTCCTTATCACCCACCAGGAGGAATACAAAGCAATGTCAGTTACTGCTTTAAGGGACAAAGCAATAGTCCTGTGAGAGGACTGACTTCCTTATAGTTTTGCATTTCCCTAATGGTTAATGGTTGAACATCTTTTCATGTGCTTATTTGTCATCTGTGTATTCTATTTAGTGGAATGTCTTCTGCCTGTTTTCCAACTGGATTTTTTTTAACAGTTGAATTTTGAGCTTTATTTATATATCCTAGATACTCATCTTTTGTCATGTATGTTTTACAAACACTTTGTAGACTATTTCTCTTTTTTTTTTAATTAATTTTTATTTTTTAGTTTGTTTTGCTTTACAATACTGTATTCGTTTTGTTACACATTGACATGAATTAGCCATGAGTGTACATGAACTCCCAATCCCGACCCCCACCTCCACCCTCCCGCCCCACACCCTCTCTCTGGATTATCCCCGTGCATCAGTCCCTAGCATCCTGCATCCTGCATCAAACCTGGACTGGCAATTCGTTTCGCTTATGATATCACACATGTTACATTGCCACTCTGCCAACCCATCCCACCCTCTTCCTCTCCCACAGAGTCCAAAAGGCCATTCTATACAACTGTGTCTCTTTTGCTGTCTTGCGTACAGGTTTATCATTACCATCATTCTAAATTCCATATATATGTGTAAGTATACTGTATTGATGTTTTTCTTTCTGGCTTACTTCACTCTGTATAATCGGCTCCAGCGTCATCCACCTCATTAAAACTGATTCAAATGTATTCTTTTTAATAGCTGAGTAATACTCCATTGTGTATATGTACCACAGCTTTCTTATCCATTCATCTGCTGATGGACATCTGGTTGCTTCCATGTCCTGGCTATTACAAACAGTGCCGCGATGAACATTGGGGTACACGTGTCTCTTTCAATTCTGGTTTCCTCGGTGTGTATGCCCAGCAGTGGGATCGCTGGATCATAAGGCAGTTCTATTTGCAATTTTTTAAGGAATCTCCACACTGTTTTCCATAGTGGCTGTACTAATTTGCATTCCCACCAACAGTGTAAGAGGGTTCCCTTTTCTCCACACCCTCTCCAGCATTTATTGCTTGTTGACTTTTGCATCGCAGCCATTCTGACTGGTGTGAAATGGTACCTCATTGTGGTTTTGATTTGCATTTCTCTGATAATGAGTGATGTTGAGCATCTTTTCATGTGTTTGTTAGCCATTCGTATGTCTTCTTTGGAGAAGTGTCTATTTAGTTCTTTGGCCCATTTTTTGATTGGGTCATTTATTTTTCTGGAGTTGAGCTGCATAAGCTGCTTGTATATTTTTGAGATTAGTTGTTTGTCTGTTTAGACTATTTCTTTTTAATAGGATCTTTCATAATCCAAAGTTTTTAATTTGATAAAACTAATTTATAAATTTTTCCTTTTATGATCAGTACTTTTGGTGTCATTGAAGAATTCTTTAACTCTATAGCCTAAACATTTTCTATGATTTTTTTTCTAATGGTTTATAGTATTTAACATTTAAGTCTTATCTGTTTTGAATTAATTTTACATATGATGAGATTTGAGTCAAAGTTCATCTTTGTGCCTACAGATGTATGCTCTGGCATGTTTAATTGAAATGGCTGTGTTTCCTGTACTGAATTGCTTTCACAACTTTGTCAAAAAAATAGATATATTTTGGGTTCCCTATATATGAGTCTATTTTGAGTAACCTATATGTCTTAAAATTAAGTAAACTGATTACAATCCCTTTATCTTTTCCAAAATTGTTCCAACTATATTAATAGCTGTAGAAATATTTAATTTTGTATAAATTTTAGAATATACTTTTTATATCTAAAAATATTGCAGAAGTCTTTATTTTCCTCAGAACATAGAAACAAAAACCTTGGTAAAATATTAACCAATAGAGTTTGGCAATATAGTAAAAAAATGATAAACCATGACAAAGCATACAAGCATAGTTTATTTCAGGGATGACATTTGTCCAGTGTTCAAAAAAAAATCAATATAATTCACCCTGTTAGGGGACTGAAGAAAAATGATCATATGATCACATGATTGTATCAGTTGATGCAGAGAAGACATTTGACAAAATTCAACGCACACCAATGACCTGAATGTCTTTGGGTTTATTCTGTTTGGGATTTGGTCCATTTTTTGATCATGTAGATTTATGTCTTGCTAAATTTGGGAAATTTTCTTCAAGTACTTTTTCAGCTCTGGCTTTTTCCTCCTTTTCTGTGGAAACACCAGTGATATTAATGTGAGATTCTGTTATAATCCTACAGATCCCTGATACTCTATTTTTCTCATTTATTTTCTCTTTTTTGTTCAAATAGCACTGGGTAATTTCTATTCTTCAGTCTCTAGTTCACTGATTCTTTTTCCTGTTGTATCCATTAGACCGTTGAGCCCATCTGTTGAGATTTCATTTTAAGGTTTGTATTTCTCAATTCTAAAATTTCTCTTTGGTTCTTTGTCTTCTATTTCTTTGCTAAGACTGTGTTTTCATTTGCTTTAAGCATGCTCATAATTTCTCACTGAAGCTTTTTTAAAATCATGGCTGTTCTAAAATCTTTTCTTTGTTACACCTGTCATCTCAGTGTTGGCATCTATTGGTTGTTGTGTTTATTTGAGTGGTCTCATTACTGCTGGGCAATGCTGAGGGTCCCGACTCTCCGCTAAGCCTCCTCTGATGCCCTTACCTCTACCAAGTAATGGGAAGGGCTCTCTTAAAATAGCTGGATGAAAGGTAGAAGTCCAGGTTCTCCATATGACTTCCACTGACACTGCAGGATGGAGACCTCACAGTATAGTGGGTGGAAGGGGGATGAAAATCCTGGGTCTCTACTGGCTTCTTTGACACCATCCTAGTAGGGATTTGGGAAATCTCTTACAGCATCATGAGTGTGGAAGTCTAGGCTTCTCTTTCAGTCTTTGCTTGCATGATTGGAGGTGGGGCTGCAGTTTTCTCTATGGTATTTGGAGCTGAGAAGTTATTGTCTAAAAAGTTTTTTGTTTTGTTAGGTGGCCTCTTTCCTGGCCCTTTAGCTATAGAGAGTAAGCTTTTTTGTTTGTTTGAGCTCATTGGCATTTTCAGGTTGCTTGGCTTCTTTAGTTCCAAATAGGCAAATTCTGGGAGATGGTGACGGACAGGAAGGCCTGGATTGTTGCAGTCCATGGGGTAGCAAAGAGTTGAACACAGCTTGGCAACTGGTCAATAACATGGGACATATGAGACAAAAAGAAAACCCAGAGAATTCATTACTCTGTTTCCTGGGATCCTAGGTTTCTACCTGGTTTGCTGTTTCCCTCAGTCTCTCAAGTTCTTCTGTTTGTCTTATATAATGCTCAGGGGTTTTCACTGTACTTAGTGGGAGAAATAAGAAAATTATTTATATTCCATCTTCCTGGAAGCAGATGTCATTTTTTTCAATTAGTGCATTTTCATTCAACAAATGCTTTCTTGAGTTTCATACACAGACAGATCTAAAAAAACTCAGAAAGGGACACTCTTAAAATACACACCCAGAATCCAAGAACTCTTCATTGCTGCTACCACTGTGGCTCAAACCATCATCTCCCATCAGAATTATTGCAGTTATCTCAAGATTACTCTCCTCTTGACTGCCTACTATTAAATCTAATATAGCAACTTGGGAGACTAGTAAAACATAGACTAATCACTGTGCTCAAAATCTTTCAAGGATTCCATCACCAAAGCCAAATCCCAATGACCTATATGGTCCCATGCATTCTCCTTCCCTCCCCGCCATTTACCTCTGACTCCTTGCCTCCTGGTCTCCCCTTATCCACTCTGTTGCTGCCACAGTGGCCATCACAGCTAGCCTGCTCACATGTTGGACACAGTTTCTTTCACTGGGAACATTCTTGCCCCAGCTCTCCTCATAGTAGCTCTTTCACCTCCTGCAAATCCCAGATGTTACCTTCTTAGGCCTTTCTTGACTACCACACTGAAAACTGTAACTACCCATCACTTCCTCTCCCTGTTATATTCCTCTTTTTGCTCTATTTTCTCTGCAGTTTTCCTTCTAATAGATCAGACTATTTACTAATTTGTTTATTCTCTGCCTCTCCCCAATAAAATATAAGCCCCATGAGAGACATGGTGTCTTGTCTGCTATTTAACTTCTGCGTTGTCCACATTAAGAACAGTGCCTAGCCTACACTAAGTGCTTGATAAATAGCTCCTGAATGAATAAATGACCTATGTGTCCAAGTTCCAATGAGACGGATATCTTCATGACACAGCAAATTGCTCTAATGGTCCAATTGATGGGAGCTCTGGTGATACAAAAGGAATTCTAGTCAACCTTCCTTTAGAGCACTTATATATAGATCCATGTTCTGGGGTTCCACCACTGTGTCTCTCAGCTCCTCCCTCTGTTTTTTACTATCTGTCTCATTCTACACCCACTACAAATTTTTTTCAGTGACTACAAGCCTAAAAGAATAACAAGATTGACTTCGGTCCAGTGGTATTGTCATCACACCTTAGCTTGAAAAAATCCTTATAACAGATCACATTATAGGTTGGTGGCCAGGGCTACCCTTGGGTCAGCTGTGGGTCAGGTGGTGCAGTATGCGACCACCTCAGCTGGATAAACTGCTTTGGGAACTTCTCTCAAAAGCAGCAAGTGGGCAAGGCAAAGGCCCAGAGAGGAGTAGATTCTTTTCTCATATGCTGAACCACTCTGTCAATTTACAAAAATTTGTACAAATTTAAAATCCTTAAATTCTTTCCTTGACTGTTATACCTGTGTACAGGTTAGCCCACACATTAGAGAAAAGAAAACCAGATTATGATTCTGCATTTATCAAAGAGCTCTCTGGCCTCTTCGACATTCTGTCTGGTAGAGGACTTTGCCCCTTGAAGACCTTAAGAATCCATGTGCAAGAAATAACAAAGTTAACTCAACTTTTATTTTTGAAAAGAAATTGAATTTCAATACAAAACAAACAGAAGAAAGCTTTCCTCTTGAGTTTATGCATTGTCAGAAAAGTGACAATACTCTTCGCTTTGCAGTATATCCTGGAGGGATCCCACGAAACCCTTGAGAGCTCCTGGGGGAGGCCGGTGCCATGTTTCCGATCTTAGGGCTCCACTCCAGTGCTTTTCTGAGCTCTCTGAGCTCTTTGGAAGCAAACATAAATAAAGTAGAAGTGTCAGAACCAAGTGCTGAGAAGCATGATAGGTAAGGGACGGCAGTCTAGAGTCAGTGTGGATTTGGAATTTTTGGTTAAGAATTATTGTCTGGCTCTACGCAGGCAAAAACTATTTCCAACACACAGGGCATAATTAGGCTCAGTGTAAAATCTCTCACATTTTATGTAATATGAAAATACTTCATATACAAACTGTGCAGTGATAAACAGCTTTCAAAACACAACAAAAAGATGAAAAAAATATTAAACATATTTTCTTTCCCAGGAAATTTCTATCACCTCCAACAGCTGTTGGTTGGTATGCTGTTTGGTGGGTTTCTTCCCTACCATCATACCTGATGAGGAAAGGAAAAAGCTATTATGAATAAATCATGATAAAATTAGTAAAGCCCAAAGAACCAATGGAATGATTTCATGAGTATATTTTAGTTTTGGAAAAATGGGGCTAGTTTCAAATTTTAACAGAGACTTTTGTTTTCACTTCAGAATCTTTTCCTTTTCCTTATCAAACACAGATACTGATTATTAAGCAAACATTTATTTACTTTTCAATCAACAACCAATTGATTTTGAAAGTAGACTCAGAGTTTGCCTTTTGTTGGTGACACATAAGCAGGTGCTATTAAGCAAAATGCACATACAAATATCTGCTTCTGCTCTCCTACCTTATGGAACACTCCTTTATAATTGAATAAGCTTTAATTACACTGATTAGAATGCAACATTACCCAAATTGAAAGGAGGTAGATTAAACAGTAGCGTGTCTGGCTTACATGAATTATCTTCTGATGACATTAGAATGACAAGTGATTAGAATCCTTTTTTCATCTTCATTTGCCCAATTATTGTTGTTTAATTATCCTACTTAGAAAGTAAGACCAATAAAATTTTCAAGACAGAAATTTGTATCACCTTTGTACAGCTTTATATTAATAAACAGCAACCAATAAAATAATCAGGACACAAAAATGTTAACATTTAAAAAGTTAATTTTATTATATGGCTTTGTTAGCATTTAGTACACTTACTGTCGGGGCCATCTGAGGCAAGGACAATTATTAAACAAAAGCCTTGAAAGAAGTTGTGCTCCATATTGTTGCCTTTCTGCGTTTTCTCTGGCTGTAGTGCTGTGATTTATTTCTGCAAGAGAAACCCTGTTCATTTGGGTTGGTGTGTCTGAATAGATCAGATTCTGAAACAAGTTAAATTGCTTTTACTGTGAGAATCAAATTAATTCTGGCTTCATTCCTTCAGTTGTTAAGATTGTGCGAAATTCAGTCTGGAGTGTTTTTGGAAACCCCTCCACTTCTCTAGAGGGAGTCTTTCGTATTGTCTGAACAAGAAGTCCTACTCCCAACTTTGCTCCTGCTGCCTGCTGCTATTGACCTGTTTCTCATAGGAGTCCTCTCCCTGTTGTGTCTCAGAAATCTTTAACACCACTCTCAAGTGTGTCTGATTCAGAGCCTGCTTCCAGGGACATTTCACAGCCAACACCAAATATGGGGCCCCAAGAGTAAGTAAGACACATATATCTGGCCTTTGAACATACCTCCTAAAACCTGCCATCTCCCACATGCCTGCAAAAGCCCTCTGTCTTTTTCTCCTCTCTCTCCTTCCTTCCTCCTCCTCCTTGACCACCCGCCTCATTTTTTGGTGTGCTTCATGTCCCAGCAACAACTTCTCTCCCCATCTTTATTCTCCTTCAAAAACATTTTGGCTATTCTTGGCATCTACATTTCTATAGAAATATTAGAATCAGCCTTTAACTTTCACAAAAGAGCCTGTTGGGTTTGGATGGAATTACACTGTGGCTCAAACAGTAAAGAATCGGCCTGCAATGTGGGAGATGAGGTTCTGGCCATGGGTCAGGAAGATCCCCTGGAGTAGGAAATGGCAACCCACTCCAGTACTCTTGCCTAGAGAATTCCATGGACAGAGTCTGACAGACTCCAGACCATGGGTTCACAAAAGAATAGGACATGACTGAGCAACTAACACTAATAGATCTCTATTTATACAAATATAAGTAAATGTAAAATATGCATATTTTTATTCCTCCAGCCTTGACTGACTTACACAAAAGTCAGCATACATTATACACTATTACAGACTTAAAAAAATTTTTTTAACCTATACCCTGAAAGCTTTTTATATCAATGCACAATGTGCCTTCATTCTTCTTTATAGTGGCATAGTATTCTATTTAGTGACTATTTCAGAATTCACTTAGAAGATTCATATTGCTTTCAGACTTTTGCTATTGCAAATACTGCAATAAATTTTGTGTAGAAATATAATTTCAAAGATATCCTAATATGTCCTAATGTACCTGTAGAATGAATGCTTTAAAATGGGAGTGCTATAGCAAAGAGCAAATGAATTTGTAATTTTTAAATATATTGCCAAATTGCCCTCCATTGTGTACTGTATTATATTCTTTATAAGTAGAGAAGGAGAGTACCTGGGCTTCCCTGGTGGCTCAGGTGGTAAAGAATCTGGCTGCAAAGTGGGGGACCCAAGTTTGATTTCTGGGTCAGGAAGATCCCCTGGAGCAGGGAATGGCTACCGACTCTAGTATTCTTGCTTGAAGAATATCATGGACAGAGGAGCCTGGTGGGCTGCAGTCCATGGGATCGCAAAGACTCAGACATAACTGAGCAACTAACACACAGGAGAATATCTGCTACCACTAGGAAGATTGTAAAGTATTTGTTAGTAAGATTCTAATTCAGTTCAGTTCACTGGCTCAGTCGTGTACTACTCTTTGCGACCCATGGACTGCAGCACACCAGGCTTTCCTGTCCATCACCACTCCCATAGCTTACTCAAACTCATGTCCATCAAGTTGGTGATGCCATCCAAAAGTTTCATCCTCTGTCATCCTATTCTCCTGCCTTCAATCTTCCCCAGCATTAAGGTCTTTTCCAATGAGTCAGTTCTTTGCATCAGGTGCCCAAAGTATTAGAGCTTCAGCTTCAGCATCAGTCCTTCCAATGAGTATTCAGGACTGATTTCCTTTCGGATGGACTGGATCTCCTTGCAGTTCTACAGACTCTCAAGAGTCTTCTCCAACACCACAGTTCAAAAGCATCAATTCTTCAGTGCTCAGCTTTCTTCACAGTCCCACTCTCACATCCATACATGACCACTGGAAAAACCATGGCTTTGACTAGACGAACCATTGTTGGCAAACTAATGTCTCTAATATGCTGTCTAGATGGCTCATAGCTTTTCTTCCAAGGAGCAAGCATCTTTCAATTTCATGGCTGCAATCACCATCTGCAGTGATTTTGGAGCCCCCCAAAATGAAGTCTGTCACCATTTCCCCATGTATTTGCTAGAAGTGATGGGACCAGATTCCATGATTTTATTTTTCTGAATGTTGAGTTTTAAACCAACATTTTCTACTCTCCTCTTTCACTTTCATCAAGAGGCTCTTTAGTACTTCTTTGCTTTCTGCCATGAGGGTGGTGTCATCTGAATATCTGAGGTTACTGATATTTCTCCTAGCAGCCCTGATTCTAGGTTGTGCTTCATCCAGCCCAGCATTTCTCATGATGTATTCTGTACATAAGTTAAATAAGCAGAGTGACAATATACATCCTTGATGTACTCCTTTCCAAATTTGAAATCAGTCTGTCGTTCCATGTCCAGTTCTAACTGTTGCTTCTTGACCTGCATACAGGTTCCTTAGGAGGCAGGTAAGGTGGTCTGGTATTGCCATCTCTTTCGGAATTTTTCACTGTTTGTTGTTATATACACAGTCAAAGTCTTTGGCATAGTCAATAAAGAAGAAGTAGATGTTTTTCTGGACTCTCTTGCTTTTTCAATGATCCATCGGATGTTGGCAGGTTGAGCTCTGGTTCCTCTGCCTTTTCTAAATCCAGCTTGAACAGCTGGAAGTTCACAGTTCACATACTGTTGAAGCCTGGCTTGGAGAATTTTGAGCATTACCTTGCTAGCATGTGAGATGAGTGCAGTTGTGTGGTAGTTTGAACTGTGGTGTTGGAGAACGCTCTTGAGAGTCTGTTGGACTGCAAGGACTCCAACCAGTTCATCGTAAAAGAAATCAGTCCTGAGTATTCATTGGAAGAACTGATGCTGAAGCTGAAACTCCAATACTTTGGCCACCTGATGCGAAGAGCTGACACACTGGAAAAGACCCTGATACTGGGGAAGATTGGCATCCCTTTCTCCTCCTGCCTTCAGACGATGAGATGGTTGGATGGCATCACTGCTGCAATGGACATGAGTTTGAGTAGGCTCTGGGAGTTGGTGATGGACAGGGAAGCCTGGCGTACTGCAGTCCACGGGTTCACAAAGAGCCTGACACAACTGAGCAACTGAACTGAACTTGAAGATTCTTTGGCATTGCCTTTCTTTGGGATTGGAATGAAAACTGACCTTTTCCAGTTCTGTGGCCACTGCTGAGTTTTCCAAATTTGCTGGCATATTGAGTGCAGCACTTTCACAGCATCATCTTTTAGGATTTGAAATAGCTCAACTGGAATTCCATCACCTCCACTAGCTTTGTTCATAGTGATGCTTCCTAAGGCCCACTTGACTTTGCATTCCAGAATGTCCCACTCTAGGTGAGTGATCACACCATCATGGTTATCTGGGTCNGAGTGCAGCACTTTCACAGCATCATCTTTTAGGATTTGAAATAGCTCAACTGGAATGCCATCACCTCCACTAGCTTTGTTCATAG
This sequence comes from Aepyceros melampus, assembly GCA_006408695.1. Lineage (NCBI taxonomy): Eukaryota > Metazoa > Chordata > Mammalia > Artiodactyla > Bovidae > Aepyceros > Aepyceros melampus. The sequence goes on along the minus strand of SJXQ01007092.1, from coordinate 35,632 downwards.
TGATGCTTCCTAAGGCCCACTTGACTTCACATTCTAGAATGTCTAGCTCTAGGTGAGTGATCACACCATGATGGTTATCTGGGTCATGAAGATCTTTTTTGTACAGTTCTACTGTGTATTCTTGCCACCTCATCTTAATATCTTCTGCTTCTGTTAAGTCCCTACCATTTCTGTCCTTTATCAAGCCCATCTTTGTATGAAATGTTCCCTTGTTATCTCTGATTTTCTTGAAGAGACCTCTAGTCTTTCCCATTCTATTGTTTCCCTCTATTTCTTTGTATTGATCAATGAGGGAGGCTTTCTTATCTCTCCTTGCTATTCTTTGGAACTCTGCTTTCAAATGGGTATATCTTTCCTTTTCTCCTTTGGCTTTAGCTTCTCTTCTCTTCTCAGCTATTTGTAAGGCCTTGTCAGAAAACCACTTTGTGTTTTTGCATTTCTTTTTCTTGGGGAGGATCTTGATCACTGCCTCCTGTAGAATATCACGAACCTCTGTGTCTATCAGATCTCAACCTTTGACTCTGTCCCTTCCACTGTATAATCATAAGAGATTTGATTTAGGTCATACCTGAATGGTTTAGTGGTTTTCCCTACTTTCTTCAATTTAAGCCAAATTTTAAATTAATTTTTCTTTTTTTTTTTTGTATAGTGGAGTCAAGGTTAGTTTTTTTTTTCCCATGTTGATATATAGGTCTTCCAGTAACATTTGTTGACTTTTCTTTCTCCTTAAGTTGCCTTGGAACTTTGTTGAAAATCAGTTCACTGTATAAATGTGTTTCTATTGCTGGACTATGGCTCTATCCCTTCATTCTGTCTGGAGTTATTTCTCCACTGATCTCCAGTAGCATATTGGGCACCTAATGACCTGGGGAGTTTCTCTTTTGGTATCCTATCATTTTGCCTTTTCATACTGTTCATGGGGTTCTCAAGGCAAGAATACTGAAGTGGCTTGCCATTCCCTTCTTCAGTGGACCACATTCTGTCAGACCTCTCCACCATGACCCACCCATCTTGGGTTGCCAATTTGGAAAACTCAGCAGTGGCCACAGGACTGGAAAAGGTCAGTATTCATCCCAATTCCAAAGAAAGGCAATGCCAAAGAATGCTCAAACTACCGCACAATTGCACTCATCTCACATGCTAGTCAAGTAATGCTCAAAATTCTCCAAG
>SJXQ01007092.1:0-33703 GCA_006408695.1 Aepyceros melampus | reverse complement strand
GAAAGAGGAGGGTGAAAAAGTTGGCTTAAAGCTCAACACTCAGAAAACGAAGATCATGGCATCTGGTCCCATCACTTCACGGGAAATAGATGGGGAAACAGTGGAAACAGTGTCAGACTTAATTTTTCTGGGCTCCAAAATCACTGCAGATGGTGACTGCAGCCATGAAATTAAAAGACGCTTACTCCTTGGAAGAAAAGTTATGACCAACCTAGATAGCATATTCAAAAGCAGAGACATTACTTTGCCGACTAAGGTCCATCTAGTCTAGGCTACGGTTTTTCCTGTGGTCATGTATGGATGTGAGAGTTGGACTGTGAAGAAGTCTGAGTGCCGAAGAATTGGTGCTTTTGAAGTGTGGTGTTGGAGAAGACTCTTGAGAGTCCCTTGGACTGCAAGGAGATCCAACCAGTCCATTCTGAAGGAGATCAACCCTGGGATTTCTTTGGAAGTAATGATGCTGAAGCTGAAACTCCAGTACTTTGGCCACCTCATGTGAAGAGTTGACTCATTGGAAAAGACCCTGATGCTGGGAGGGATTGGCGGCAGGAGGAGAAGGAGATGACCAAGGATGAGATGGCTGGATGACATCACAGACTTAATGGATGTCAGTCTGAGTGAACTCCGGGAGTTGGTGATGGACAGGGAGGCCTGGTGTGCTGCAATTCATAGGGTCGCAAAGAGTCGGACACGACTGAGCAACTGAACTGAACTGAACTGAACAATACACTGTCTTGATTCTTCTAGTTTTATAAGTCTTGAAGTAAGTTAGTGTAAATCTTCCTTTTATTTCAAGATATAGAAATATAATAGAATTCTATATCACCAAACTACCATTTAATAGAAAAATCTGTAATCACTTTTTAAAATCCAAATGTATATCAGAATTATCTTGGAATTTTTTTGAAAAATACAAATGCCCAAGTATTATAGCTTTTTTCCTCCAAAATTCCAGATATGTTTCTAATGAGCAACCATGTTTAAAAACAATAGGACTATTGATGATCTTTATTTTTATCTAGCTTGTTTCGCTTTTTCTATTTCATATTCAGTAATCCCATTTTAGTTTATATTTTCCAGTTTCTCCATCTATTTTTTTTTTGTTTCGATGTTCTTTCTGAAGACTTTATGAAGCATAGTAGAAAAGCTTTTGTATACATATATACAAATAGTATGTATAAGATATTTTAGAAAACATGAATTTTTGCGTAACTATAAAATTTATGATATTTTGATTCCAGTTATTTGACTTAGTATGAATAGAATGCTAGGTTTCTAATTAAAATATATATATGCAAGAAGCCACAAAGGTCTACTGTATAACACAGGAAGCTATAGTCAATCTCTTGTAATAACCTCTAGTGGAAAGTAATCTTAAAAATAATATATGTGTATATGTTTAATTGAATCACCTTTCTGTGCACCTGAAGCAGTATAAGTCAATTATACTTCAATAAAATATATATATTAAGGAAAAAAAATTTATCAGTCAATAATCTTATCAAAGAACCAAATTTTGGTTTTGTTAGTTTTTCTATTGGTTGGTTTTTAAAATTTCTATGGCTTGGTTTCTATTGTTGCTTGATTTCAGATTTTAAAATTCTGACCTTTCTTCTGCTTACTTTGGTTTTAATATGCCCTTCTTTTTCTATTTTCTTATACTTGATTATTTATTTAAAATCTTTCTGCTTCTGTATTCACTTATAGCCTTAGAATTCCTTCTAAGCCTCTGTTTTAGCTGTGTTCTACAAATTTTCTTATTGTGTTTTTATAATATTTTCAAAATTTGACCCATGTATTATTTAGAAATGTATGCATTTTTTTAGATGTACAAAAAGTCACCTTAATTACTCTGTGCTGTGCATACTTATGTCTGGCTCTTTTCAACCCCATGGACTGTAGCCCTCTGTCCATGGGGATTCTCCAGGCAAGAATACTGGAGTGGATAGCCATTCCCTTCTCCAGGGGATCTTCCCAACCTAGGGACTCAACTCAGGTCTCCCACATTGCAGGCAGATCCTTGTCGTCTGAGCCACTAGGGAAGCCCAAGAATACTGGAGTGCCTGCCTATTCCTTCTCCAGGGGACCTTCCTGACCCAGGAATTGAACTGGGGTCTTTTGCATTACAGGCAGATTTTTTTACCAGCTGAGCTATCCAGGAAGCCCATGATTGGCACATATCATTGTATAAATTTAAGGTGTGCAACCTGATGATTTGATACATATATATTGTGTAAAATGATTACCACAGTAAAGTTAATTTCTAAATCAGCTCACAGAATTACCTTTTTTTTTTGATAGGAATAACATTTAAGATTTACTCTCAGCAAATTTGAAGTATACAATACAGTATTGACACTATGTTGTACTTTAAATCTCTAGAATTTATTCATCTTGTAACTAGAAGCTTGTATATTTTGACCAACATCTCTCCATTTCTCCCTCCCTGGTCCCTGACAGCCACTGTTCTACTTTCTCTTTCTATGAGTTTGGGGTCTATCCATGTTGTCATAAGTAGCAGAATTTCTTTCTCTTCTGTTTTATGGCTGAATTATATAAAGCTTTTCATGACATAGATAACCATGATGATGTGATCACTCACCTAGAGCCAGACATCCTGGAATGTGAAGTCAAGTGGGCCTTAGGAAGCATCACTATGAACAAAGCTAGTGGAGGTGATGGCATTCCAGTTGAGCTATTTCAAATCCTGAAAGATGATGCTGTGAAAGTGCTGCACTCAACATGCCAGCAAATTTGGAAAACTCAGCAGTGGCCACAGGACTGGAAAAGGTCAGTTTTCATTCCAATCCCAAAGAAAGGCAATGCCAAAGAATGCTCAAACTACCACACAATTGCACTCATCTCATATGCTAGCAAAGTAATGCTCAAAATTCTCCAAGCTAGACTTCAGCAATAGGTGAACCGTGAACTTCCAGATGTTCAAGCTGGTTTTAGAAAAGGCAGAGGAACCAGAGGTCAAATTGCCATCATCCGCTGGATCATCGAGAAGGCAAGAGAGTTCCAGAAAAACATCTATTTCTGCTTATTGACTATGCCAAAGCCTTTGACTGTGTGGATCATGATAAACTGTGGAAAATTCTTCAAGAAATGGCGGTACCAGACCACCTGACCTGCGTCTTGATAAACCTGTATGCAGGTCAGGAAGCCACAGTTAGAACAGTTAGAACAGACTGGTTCCAAATAGGAAAAGGAGTACGTCAAGGCTGTATATTGTCACCTTGCTTATTTAACTTATATGCAGAGTACATCATGAGAAACACTGGACTCCAAGAAGCACAAGCTGGAATCAAGATTGCCTGGAGAAATATCAATAACCTCAGATATGCAGATGACACCACCCTTATGGCAGAAAGGGAAGAAGAACTCAAGAGCCTCTTGATAAAAGTGAAAGAGGAGAGTGAAAAAGTTGGCTTAAAGCTCAACAGTCAGAAAACTAAGATCATGGCATCCAGTCCCATCACTTCATGACAAATAGATGGGGAAGCAGTGGAAACAGTGGCTGCCTTTATTTTTCTAGGCTTCAAAATCACTGCAGATGGTGATTGCAGCCATGAAATTAAGACACTTACTCCTTGGAAGAAAAGTTATGACCAACCTAGACAGCATATTAAAAAACAGAAACATTACTTTGCCAACAGAGATCTGTCTAGTCAAGGCTATGGTTTTTCCAGGAGTCATGTATGAATGTGAGAGTTGGACTGTGAAGAAAGCTGAGCACTAAAGAATTGATGCTTTTGAACTGTGGTGTTGGAGAAGACTCTTGAGAGTCCATTTGACTGCAAGGAGATCCAACCAGTCCATCCTAAAGGAGATCAATCCTGGGTGTTTATTGGAAGGACTGATGTTGAAGCTGAAACTCCAATACTTTGTTCCCTTGATGCAAAAAGCTGACTCAGTTGAAAAGACCCTGTTGCTGGAAAAGATTGAAGGCACAAGGAGAAGGGACAACAGAGAATGAGATTGTTGGATGGCATCACCGACTCAATGGACATGAGTTTGGGTAAACTCCGGGAGCTGGTGATGGACAGGGAAGCCGGTCGTGCTCGGTTCATGGGATCACAAAGAGTTGGATAGGACTGAGGGTTAAACTGAAGTGAACTGAACATACATGCATACATACATATATGTATATATAAATGTGAGACAGATATATATGTCTTATATTTTCTTTAACCATTCATTAATTGATGGACAGATGTTATTGCCATGTCCTAACTATTAAAAATAATGCTGCAGTGAACATGGAGGCACAGTATCTCTTTGAGAATGTGACTTTATTTCCTTTGGATACGTCCCCAGAAATGGAATTTCTGGACCACATAGTTTTATGTTTAATTTTTTCAGGAACTTCCATACTGTTTTTTCTAGTGGCTGAATCAATACTGTTATTCTCTTATCTTTCTAGAAACGTCATTCTGTTGTCTTTCTCCTTTTTGGTTTCTGATGAAAATTCAGCTACCATTCATGTCATTGTTCTCCTTTGTTAATGTGTTATTTCTGTCTGACTGCTTGCAACGTTTTCTCTTAATCCTTGGTTTTCAGCAGTTTTATCACATTGTTGTTTATGTGTGATATTCCTTTTATCCTCATTGGGATTCATTTTCTCATAGTGTTTAACTTTTGCATTATATTTGGGGATTATTTGACCATTAATTCTTCAAATTCTTGTGCTTCTCTATTATATTTCTCCTGTATTTCTAGAACCTCATACATATAGCACTAATGTTACACTACTTGACATTATCCTACAGGTCACTAAAACTCTGTGAACTCAAGAGAAGTTCATTTCTTCCTCTTTTCTTCATATTAGATAATTCCTAGCAATATATCTTCACATTCACTGACTTTTTCTTTTGTTCTCTCGAATTTGCTGTTAATCTCATTTTAAAAAAATGTTAAACTAAAAATTTATGGATTTTTTTTCTGTTTTAGAATATTCACTTTGTTCTATTTTATAGTTTCTACTTCTCTGCTGAAATTCTTCAAAGTTTTAAAGATAGTAGAAAGCATTCCTTTATACCCTTCACCCCACTCCCCCAATGTCAACATCTTAAATAATCATGATAATTTGTCAAAGCCCAGAAATAAGCATTGCTACATTATTATTAACTAACTCCAGGTTTTCTTTGAATCTCACTGTTTTCCATTATTATTATTATTTTTCTATTCCAAGATGTAACCCATTTACATTCATTTTTTTATATTTGCATTTAGTTTTCCTTATCTTGTAGTTTTCTGTGGTGTTTTATGTGTTATGACCTTGATGAATTTGAAGAGTAGTGATTAGATATTCAGAATACTTCTCTTCAGGAGAAATAGATGGGGAAAAAGTGGAAACAGTGTCAGACTTTATTTTTTTGGGCTCCAAAATCACTGCAGATGGTGATTGCAGCCATGAAGTTAAAAGATGCTTACTCCTTGGAAGGAAAGTTATGTCCAACCTAGATAGCATATTAAAAAACAGAGACATTACTTTGCCAACAAAGTTCCGTCTAGTCAAGGCTATGGTTTTTCTAGTAGTCATGTATGGATGTGAGAGTTGGACTGTGAAGAAAGCTGAGTGCCAAACAATTGGTGCTTTTGAACTGTAGTGTTGGGGAAGACTCTTGAGAGTCCCTTGGACTACAAGAAGATCCAACCAGTCCATCCTAAAGGAGATCAGTCTTGGGTGTTCATTGGAAGGACTGATGCTGAAGCTGAAAGTCTAATACTTTGGCCACCTTATGTGAAGAGTTGACTCACTGGAAAAGACCCTGATGCTGGGAGGGAATGGGGGCAGGAGGAGAAGGGGATGACAGAGGATGAGATGGCTGGATGGCATCACCGACTTGATGGACATGAGTTTGAGTAAACTCTAGGAGTTGGTGATGGACAGGGAGGCCTGGCATGTTGCGATTCATGGGGTCGGAGAGTCGGACATGACTGAGCAACTGAACTGAACTGAACTAAGAATACTTCTCAGACCGGGGTTATTTGATTATTTTTCACGTTTGTCTGATGTTAAGGGTTTTGGTGAAATACACTTTTCCATTGCATCATGTTCAGGTGCATGATATTGACAAGACATCACTAGTGGTTCACACTAGTGTTCACACTTTTAACTCTGTTTATGGGTTTCCGTTGTATTTGCCAGGTTTCTCTGACATAAAATTACTGTATTTCACATCCATACCTTATTATTCAGAAGTGAGTCGCTAAGTCTTGCCCACACTCAGTGGGAGAAGGAATAAATTGCACATCATGAGGCAGGAATATCTCCATATATTGTTTGGAATCTCTGTAAGGAAAATTTTAACTTCTTCCCCCTCCTCATTTATGTATTTATTCAGTCATTTATTTAAATCAGTACAGATTTATAGGAGTGACATCAGCATGACGGCAGAGTAGGAGAGTCCAACCTCTGTCCTTCCCACAAAGAGTAACAATTAGACAGGTATCTACTAACAAAAATTGCTCTGGGAGACCTCAGGAGTTAATTTAAGAAGCATTAGCAACACAGTAGAGCCAAAAACTTGAGAATAACCATGAAAAAAAAATACGGTAGGAAGAACAGTTTCATTTTGCCTGCATCATTCCTTCTTCATGTATATGAAGAACATCAACTTCATGTTTATTAATCAGCTAATTTCTGACAAAAGAATCAAGTCTGTACAATGGAGAAAGGATAGTCTCTTAAATAAATGATATTGGGAAAACTGGATTGTTTTTGTTGTTAGCTGCCAAGTCATGTCTGACTCTTTACAACCTCATGGACTATAACCTACCAGGCTTCTCTGTCCATGGGATTTCCACATGCAAAAGAATGAAATTGCCCCCCTCCCCTCTTTTTTTTCACTATGCACAAAAACAACTCAAAATGGATTAAATAATTAAAAGTAAGATCTGAAACCATGAAACTCCTAGTAGAAAACATAGGGGAAAACCTCCTTGGCCTTGGTCTTGGCAATGAGTTTTTTGGAATATACACCAAAAGCACAGGCAACTAAGCCAAAATAAATATGTAGGACTACAGCAAATCTACCTGGAGAAGGAAATGGCAACCCACTCCAGTATTCTTGCCTGGAAAATTCCATGGATGGGTGAGCTTGGGAGGCTACAGTCCATGGATTTCAAACAGTTGGACACGACTGAGTGACTTCACTTTCTTTCTTTCTATAGTTCCTTTTGGAGAAGGAAATGGTAACCTACTCCAGTGTTCTTGCCTGGAGAATCCCATGGACAGAGGGGCCTAGTGAGGCTGTGGTCTATGGGGTTGCAGAGTCGGACACAACTAAGCAACTCACACACACATACGCAGCAAATCAAACTGTTTCTGCAGAGCAAAGGAAAAACCAAAATGAATGGAAGTGTAAATTTGTATAGTCACTATGAGAAGGAGCACTGAGGCCCCTCAAGAAATGAAAAATAGAGCCACCATATGATGCAGCAATTCCACTTCCGGGTATGTATCCAAGAAAAAGTCACCATTTCAAAGAGATACCCACACTATTATGTTCTTTGCAGCATTACTCAAAATGACTATGATATGGAAACAGCCTTTGTGTCTGGTGATAGATGAATGAATAAAGAAAATGTGAGATGTATGTATAGAAAGGAAAATTATTCAACTTTTAGAAAGAAGGGAATTCTGCCATTCTGCCACAACATAGATAAACCCACAGGATGTTATCTAAGCGAAACTGTCTGCAGAAAGACCAATCTCACATGATCTCACTATTTGAAACAACAAAAAAGTTGAACTCATGGTCACACAGGGTAGAAAAGTTACCAGGGATTGGTGGGTAGAGGAAAATGGGAAATATTGATCAAGGGTATAAACTTTCAGTTATAAAATGAATAAGTTCTTGAGACCTAATGTATATCATAGTGATGACCGTCGAAATTTTTTAAGAGAGCAGATTTCAAGTGTTACCACCACTACATATAACACACACACACACACACACACACAGATGGTAACTATTGGAGGTGATGGATATTTTTATTATTTCACAATGAATACTTATATCAAAACTTTCACATTGTATATCTTAAATGTATACAATCTTTATTTGTTGAGAATAAATAAAAATAAGTTGCTGTGGATTCATAAATTCTTTTTTTTTTTTAAATCCCTGGGTTATAATCCAATAATCCAATACTTAGAATATAATCCAATTAATTTTGTTGCTCTTAATTGTTTCATTTTGGATTTCAGGAGCTTTTCCAGCACTAAAAGACTAAAAGATGCTCTAGGCTCATCTTGTGTATTTTCCATCCTGGCCCTAGAATTAGTCATTTCCCCAAGGAGCCCTGGTTCCTATGTTGCCTTCCTTTTTTTCCTTCTTCCTTTTTTTTTTTTTTTTTTAAAAACATCTTAACCATTTTAAAGTTTGTTGGTTCAGTAGTGTTAAGTATTGTTATGGACTAAATATTTATGTCGCCTCCCACTCCCAAGTTTATATGCTGAAGGCTTAACCTCCAGTGTGGCTCTATTGGAGAAGGGCCTGTAAGGAAGTAATAATTAAGGTTAATGACTTCATAACAGTGGGATCCTAATCTGAGCAGCTTAGTGTCCTTGTCAGAAGAGACAATACAGAGCTCCCTAACTCTCTCTCTTTTGCATACCTGCACAGAGCAAAGGCCGTGTGAGACCACAGTGAGAAGGTAGCTGCTGCAACCCAAGGTGGGTGGTCTCACCAGACCCCCAATTCTTCAGGCCTGTTAATTGTGGATTTCCAGTGTCTGTAACAGTGAGAAAGTAAATTTTGATTGTTTATGGCATTTTGCCATGACAGCCTAGGCAGACTAATACAAGTATATTCACATTGTTATGTAGCCAATCTCCAGAAGTTTTTCATGTTGCAAAACTGAAACTCTTTAGCCATTAAGCAATACCCCATTTCTCCCCCTCCCCAGTTCCTGGCCATCACCAATCTATTTTCTGCTTGTATGAATTTGAATGTTTTAGATACTTCATACAAGTGGAAAGAAACACAAAGTGTTTGTCTTTTTGCAGTCAGTGTATTTCCTTTCTGCCTGCAATGCAGGAGAGGCAGGAGGTGTGGGTTCGATCTCTGGGTCAGGAAGATCCCCCTGAGGAGGAAATGGCAACGCACTTTTCTTGCCTGGAAAATTCCATGGACAGAAGAGCCTGGCAGGTTATAGTCCCTGAGTTGCAAAGAGTTGGACAAGAGTGAAGCAGAGACTAAACTAAGGCCTTCAAGGTTTATCCATCTTATGGGATGTGACAGGATTTTCTTCATTTTAAAGACTGAATATTACTTCACTGTATGTGTTTGTTGGGGCCCAGGGTAGACCACCCCCAAATGTGCCTGAGCGGCACATTAATTATTCCTGATCAAAGTTACTTAGGAAAAGGCCTATTCAAGAGTGACTCTGTGGCCTTCCTCTTTGTCTCCCTGAAAGCAGGAAGTAAGCCTCTTCTGTGAAAGGAGTGCTTCCCACCTCTGGAGGTATTAAGAGAAGTCCACCCTTATCACCAAAGACAGAATTTGGGGTCAAGAAGCTTGTACAAACAAACCTTGTTACTTCTTTTATTTACTACCCCAGTGCCCAACTCTGTCTATATTCTTCACTTATTGGTCACTCAAAACCCAAGTTTCTTTGCCTTGTCAGCGCCTCACAAATTTATTGTTTCATTGTCTGCAAAGTATAAAAGCTGCCTGCCTTAGTTGCCTCTTAGGTCCCATTTCTACGAATCCTCCATGTTCATGAGTTAAAATGTGTTTCTCTTTCTCCTGTTCATCTGTCTTGTGTCCATTTTATTATTAGTCCAGCCACAAGTACTCTAGAGGGGTGTGGGGGGAATTTCCTCCTCCCCAACATATATATAGACCACATTTTGTTTATGTTGTCTTCCTTTTAAGGGCATCGACAGTCGTTCTCGAAGGCAGCTCAAGTCTTGGTGGATCTTTTTGTCAGGCTGTGCTTTGTTTCTTTGTTTGCACTGGTCGGCACTGCACCACCCCTGGTGCACGAACACAGCAGTTCATCTCAGCAGGGACCACAGAGTCTTGTCCTATCTGTGCAGCTGGCTCTCGGCCAGGGACTGAGAGGATGAGCTCACATGATGGCTTTTGGACACCTTTCTCTGCTACTCTCTCATGTCAGTCACCCTGATCTGCAAATTCCAGGTATGTGAAAGACTGAAGGCAGGAGGAGAAGCGGACGACAAGGATGAGATGGTTGGATGGCATCACTGTCTCAGTCGACATTGAGTTTGAGCAAACTCCAGAAGATGGTGAAGGACCAGGAAGCCTGGCGTGCTGCAGTCCATGGGGTGGCGAAGAATCAGACATGACTGAGTGACTGAACGACAACAAGCAGCTTGAAACTTGGATCTCTGCCTCCTCAGCTTCATGAGACTCCTGCTGTATTTTAGGATTCATTTTCCTGTTTGGGGCCAGAAAGTGGTCCTAAGCAGAATACCAGAGTGACCGAAGCACTGACCTTTGTGCATTGTGTTCTCTCAAGGGTCACAGGGCTGCCTGATCTGTCCCTGAAAACCGCTGCCTCGTGTATTTTGTCATGTAGAGTGTTTCGGCTGAAGGCCGAGTCCAGTATCACTCTGTCACGGCTGGAAATAGAATTATATTAGTTTTTAATTACTATGCTCTCCCTGTTTCTCTTTCCTCTCTTCTGTCTTTATACATTCTGACTTGGTGACCTTATCTATTCCTGGAATTTCAATTCCCTTTTATTTTCTTTAACTTTTTATTTAGATTTCACTTATTTGAAATTAATTACCAACACCAGTCAATCCTAAAGGAAATCAACACTGAATATTCATTGGAAGGACTGAGGCTGGCTGTAGCTCCAATACTTTGGCCACCTGATGCAAAGAGCTGACTCTTTGGAAAAGACCCTGATTTGGGGAAAGATTGAAGGCAGGAGGAGAAGAGGGTAACAGAGGATGAGATTGTTGAATGGCATCACTGACTCAGTGGACATGAGTTTAAGCAAACTCTATGAGATAGTGAAGGACAGAGAATGCTGCCGTGCTGCAGTCCATGGGGTGGCAAAGAGTTGAACACGACTGAGCGACTGAACAATAGCAAGTGACACCTTACTATGTATTTACTTAAGTTATTCCTCTTTGTGGTTGTCTCAGCATATAAAAATAAGAGAACAAGGAGAGAAAATTAAATGAGATTTCTTGCCTGTGAAGGGTAAAGATTAAATCATAATTGAGAGAAGTTTTGGGGAACTCAGAGGTATAACACATTCACAGAAACATATATCTGGGCAAGAGCCCATTTCTCCCATGATTCCAGCCACATGCAAACCAACCTTCTATTTCTCTATCATATACCACCACCCAAAACTCCAAGGAACAATGAGATCAGTCCCATTTGGCATGCATCTGTTTTCCTTTTATTTATTTATTTATTTTTTCATCTGTTTTCTTAAAAGGGAACAAGCAAATATAAAATGTGAGATAAATTCATAGCTAGGAACCACTCTCATATTTTTATTCCAGTTTCCATAATTGAATTACCAAATTTAAGGGCAACGTTTCCTTGGTCAGTAGAATTAGGTGAGATGGGGAGTCAATTTAATTTGTAATTAATGAGCACCTAGAGAGTATGGTGAGGTTAAATAAATAAAAGATAAAAAAATCAGAGTTTAGAATATTAATTTCTATAGGCAGCCCCAGAGTTTGAACCATTTCCTGAAAAATTACTTCTGCTTTTGTCATACTGGCCCATTTTTTTTTTTTTTTTTTTTATAAAACCTTCAAGTTTCCTGCTAGCAGTTTAGAGATTGGGCTGTTTCCTCACTTACACCTGTCTCCTCACGTTTGTATAATTTTATTCTCTCAACTGAATGTGAAAGATATTAGACGAAGATGACTGACAATGTTACTTATTCCATAATAAAGTCGTCTGCTGCACCCCAAGCTCTGAAGGACGACCGACGGCAGCAAAAAGGTGAGTTAACCAATCAAGTGTGGAGAACTGTCCATAGTCACCATAGGCTAGGTGAATGAATGAGATGGAGAATACATTTGGAGTAGAGGATGCAGAAAAATAGAGGGTCATTTGGAGAAACGCTTTTGGTTCATTTTGAAGTCCAGAGTTGGAATATGAAAATTTTGTATGAGGCTGAGGATCTGATCTCAGGTTTCAGGTAAATTGTTTTCTAACCCTTCACGTCTATCATCTTATCTATGAAACACAAGCTGGGGCAATTTTGTTTGTCTTTATTGCTCCTGAACAAAGCAAGGATTTTGTTGGGAGAACTTTATTTCTTTGTGAATGTTTGGGGCAACTGTGGACCAGCTGTGCAAATTCTAGGCATCTCTGTTTTTCTGGCTATGAAATGAAGAGAAGGACACCAATAATTCTGCCACAGGGTAATATTAAGATTTTGTCAGAAAAGAAGTTAATTCATATAACTAGGTCCTCCCCACACCCTTGCACCAGAATGGTGACAAGTGTAGGAAGAAGGTATTAAGAGCATTACCGATAATTGACCCTGTGACTCTGGGAATTTGAAGATGAAACAAACCATTCTTACATAGAACCCTGAGAACACACTTTCTGAAAAGGCAGATAACTGTGTAAGTGCCAAAATTAGTATTTGATTTTATATCTTGGGGAGCAAACTTCCATGAGGTGCGTTCTTTAGTGTAGCTACATAAGCTTTCTTTTTTTCCTCATAGTCTTATTATTACAAGTAAATCATTGCTATAATTTGCTAAATCATTCCACTATACTTAGACATTTGATTTATTTCTATTACTGTAAATTATAGAGCATTTAATATTTTATTTGTACTTATTTTTCCTTCTTTGGGGTTATATCTGTGCTAATTTCTAAGGAATAGAAATGTTAAATCAAAAAGAATGTGCATTTTAAAGTTTATGTATACGATCACACAATTCGTAATAAGTTGAAACTTGACTATAATTTTAATTTTCAGGCAAGTGGTTTTTTATTTGTATCCAGTGGACACTGAACATTCTTATTTATTGCCAGTATGTTTATTCCTACACCAGCTTTCTGGGGTGTTCTGCTTGGGAATGGGAAAATAAGTCAGGAGCATTAAAACAATATTAAAAATCTCTTTAGAAAAGTTTTGATGGTGGTTTAGTTGCTAAGTTGTGTCCGACTCTTGCGACCCCACAGATTGTAGCCCGCCAGGCTTCTCTGTGCATAGGATTCTCCAGGCAAGAATACTGGAGTGGGTTGCCATTTCCTTCTCCAGGAGAAATTAAAAAAGCATTACATGTTCATTTAGGAATTAGAGAAACTATGAGAGCAGATATAATAAAATCACTAATAATTTTACAACATGGTGATCATCACTATTTTGACATATTTTTGCTTTTTTATACTTATTTTACTACGAGTACTTCACTAAGAGTCTTTTAACATAAAGTACATTAAAAATATTAAATTTCAGTTAATTTAACTGAATTGTGTTGCACATATATAATTTATGCAATTATGTTTTGATACTTTTTTTACACTTAGTGTAATGTCTAAAAATCAACATTTATTTCATTAAATATTTTTTTATAGTGCAAGTGTATTTTTCGTGTCACTAAAAAATCAAATGCTTTTGGATTTATCAGTCCAAATAGTTAAAATACAAAACTCTCTCATTTTAAGCTATCTTCACTATGAATTTCTTTAAGAAGTTCAAAATACATCATAGATACCTACATCTACAGTATCATTTACCTAAAATTTAAATTTGAAAGTGAGGCCCAAATAAGCAGAATTATTTTCCCCATTTACAAATTAAAGGTTATCAAATAAAGGAGTCAAAACTAGAACATAAATGCCTTACTTTATAAATTTTTGCCTTTCACACTATCAGTCCTACACTATCAGACTATGGGATCACTACCATTTTAAAATAAAAAATTGGTGTGAAAAATCTGTTATTTTCCAAATTAAAAAAAAATGCCATTCTTAGGTATACATTGTATACAACATAGTTAATATGAAGTAATGTCCCATCCTTAAACAAATTATCAACCTAAACTGATCACTCTTCCAATTATGACAGGTTCCAAAGCACTTGTGAGGTGTCAGTTATTTTATTTTCATTTAAGTTTTATTTATCTCAATTTTGAATAAATAATACATCATATGGTTCAAAATTTAAAAGTACAGAAGAAAATAAAACGTCTTCCTCCTATCTCTGTCCCCATTGACCTGTTTCCCCTCCCCAGGGCAAGCAACCTTATCAGATGCGTGTGTCTATTTTCAGAAATGCCTATTAGCATACACTGCTTAACAGACAGACTGTTTGTTAACTGTTTCCCTTTTTATTCCTTGAAAAATCACTCCATATCTATAAAAAAAGCTTGTTTTTATTTTTATTTTTGTTAGAAATTGCATATTGACTTTGTGGCTACGTCAGAATGTATTTGACTCATCTTTTATTGATAGACAGCTAGGCTGAATTCAGTCTTTTTCTCCTACAAATATTGTTACTATAAGTGGCCTTAAAAATATGACATTTTATACATGTGTGAATGTATGCAGGAAAAATTTCTTGAAATTGCTGAGTCAAAAGGAAAATTAATGCCTTTGTGATTTTGGGACACAGCCAAACTGCCATCCAAAGAAGTTGTTCCAATTTATATTCTCACCACTAAAGCATGAGACTGTGCAAGCCACAATTTCAAAACAAAAATCTTATCTTATCTTATCACTGGATAAGTAAAATATGTTCTTTGATAAAGTTAACGGTAGCCACCCTCAACTTCAGAGCATGGCCCTGACAGATCCAGGAAAGGAAACTTTAAGGCCCGGATTGTAGTTTCAGCCAGGCCAAATTGCTTCCAGATCCCAGCTATCCTTTCCTGACCTTTTCTCCTTCGACTTTTATTCTGACTCAGGATATTTTTTTGGATTCTATTCTTGTAGCTTCTTCCTTGAGATCCCCTCGCTCTTACCATGTGGCGATAGCTTTGGGGCTTCTATCCACCATTCTAGCAAGTATGCTGTTATTGCAGTGGATTCTATACCGGGGTAAGTGCTAACTTAAACTAAAATTTGTGTATAAAAGCAATATAACATAACAGAAAACTTGAAAAATAGTCCCAGCGAAATAAGCCAACATACACAAGAGTATCTGCCAGGCATAGTCTTCTAGCTTTTGAGTAAATGCATTTGTGTTAAGTATTTCTTCTTTTAACAGGATTTCAGTTAAGTTCTCTAAAATCCCCCTTGCCTCACTTTTTTTTTTTTTCAATAAGGCTAGATACAGTTCTGATCACAATATGCTTATAATTTTGTGTATTGCTTTTTGGTTTGATATTGTGCATAAACATTTTCCTACCTACTACCATATTTAGCACGAAAATCAAATTATAATTTTAATATTGCACTTAACTTTTCATATGAGATATACTGTAATTTAATTAAGCATATTCTAATTTTTCCCATTTAATGAGCTTTCCCATTTTCTAAAATGAACTTTTCTAGACTTAGTTCTACATCCTTATATATGATGATCCGGAGAGCCTTCAGTTTTTGTTTCACAATCCAGAGTTCTAACTTAGGTTTTTGTTATCTGAGCGTGATTGTTAGTGACAGGCTATTGCTGTTGTTGTTTTGTCGCTAAGTTGTGTCTAATTCTTTCTGAGACCCTGTGGGCTGTAGGCGGCCAGGTTCCTCTGTCCATGGGATTTCCCAGGCAAGAATACTAGAGTGAATAACCATTCCCTTCTCCAGGGGATCTTCCAAATCCAGGGATTGAACCCAGGTCTCCTACATTTCAGGTAGATTCTTCACTGAGCCACTAGGGAAGCCCCAAGTGACAGGTTAGACAGCCTTTACTAATTGGAGTACTAAGGGTTCAGTCTTAGGACCTCTACGTCACATACAAGTTCAACTTTTGACAGAAGGAGACTCCTAGGCAAGTCAGGAATTTTTCCTTCAGGCTGGATACCGTCACAGTTGTATAGAAAAAGCACAAATTATAAGGTGTCGACTTCATAGCTTGATCTCCAGAACCCTATGCTGTTCCCATGCCAGGCCTTCCTACAGAAAGGTTGTCTAAAGGTTGACTACTTTCTCCACTTTTTAACTTCAAATCTGGAATAGATATATAATCTACTCTGCAATTATGTATCCACACATATGCTCACTCCATATAATGGTTCACACTTGCCTATTGCGAGATTGTGTTTATGGAGACATACAAATATGTCTTGTGGAAATAGAAAATCAATAGAATTTTGGAATTTTCATTGAAATTACCTTGAAAGTGTATTCAGTTCTGTTTCATTTTCACAGATCTGTAGCACAACCATTTTAAAGGAATGAGAGTGTATATAAAAGACTCAGCGAGGAGGATGGCATGACTTTTAGCTGTTATCCTTCTCTGTCAGAAAATCTTTTTTTTTTAATATCTAGAATGAATTCTTTTTGATGAAGTAGTCTTTTACCCAATTTCCAGTGAATTTTTAGTGCATTTGTGATTAAAAAAAAAAACAACACCCCAAACAGCTTTTCATTCTAGATAAGTTTGTTCTTTCTAGTTTGTCCTTTTCTTTTGCACTATTATGGAGTGTCAGACTGAGGTTGTGTATTCTGAAAGATTCTACCTGAGTTAAGCAATGTGCATTATGCAGTTACACAATGTATGCTCTGAGTCTATATAAATAGTACAGTGATATATTCATGCAGATACACTGTTATATTACCTGTTTTGTATATGTCACATGTGCATACTGATGTCTAGCACAAACAAGGGACTCTCTTCCCAGTCCTCAGCCAGCTTGTACCCATTTCCTTCCCTGCCCCTTCACATCCTTGCTTAACAGAATGTTCAGTAGTAGTAATAGAGCTGGACATTTTCAGATATTTAATTTGAGACTGTGCATTGTGGTACATTTCTCAAAACCTTAATCTGAAAGGTAGAGGGCAGGAAAGACAGTTTATCCCCCATTTCATTGCCAAGACCAAGTGATTCATAAAGATGTGACCCAAACCTCTTCTTTTCCAGGCTCCAAGTTGCCCACTTGTGCCGGCTGTCCTCACTGCCCAGACTTCTGGATGGGGTATGGTGACCACTGTTATTACTTTTCAGTGGACAAAAAGAGCTGGAATTCTAGCCTGGAATTCTGCTTAGCCAAAGACGCGCATCTCCTTATGTTTAAAGACAGCAAGGAAATGGTAAATGCAAACATCTAGTAAATGTAGAAGGTTTTGTTGGAGAATGCTGTTCAAATGTATCATGTATCCTCTTTTGAGGAGCAAAAGGAATGTTCTTTTCTTTTCCTCCCCCAACAACCCTCAGTTATATGCCTAGATGCTCCAATTGGTACGTATGCATGTGTATGTGTGTGTGTCTGTGTGTGTTTGTAGGTGGCAGGATGGTGAGTATTACACGGAAGAATTAGATGGTAAATACAGGGCTTCTGCTGTGGCTCAGTGGGTAAAGAATCTGCCTGCAATGCCGGAGACCTGGGTTCGATCTCTGGGTTGAGAAGATCCCCTGGAGAAGGGAAAGGCTACCCAATCCAATATTCTAGCATGGAGAATTCCAGGGACGGTATAGCCCATGGGGTCTCAAAGAGTCAGACAAGACTGAGCTACTTTCACTTTCACAAATCTCATAAAAGGAATCATTAGATCCAGACACATATGAGTCTAACAGTAAAGAGGCACTTTACTCACTTTACAAGTTTCACCAGCTCTCTCTCACCAGTAAGAGCTGGTGGAACTTGGGATGGAGGGAAAGAGAGGTAGCTTGGGGACTTAATGCCTTCTTCATAATATTTTGTCTTCATTCATTTGAATTCAGTAAGGTCTAGACTAGGAATCAGTTGGGGTTGTGCTGAGGGCATGAGGAAGAAGCAGTTTCAGAAACTAGAGAAAGGAGGAAGGGAAGTGTGTGTGTGTGTGTGTGTGTGTGTGTGTGTGAGACTTTACACTCCTCACAGAGTTGAACTGCTGGGCTCCACTTCCTACTGTCCTCTCAGATCCTTCCTGTCCACCTAACTGTCAGGAAGCGAGTTCTTTATGAATCCTGGAGCATCTCAAAGTAACACAAGGAGTTGACATCCTGAGGTTACCTGGTACAAAAATCAATCAAATTCTAACTTGTCAACTTAAATAACATATGCAAAGAAAATAAAGAATCCTCCTTAAGTTTTTGTAGGCTAATTTCATGCTGAGTTTTGTGTTTTGATATTGTTTTACATCTTCCTGGGTTAGATCCACAGAGAAGAGTTTATTAAGAATTCAACTGTATTAAACATCCCTTGGGAGCAATTCTGACAGGCAATGAATTACTCTAAAGCAGTTGGAGAAAACATACGGTCTACAAAGTCTGTAACTTCCTATTTTAAGAGAAGACTAAAGCATCTGGATTCCTGTGGCTGTCAAAAGAATACTCATTCCTTTGAAATTCTGCATACACTCTAACTTCAAATCAGTCCACTTCTGTGATTTACTTTTCTTTTATCCTTCCATAAACTAGGTGACAGAACGCACTGGGGTGTATTCTTTAGACCTACTGAATCGTGGTTTTATGGCACCTAGTAATAATAACCTTGCTTTCTGGACTTTTTGCAGCAACTCCTACTCTCATTCTGATACAACTTCATCTGAGTTCTTAGGCTGAGTGAAATCAATAGCAAAAGTGAGCAGACAGCTTAAAATACTGTTGAGCAAACACTAATAAACAGAATAGTGAATCATAATACAAGACAGTGCCTCAGAACTGCAGAGAGGCAGCTACCATAATTGCAGTGTGATAATGACAGCTTCAGACCAGGATAGCTGCAAGGTGGGGGTGGTTCTGTTTCTCTGAGGTCCCCTGGAAGAACGGATGAGTGTTAAAGGATTTCATTTTTCCATTCTTTCTCTACTTACTGTAAATCCTGATCTACCGTTGAGTAAGCTGAACAGAGTTAGACTGGCTGCATTTCTAAAACTGGCTTATCTCCTTTTAAGGACTCTTGATTCAAGTCAGTCCTGGAAAGGATATTCTATGCTCTCAGTAAAATATCCCTGAGAGATTGCATAACAACTACAGATAAGACTTATATCTGATTTTCCTGTGGAATTTTGCTTGGTTCTCTGGCCTGATTCTTTTTCTTACCCTCAGCTTTTATAAGATCCTGTAAAATAAACTTGACATATCTAGTCTGTTGACTTTGTTGTACCAGTGTTGTTATTCTTTTATTCTCATGGCAATATTTATATACTAGTTCAAGATAAATGCTTGCTTTTCCTAGTATCGCACATGACAAGTTGCTTCAGCTGTGTCCTACTCTTTGTGACCCTAGGGACTGTAGCCTGCCAGGCTCCATTACCCATAGAATTCTTTCGGCAAGAATACTGCAGTGGGTTGCCATGGCCCTCCTCCAAGGGATCTTCCCAACCCAGGGATCAAACCGCATCTCTTGGGTCTCTTGAATTGGCAGGCAGATTCTTTACCGCTAGCACTACTTAGGTATAAAAAGCTACCAAAACAGCATAAAAATTTATGAAAACCAAAGTTTTCTGACATTCCAGTGGTGGAGAATACTGCTAGAGGATTAGTTTGCTCTATGCTAGAGGCTCCAAGGCTATCAGAAGTGTCCCCCTTACACTGTTAAATAGTTATCTTTCAGTAAGATATATAACTACAGTCCCCTTCTTAGATTAGTTATAGATAGCCAAACTTATAATGAAAATAATAAAAATAGAAACTACCGTGTGTTGAGCACCTGCTATGTGATAGGAATTCAATTCTATTTTATTATTCTTAATCTTCACAGCAAATTCTACGAAGTAGAATTCAACCACTCTATTTCACTGAGTGAATAAAATTCAGAAGCGTTAGTGAGCAAGTCCAAGGCTACAAATCTGACAGAGCCAAACTTTCTTTTCAGAGCCAGATTTTAAACTCCATACCAACGCACCTTTTAAAGTCGTACAGAAATACTGTGTTTGACAGCTTTCAGAATCCATCTTGTGCACGCTGAAAAATGAAATCACTTTTCCAGTTGTTTGTCTTCTGGTTCCTTTTCTTTTCTGTTCATGTTTAAAATATTATTTGAATTTGAATCTGGGATGTATATTTTATGGCCCTTGGGATTTAAATATTTTTAAATAGTGAGGTGTTCACTTATTTTTTTTTTTACTATCCTTAAAAATTTATTTACATGAAAATTATATGCTGATGTGTTCACTTATTATCTCTTTTCTGTGTCTTGGACTTCAAGATTTATTTTATTTTTGAGAAAATAAAAAAATTGAAGTTGAATTGTTCTATTATTTCCTCAGTGTTCTGTTTACCATATGGCAACTACTCTTTTTCGCTCTTCCTGTTCTTTGGATTTATCTCTCAATTCAGTCAGTTCAGACTTGTGACCCCATGAATTCCAGCACGCCAGGCCTCCCTGTCCATCATCAACTCCCGGAGTTCACTCAGACCACGTCCATCGAGTCAGTGATGCCATCTCATCCTCTGTCGGCCCCTTCTCCTCCTGCCCCCAATCCCTCCCAGCATTAGAGTCTTTTCCAATGAGTCAACTCTTTGCATGAGGTGGCCAAAGTACTGGAGTTTCAGCTTTAGCATCATTCCTTCCAAAGAAATCCCAGGGTTGATCTCCTTCAGAATGTACTGGTTGGATCTCCTTGCAGTCCAAGGGACTCTCAAGAGTCTTCTCCAACACTACAGTTCAAGAGCATCAATTCTTCGGCGCTCAGCTTTCTTCACAGTCCAGCTCACATCCATACATGACCACTGGAAAAACCATAGCCTTGACCAGACAGACCTTTGTTGGCAAAGTAATGTCTCTGCTTTTCAATATGCTATCTAGGTTGTTCATAACTTTTCTTCCAAGGAGTATGTGTCTTTTAATTTCATGGCTGCAATCACCATCTGCAGAATTTATCTTTAGATATGTTCAAATTATTGATTTTTGTTGTTTTTTTTCTCCATATAGATGTTTATTTTGATTGTTAACTTTTGTTTCTTATAGTTGGTGTGTTATTTTAAAATATATGTTGACTAAAGAGTTCCCTGTGGAAATACTTTGGTTTCTATACACCTATCCTGATGCTCCTCCCGGCATAACATCTTTCTTCCTCATTATCATAATTTGAGGTTATATCTTCAGACTTTATTGCTTTAACAATCTCTCATTCAACTTGAACCCCCATCCGTGTTAGAATTTATGACTTTGGGATTGTCCCTATCTTCTCCCTGAAATTTCAGTATTGGCTTTTCTTGTATTTAGGGTTTAAAAGTGAAAGTGAAGTCGTTGAGTCATGTCTGACTCTTTGTGACCCCATGGACTGCAGCCTACCAGGCTTCTCTGTCCATGGGATTTTCCAGGCAAGAGTACTGGAGTGGGCTGCCATATCCTTCTCCAGGGCATATTCCTGGCCCAGGGATTGAACCCAGGTCTCCCACATTGTGGGCAGACTCTTTACCCTCTGAGCCACCAGGGAGCCATCTAATTAAATCGAAGGTTTCCTTCTGTAACTACAAACACTATGACAACATGGTCACTTTCTCCCATAATGTAAAGTAGATACAGGTAATGAAAAGAGCTTAATTTCTTTCAGAGAGACATGAGTTTGTTTTTACTAAATTGCTTACTAGCTATGTGAGCTTTAGCAAGTTTCTTAACCTCTTTGACTCTCAATTTCCTCATGTACCAAGTGGAGAAATTTTTTTTCCCAGAATCGTTACAAGTATTAAGTGAGAAAAATCTA
Organism: Aepyceros melampus; assembly: GCA_006408695.1. Lineage (NCBI taxonomy): Eukaryota > Metazoa > Chordata > Mammalia > Artiodactyla > Bovidae > Aepyceros > Aepyceros melampus. The sequence goes on along the minus strand of SJXQ01007092.1, from coordinate 11,996 downwards.
TGTGAAATTTTTTTTTCACATAGGAGGAATCACTTCATTTTACTTTTCCTTCTTTCCACTTTAATTCTCCTTGACACTTGAAATAAAGCCCAGATTTGAAATAACTTTTGTTTTTCTTTTGTGTCTCCCAGAGTATAAAATTTCAGTAAAATATGTATCACAAAGTAAATTATGATTTGTTGAATTGGGTTTTTCCCCTTTTGAGGCAATCTGAAATGATATATGAGAAGATAGAACTAAATGGCTGGAAGCAGACGGTAAACGATAGGAGAATTGTTTTACTTGAGGTCTTTGTAGTCTGGTGATGTGTATGTGTTTGTCATCATTTCTTCATAACCAGATAAAACAACCATTATGAACTTCACCCCAACGCATACCTTTGGTAGGTAGGTTAGGCTACTTCTCACTTCTTTATTTTTTTTTTTAACTTAAAAAGTGTGGTAAAGCATCAATAACACACAACTTACTATTTTGACAATTTTCAAGTATATAATTAAGTGGAATTAAGTATATTCACATCGTTTTACAACTGTGACCACTGTTCATTTCCAGAGCCTTTTGTATCACCCCAAACTCCACACCCATTAAACAGTAACTCCCCATAACCCCAACCTCCAGACCCTGGTGACTACTAGTCTAATCTTTATCTCTCTGAATTTTCCTCTTATGTCCTTTTGTATCTGGCTTATTTCATTTCACTGGCTTCTTTTGTTTGGCATGTTTCCAAGGTGTGTCTGTGCTGTAGCAGGTATCAAATTTCATTCCTTTTAAAGGCTGAATAATATTCTATTATATGGATAGGACCACATTTTGTTTATCCATTCACTTGTTGATAGACAGTGTTTTACTATTTTTTTCTTTCATAATTGAAATTGTACTGATGGTTTTGAGGATCAGTATTTTGTTGTGTTGTTTGGTCAATAAGTCGTGTCTGACTCTTTGTGACCTCATGGACTGTAGCCTGCCAACCTTCCCTGTCCATCACCAACTCTCAGAGCTTGCTCAAACTCATGTCCATTGAGTCAGTGATGCCATCCAACCATCTCATCCTCTGTCATCCCCTCCTCCTGCCTTCAGTCTTTCCCAGCATCAGGGTCTTTTCCAGTGAGTCAGCTCTTTGCATCAGGTGGCCAAAGTACTGGAGCTTCAGCTTCAGCACCAGTCCTTCCAATGAATATTCAGGGTTGATTTCCTTTAGTATTTACAGGTATACAGAAGTATAAATTTGTGTATAATTCTTAACAGTTATACCAAAAATCTATAAAAAACGCACATAATTGTGATTCTTTTCTGAACAATTATCCAAGTTACTCTCCAGTTTAAAATCTGAAGGCAAACTTGTCTTAACAGTATATTAAGTATGAATGCCTTCAAGTGTTCATACAGTTATATCATATATCCCAAGGATTCACAATTTGAAAATTCATTAGTAGTGTATATGACATTAATCTTTCACAGCAGATGAAGAAAGTTACTAGGAAAACTGGACTACCTGAACAAAGATGTTACAGAGTACACAAAATTCTGACAGGGAGAGCGGAGATCAAGGCACGGATTTTCTTTAAGAAACGATTTCACTAAAACCAACATGGGAATAAAAGTAATTCAAAGTGTCCAAGACATGGTAAACACACAACTGACTCCAAATTGCCATTTAGTGTGCTTTGTATTGGAGGATGTAAAATCTACCCCCTCTATGCAATGTTAAGCTGACACCCAAGACACTCAAAGCCTCTGTATTCAATATCCCACTATTTTCTGGTTGTACAAAACAAAAAACCAGTAAATGATTTCACCTCTTAAAGAAAAGCAGTTAGCACTTAAAAAATGGAATAAGGTTGAATTTCCTCCTTTTTAAAAATATTTCCAAAACTACTCACAATTTTGCATTTACAAAATAGTTGATAAACATATTGCCCTGTATTGTACAAGAAGGGAGACAGGGACCACTAAGTCCAGGCGGTGATTTGAATCAGATTTGGCTTCTTTTGTCTCCTGCTTCATCAGAGGCTGGGTTCTCCTCACTCTTAGTTTCTGTTTTCTGCAGGTAAATCTTGTCTCTTGGTTAGCCTGTTTCCCTCATGCTCCTTTTCCCCCTTTTGTTTGTTTGTGGGTTTTTTTTTTTTTTTTTTTTGGTCTGAAGATTTATCCTTTCCTGCTGCCATTTTTTGGCTTCCACCCCGATTTCCTCTTTTTTGCAGGAGCAGGTTAGCCGAGAACCTCATCTCTTGGGCTCCTCCTTTGTCGCTCCCTGGGTGGAGCCGACCTCCCTCCTGGGCATTGCAGGGAGCAAGAACGTGCCCGGTACCCGTGGGCAGGTGTGCCCTGGAGACTTAGTGAAGCGGGAGTGCGGGTCCTCCTGCCTCCCCAGTTGGTGGGACCCCAAGCGTTTCACTCTTTTAAAGAGAGTGCTCGGTTTACAGAGCAAGGCTTACTAACTGTTAGTATTGTGCAGATACACAAAATTATAGAGGAAATTCTTATGAATATTAAATTCTAGTAATTTTGTACCCTGTCGAGTTTCCCTTAAATCTCTTAATGTATCTGCATGTTTTTATATGCTAGTAGTCAATGGAGAAGGCGATGGCACCCTACTCGAGCACTCTTGCCTGGAAAATCCCATGGGAGGAGGAGCCTGGTGGGCTGCAGTCTATGGGGTTGCTAAGAGTCGGACATGACTGAGCAACTTCACTTTCACTTTTCACTTTCATGCATTGGAGAAGGAAATGGCAACCCACTCCAGGGTTCTTGCCTGGAGAATCCCAGGGATGGAGAGCCTGGTGGGCTGCCATCTATGGGTCGCACAGAGACGGACACGACTGAAGCGACTTAGCAGCAGGAGCAGCAGCAGTAAGTGCTTAACATTCTATAGGATATATTTGAAAAGTCTGGAAACAGAGGATAAATTTATTTTTAAATAGTATATTTGTTAAACTTTCACATAATATGCTCAATGTGTGTTTATTCAGCCTTCCAGACACATTTTCAAGTGAAATAACTAAACTGAAAACAATAGATCTAAGTAATTTTATGGATACTCCGTGTTGTACTTTTTTTTTTTTTTTTTCAAATTAAGAACTACATGTATTGTTTTACATACTTCACCCAAAAAAGTGTCTGGAGATTGAAGAAAAAATGTAAATTATATTATTTGAAAACATACCTATTATTTAAAATTACATATTTACCCTATGTAAATATCTAGGCTTTTGGATACCATATGTTTATGTTCTGCTTTTGTAACACAGCATAATTTCATTCCTTTTTCCACACATTAAATGATTACAGATACTTATCTTTTAAAATTCTATATTATTCTATTTTTGCTTAACTGTTTTCATATTTCTAGAAAAAGATCTGATTTCCAACTTTTGAGCAGCTACAAACATATTTATATGAATTATTTCCTTGAGGTTAGTTATTTAGTATATAGTCCCTGAAATTAAGTTAGCCAATCAAAGATATGTCCAGTTTAGTAGCTTTGGTATTTTAGTAGTTTATCTCCATATGGGCTGAAATATCTTAGCTATATCCTGTAAACCATGTTCATTTTGGCAGTGTAAGGAGTATGTTCTATACCTTAGCAGTAATTTAATTACAATTTAAAAATACTGCCTGCAAAAGCATGTGTGTGCGTGTGTAAGACATACATATTGACCTTAAAAATAAAATGAAAAGGAAAGAAAAAAATGTTATCTGATTTCATTTGTTTGTGTTCTGTCTTTATCTTGCTTTTAGGTTTTGTACTTTTTCCTCTCTAAGGTATAACCAAACATTACTAGTTCTAAAGTGACATAGCATCTCATTGCTCTAGTTCACACTTCTCTGCAAGATAAGCCTTCTGAGGTCACACCCTTGCAATAAACACTCTTGTTTATGCTTTTATGCTGCTTCTACAGTAACGCACACACATCATTCATGAGTCCGTAGAAGCCAGAGATAATCGCACTATGGGTCCAAAAGCTTCTTTCAAGTGGGATGTTGATTTTCAAGTGAAAGTGACCCAGTAAACGTTTGCCCTGTCCAGCCTCATCAGGGAGATGTAGTAAGCTGGCAGAATCATGTGACTTAGACTTGGATGGATCTTGAGAGCAGTGATCAAGGGTAGGATTGGAGTTTGTGAGTATTATCGAACCCCAGCTCTTCAGACTCTAATCGAGGTCTGTGTTTATATCTATTTATTTATTTAATGAATGAAGTCTGTTGATGTCTGTGTTTCATTAGCTGTCATTCCTCCCACTGAAATGCGAGGGAGAAAGAGATGGACAGTTTTTCTTATAATCCCATTGGAAGAATGAGGCTAAACTCACTTTTTCCCTAATTTACATAATCATTTTAAGCAAATTGTTTAAGTAATGCACAGAAGGTTTCCAGCTAATCCGGAAATTAAGATGTCATTTCATTTATCCTACTCTTCCTTTACACTTCAGACTCTGTCCCCTCACCAGCATACACAATTAAGTACTTGCTGGGAATATAGGGCCATATCCAATGTGGTAGTTTACCTGTTGCTAAATATATTTATTACACTAGCACCAAATCCTATACAGAATTAATCTGGGATTTAACCTTTATTCATTTTATATCATTTTATTTCTAGAGACAATTCCATTAGGATATAAACTCCTTCATTTGCCGGTCAGACTCAACAGAGCAAAGAATCTTATTTCTGTTCTAGTGAGTAGCTTGGGACATGTAAAGAGTATAACCAACTTAACCTTACCATCAGCTTTTTCCTTAAAAACTGTGTTTAATTTTTGCTGCCATATGCAAGACTGATGAGGACTTGGAGAATGGGAGTTTAGTGGGGAAAAAACAACAATGCAAATACATTGTTGCAAATTAAGAATAACATATATGTTAAATGATGTGAAATATGAGTGTGTTCACAGCAGTATTTAGCTTTTCTTCTTTCAAAGTTATCTGAATATATATTTATCTGGTATTTATCTGAATACCTATTTGGTGCTCCATCTAATCAAGGAAGAAGTTGCAGTGGAAGGTAGAGATGTAATAGTTATCTTATCTGTCATGATCTAAGAATGTAATTATAGGCATGAAGTTCAATTCTAGGAAGTCTTGCACTCTGCAACCAACACATCTCTAGAACGAAGGTTTGAAAGAGAGACTAGTTATTTGGAGTAGGTGGTTGTTTCGGTCTGCTAGGACTGCTATAAACCATAGACAGGGTTGGGGAGCTTAGGCCGCAGACATTTCTTTCTCAGAATTCTGGAGGCCAAGTCCAAGATCAAGATGCTGGTAGACTTGGTTTCTGGTGAGAAACTTTTTCCTGGCTTGCAAACAGCTGCCCTCTCATGTGGTGGTGAGAGACTGCATGCTAAGTTGCTTCAGTCATGTCTGACTTTTTGTGACCCTATGGACTGTAGCCCGCCAAGCTCCTCTGTCCATGAAATTCTCTAGACAAGAATACTGGAGTGGGTTGCCATGCCCTCCTCCAGTGGATCTTCCTGATCCAGGGATCAAACCCATGTCTCTTATGTCTGCTGCACTGGCAGGTGGATTCTTTACCACTAAGCCACCTGGGAAGCCTTCTCCTCTTCTTTAAGAGCACTCATCCCATTTTTTGGGGGGAGGCGGGGAGCTTCCCTGGGGGCTCAGAGGTTAAAGCATTTGGCTGCAAGGCGGAGACCTGGGTTCGATCCCTGGGTTGGAAGATCCCCTGAAGAAGGAAATGGCAACCCACTCCAGTATTCTTGCCTAGAGAATCCCATGGACGGAGGATACTGGTAGGTTACAGTCCATGAGGTCAAAAAGAGTTGGACACGACTGAGCGACTTCACTTTCACTTTCAATCCCATTTTTAGTGTGGGTCCCACTCTGAAGACCTCATCTAAACCTAATTATGCCTAAAGGCTACTTCCAAATGCCGTCACTTTGTGATATCAGAGCTTCAACATAGCAGTCTGGGGAGGGAGGGGACACACACATTCAGTTCATAAATAACAGTGATGAGAGAGGATGTAAGGAATAACAGCATTACCATGACCCTACATCTCTTTTTAAACTTTCTGCATTTTTTCCTACCTTTTTTCATCTTCTGCAACCTCTCATTTAGATCCAGCTCCAAAATCTCCTCAGTCAGGAATTTTACTGGATTGGTCTGAGAAACAGTTCTGGCTGGAGGTGGGAAGATGGATCAGCCTTAAATGTCTCAAGGTAAGGGGCTTCAAAAGAGTGCACAGAGAGAGAGAAGAGAAAAGAAAAAGGGAAAAGAAATGATATGTCTGGAGAAATAAACTAAGGATAATGGATGGAGAAGAGAAGAAAGAAAAAGGAAACAAGGAAGGAAATCAATAGTTGATAAGGGCAAGAAAAAAAGAGAGGACATTTAAAAGAGGATAACAGTAATTTTTATTCTGCAGTTTTGGGAGCTGAGAGAAGTGAGGTCTGAATGGGAGAAAGAATTTGCTCATTTTTTTTTTCATGCCTGAGAACTCCTTTACTGTACACCATCTTAAGTGATTGATTTTTTTGGTTCCTTACAGAATTGCTTCAAACAGCTTGGTACAGAAGTGTGGTACCATCAACAAAGATGGTCTCCAAGCCTCTAGCTGTGAAGTTCCTCTTCCGTGCGTCTGTAAGAAGGTCAGACGTGGATGAATGTTTCTTCTGTCCTGTGGCTCCCTAAAAAGAGGGAGATGACCTCTCGTGAGTACACCTTTAGTGAGTGCTGCCCTTCTAGCACATAAGTTAGATGGGAGATTAATGCTGCCTCCCTGGGACTGATGGCTTCTTGCTGGACTCTCTTTTAGAGAACTTAGATGTTATCTTAACACTTGAAAGAGTGTAGGCAAATTTGTGAAATAGATAAGGTTTGTTTTTAGTATTCCTCTCTCTAGGGACTAAGGTTGTTGGCTTAGTCATCCCATCATCTCTGTCAAAAATGTGCCTTTAAAATGTTATATTCTGAGCTGAGCTGATGAAATCTGTGCAAATATGTGCTATTGCCAGTGTACTACAGGGTTTTCTGTGTGTTAGTGGGTTGACATGCTACTCCTTCCCGATAATATATTTTTATCCTAATAGTGCCTCTTTGCAGGCAAAACTTGAAATAAGTTGTGGAAGGTGAATGAGAGAGAGCAGGGTGGTGCTTTGTGTCTCAGCTCTTCACACTTCCATAAAGAACTGGCCTTGACTGAATTTAGTTTTTTTTCGAAAATGCATATTTGTGGTTGAATAAACCAGTGTATGACTGTGTTTTCCTTGTTATGACTGTGATTTGCACATTAATTTCACAATGTGAAATGTGGGCAGTCTGGTAAAGCATTATTTTAGAGGAAAATTTACAGAAGCAGTTTATGTGGATTGATCTCCCAATTATTTTTGGCACAAACGACTAAAAATTAAGAAAAACATTATTTATCCTTAGTAGGGTTGGGCATAGATGAGAAAGCAAAGTGTTGTTTAGAGATAGAGGAGGGATTAGTAGGACATAATGACAAATAAAATTAAAGGGAAAGAAGGCACAGCATTGTCAATAGAATCTTAGAAATAAACAACTGCTTATTGTAGGTCAATAAAGCAAAGAGAAAGAAAAGGAGGGAATGATGAGGAGATTGTAATTCTGTACTGTTGATGGTATGGATTGTGATGTTTATTTAAATTTCCGTTTTATATTATTGTTAGGACAAAGACTGTATCTAATCCACCCTTGTATCCCAAAAACCTAAAATAGTGCTTGCTTGTATCAGTGAATATTCAACGCTTGAATAAAAAAAAATGGAATTTAAAATTTCTTATTCTAGTTGTTTCTATTAGCTCAGGAGTTGATTAGAGGAATTGAGCAAGAAACATGGTATATCTGAATCCTCGCTTAATCCTACACATTTGAGCAGAGGACTAGTTTAATCTAGAAATGGTCAACACTACATACATATTAATATATTTGGAATAGCACCCTTTATTCAGCACTGAACACATACTGTGCAGAAACCTAGTCATCAGGAAAAAATTAGAAACTATTTAAATATCTATCAATATTAAAATGATTAAATAAATAACCACCTTACTTCTTTTATTTTTTCTTTTGTAGGACAAACTTTTAAAAATGAGAATGTTTTTATCTTGTACCTGTACAACTCGAAACAATAGTAATTAAGACACAATGAAAGCAGTCCACACCCTCTGACACCACTGTCGAGCTCTAATGTTGGTGAGGTAGCTTGGCCTTGACAGTGCATTCAAGGGTTCACTGGCTGGGGCTTTTCTGAGCTCATCCCAGGTAAAAGACTAGTTTGGTTCTATTGCTCTGGAGAAGGAGAGTTAGCAATAGTTGTGTAGTCCCACCTGAGCTTTGAGTGACCTGCTTAATGCACCTTCTTCTCTTTTTTCCCCCTTTTAGATCAGCTTTCAAAAGTTGCATTTTCTGAGGCTTTCTTTCCAATGCAGGGAATGTGGGTTTGATCCCTGGTTGAGGAACTAAGATCCCACATGCCCCATAGTGAGAGCCCACATGCTACAACTAAGACCCAATGCAGCCAAATAAATTAAAAAAAAAAAAACACCAAAACTTTAAAAAAAGTTGCACTTTCTCTGCCCCCTCAAAACAAGTCCTACCTGTCTTCAAAAGGGCCACATCTTTGGTTACATGGGCATAGGGTCAGTGACCTCACTGCATACATTGCAAATTTTGTCATGGGTGCCAAGACGGCTCTTAGGCTTTTCTTGTCTTAGCTACAGTGATGTCCCAAGATGTTATGTATGTGATGTCTCTCCAAAGATGGGCTAGAATATACTCTCTAGATCCCCAGTAAAGAGCTAAAAGTTTTTTCCCCTTCAGTTAGTTCAGTTCAGTTGCTCAGTCGTGTCCAACTCTTTGCAACCCCATGAATCGCAGCACGCCAGGCCTCCCTGTCCATCACCATCTCCTGGAGTTCACTCAGACTCACGTCCATTGAGTCCGTGATGTCTCCAGCCATCTCATCCTCGGTCGTCCCCTCCTCCTCCTGTCCCCAATCCCTCCCAGCATCAGAGTCTTTTCCAATGAGTCAACTCTTCGCATGAGGTAGCCAAAGTACTGGAGCTTCAGCTTCAGCATCATTCCTTCCAAAGAAATCCCAGGGTTGATTTCCTTTAGGATTGACTGATTTGATCTCCTTGCAGTCCAAGGGACTCTCAAGAGTCTTCTCCAACACCACAGTTCAAAAGCATCAATTCTTCGGTGCTCAGCCTTCTTCACAGTCCAACTCTCATTAATTCTTTCTATTTTCTGCTTAAACAGTTTTTCATGGCTTGCAAGGCCCTGCATGACTTGTAAGCAACTATTTGCATCTAAATGCTGCTAGCTGTGACAGGTTTGGAATGCTCAAATGCTTTCCTGAAGACTGTTAGTTACACTGGTTCCTTGTATGTGTGTGTGTGCTCAGTTGCTCAGTTGTATCCAACTCTTTTGTAACTCCATGGACTGGAGTCCTGTAGGCTCCTCTGTCCATAGGTTTCTCCAGGCAAGAATACTGGAGTGGGTAGCCATTTCCTTCTTCAGGGCATCTTCCCAACCCAGGGATAGAACCTGTGTCTTCCACATTACAGGTGGATTCTTTACCCCTGAGCCACTGGGGTTCCTTCTATATATTTTTCCTTAGAAAATGCCTTGTCCCCTCTTGAGAGCTGTGGGAAGACAGTGGGAAGAGCACTGATGCTGGAATCAGTAAGACCAGCTTTTTAAAGATTTTTTGTTGTAGACCATTTAAAAAATCAATATTGAATTTGTTACAATATTGCTTCTGTTTTACGTTTGGTTTTCTGGCTGTCAGGCATGTGGGACTCTTAGCTTCCTGATCAGAGACTGAACCTGCACCCCCTGCATTGAAAGGTGAAATCTTAACCTCTGGATTGCCAGGGAAGTCCCCAAGAGCAACCTTTCCTCAAATCCTTTTTCAAATAATTGCTGTGTGACTTTAGGCAAAAATGCTTAACTTTTCTGAGCTTATATGAGGCATACTATATGATTGTTCTGTCCAAAACAGCCAGTCTCCCAGCTCTCTGTGACATCTGCTTGTTTAGTTTCTTCAAAGCTCTTGTCACAGTCTTATTTTCTTTATGTGTTACTTCTATCAAATTAGTATTTACCATGTTTTGAAGATGTACATATGCACAGTATCAAATTTAAAAGTTACAAGACATAGCCCTGAAAAGAGTCTCTGCTCCACCTCTGATTGCAAGCTCACCAGTTCCTTGCCCTGGAGGAAAATACTGTTGCCTGACATTCTTTCTCAGATATAAATTGTTCGCCAACAAGCATTTATGGACACGAGTGCACACACACGGGCTTCCCAGATGGCTCAGCAGTAAAGAATCTGTCTGCTAATGCAAGAGACGCAGGAGACGCAGGTTCAGTCCTTGGGACAGGAAGATCCCCTGGAGTAGTAAATGGCAACCTTCTCCAGTGTTCTTGCCTGGAAACGTCCATGGACAGAAGAACCTAGCGGACTACAGTCTATTGGGTTACAAAGAATCGGACATGACTGAGCATGCACGTGCACACACACACACACCTCAAGTTGTAGCACAGTATACACACTGTTCTGCAGTGTACTTCCCACCCCCAATTAACAACATATCTTGAATCTCTGTTTATATACTCATTAGAACTGCCTTATCCTTTTTAATGGCAGGATAGAATTCTATTTTATGGATTTAACAATTTATGTAACTGATCTATTAATGGACGTTTAGATCATTTCCTTTCTTTTGCCTTTATAAACAATGCTGCAATGACTATATTTCTACAGATGTAATTTTTTGCTTTTTGAGTATTTGTAGACTTCCTCAATTGTACATAAATCTGCAGATTTTTACTCTCTCCAGCAATGCATGACAAGTTTCATTTTCCTTTACATCTTTACCAATGCAGTTTTTCATCAAACGTTTTATCTTTGCTAGTTAGAGAGGTGAAAAACGGTTTCTCACTGTGGTTTTAATTTGTATTTCTCTTATTAAGAATTATCCTTTTACTGCTTACAAGTCATTTGTATTTCATTTTCTATGATCTGACAGTTCATAGCCTATATCTTTTTTTTAAAAAAGAGATTGGATGATTGATCTTTTCTTAAATAATGTGTGAGAAAAAGTTCTTTATATACTAAATAAATGAGCCATTTGTGTGTAATACAGGCTGAAAGTATTTTGTCTTAGTTTGTAATTTTTCTGTTTATGTCCTTTGAAATCCTTTATCTCCATTTGAAGATTAAATTAGTTAAAGGAAAATATAAAACAACTGACCTCCAGTGAAAGGCATAATCATAGAAAAGCCAGGAATTAACTGGAATTGGCATTGTTGTATCAAGAAGGATGGAAAATTGATGCATTTGTTAGAGAAACAGGGAAATGAGCACAGTAGTTACATGTGTGAAGGCTCATCCAGGAGGCTCTAAGAATCTGTAATGTACAGTGCTATATATATTCACTGACAGATTTGGGGACTTGTGAAATATCTCTAGACTAAGAACAGAGTCAGTAGTGGACAATGCTGTTAAGAGCCAAGAGCAACTTGAGAATATTCTTTGAAGACACAAAATTCTAGATAGAAGCTCACTTATGAATAATTGATTTTTTCTGAGAGTGCAAGAACTTCCCCATTCATGAGAGAAATAGAATATCAGCAAGACTTATTTTTCCTGTGGTCTCAAAATTTTGGCTGAAACCTAAAGCTGAGAATCAGTTCAGTTCAGTTCAGTTCAGACGCTTAGTCGTGTCTGACTTTGCAACCACATGAATTGTAGCACGCCAGGCCTCCTTGTCCATCACCAACTTCCGGAGTTCACTCAAACTCATGTCCATCATGTTGGTGATGCCATCCAGCCATCTCATCCTCTGTTGTCCCCTTCTTCTCCTGCCCCCAATCCCTCCCAGCATCAGGGTCCTTTCCAATGAGTCAATTGTTCACATGAGGTGGCCCAAGTATTGGAGTTTCAGCTTCAGCATCAGTCCTTCCAACGAACACTCAGGACTGATCTCCTTTAGGATGGACTGGTTGG
>SJXQ01007091.1:0-44172 GCA_006408695.1 Aepyceros melampus | reverse complement strand
TCATAAGGCAGTTCTATTTGCAATTTTTTAAGGAATCTCCACACTGTTCTCCATAGTGGCTGTACTAATTTGCATTCCCACCAACAGTGTAAGAGGGTTCCCTTTTCTCCACACCCTCTCCAGCATTTATTGCTTGTTGACTTTTGGATCGCAGCCATTCTGACTGGTGTGAAATGGTACCTCATTGTGGTTTTGATTTGCATTTCTCTGATAATGAGTGATATTGAGCATCTTTTCATGTGTTTGTTAGCTATCCATATGTCTTCTTTGGAGAAATGTTTATTTAGTTCTTTGGCCCATTTTTTGATTGGGTCATTTATTTTTCTGGAATTGAGCTGCATAAGCTGCTTGTATATTTTTGAGATTAATTCTTTGTCAGTTGCTTCATTTGCTACTATTTTCTCCCATTCCGAAGGCTGTCCTTTCACCTTGCTTAGAGTTTCCTTTGTTGTGCAGAAGCTTTTAATTTTAATTAGATCCCATTTGTTTATTTTTGTTTTTATTTCCAGTATTCTGGGAGGTGGGTCATAGAGGATCCTGCTGTGATTTATGTCAGAGAGTGTTTTGCCTATGTTCTCCTCTAGGAGTTTTATAGTTTCTTGTTTTACATTTAGATCTTTAATCCATTTTGAGTTTATTTTTGTGTGTGGTGTTAGAAAGGGATCTAGTTTCATTCTTTTACAAGTGGTTGACCAGTTTTCCCAACACCACTTGTTAAAGAGATTGTCTAAATGCTTTCTAATTTTACATTTTGTCTGTAAATCTATGACTAATTTTGAACTACACTTTGTATAAAGTTTAAAGTAAGTTGAGGTTTATCTTTTTGCCTGTGAATACCCAATTTCTCCAGCAACATCTTTTGGAAAGACTCTTCTTCCTCTATTGAATCACTTCTAAATCTTTGCAAAATCAGTCAAGAATATTAGTGTGAGTTTATCTATAGGTTCTCTATTCTGTTCTGTTGATCTATGCATCTATTCCTCTATCAATAGCCCATTGTCTTGATTACTGTAACTAAGTAATAGGCCTTAATAACACATAGAATGATTCCCCCAACCTTACTTTACTTTTCAAAGATTGCTTTTGCTATTTTATATTTTTAAAAAGTTGCAACTTCAAAGCAGGAGGACAATCTTTTTAACAGACTTTAAAAACACATTTATTTTTATATTTATTTGGCTGTACTGGGTCTTAGTTGTGGCATGTGGAATATTTTTTAACTGTGGCATGCAAGATCTTTAGTTGTGGCATGCAAGCTCTTAGTTGCTGCAAGTGGAATCTATTTCCCTGACCAGGAACTGAACTCAGGCCACTTGCATTGGGAGCACAGAGTCTTAGTCACTGGATCACCAGGGAAGTCCCCTTTTTAATAGACTTTTAATTGTAATAAGTTAGATTGAAATAACTTAGTGTCCATCTAGAACATCAAAAGCAACTAGAACCCTCCTTCATGTTAAATGCAAAAAGCAACTACTGGGAGACTAAAGACCTGCTTTTAAAAGTTTATTATAAAAATTTCAAGCATACATAAAAATATACAGATAACAGAATGAATCTCCATACAGTCTATCATTTAGAAAGACATCAGGTGTATGTCAATTGAAGGAAAGGTAAACTTGGAGGGGTAAGGACTGAAAGATTCTGGAAGAGATAAAACTCAGTAGCAGAAGGGCTAGAGGGGATAACATTGGATGAGGATGAAAGGAAATGACAGCTCCTTCTACTTTCTTGTCTAAGTGTAGATGACCTCGATGGTCTCATGGGCTTTTGTTTCAAAGAGCTAGATCTGGAACTGGAGAATTTTGCTGGATAGAAATTTCTAAGACTGTTTTTTTTTTTTTTGTTTTTCTTTTTAAAACTTTAAATATTTCATTTTACTCTCTTGCTTGAATTATTATTGATGAAAGTTTACTGTAAATTTCCCCCCTGTTTATTGGTAATTTTTTTTCTCCATGCTTCTTCTAAAGTTTTTCAATTGTTTTTGGTTTGTTGTTATTTGAATATGATATACATAGATGTGTATGTATGTCTGTGTGTAAGTGTGTGCATGTGTATGTGTGTATAAAATAAATGCATGCACAACTACATTTGTTAACATGAGTTGTAAGAGAGGGGATGTTTGAATGGGGGAAAGAGAAGCCAAACATTATAAAGGAAGAAGAAAATGACTGTACACAGGAGATGTGAGTATGACCTCAGATAATGCATGTATACAAAATTATACATGTAAATATATCCTAAAGTTAAGTTTATTAAAAAGGAAATATAAATGGATTGTTTGTAAAAAATGAGGTATAAGAAAATGTGTGTTATACAAGAAAGAAGGTGTAAGTGAAATTCGCTCAGTCATGTCCGAAGCTTTGTGACCCCATGGACTATAGCCCACCAGGCTCCTCTGTCCATGGGATTCTCCAGGCAGGAATACTGGGGTGGGTTGCCATTTCCTTCTCCAGGAGATCTTCCCAACCCAGGGATCAAATCCAGGTCTCCTGCATTGCAGGTGAATTCTTTACCATCTGAGCCAACAGGGAAGCCCATTATACAAGAAGGCCACCTACATAAGACATTTCTCTCATTTCAATAAGAAGTAAAACAAAATAAGCTTTCTGTGACCTTTAATCATAATCCTGTGTGAATTTGAGCAACTTATCTCTGGAATTCCATAAACTATGTTTTTCAGCCTGACAAGCTTGAGCCTTCCTTTGCTTAAGAAATAGCAAATAATTCATCTAAGCTGTGAATATATATTCTTTAATTTTATAGATAATGAAACTTTATGTATTTGGTATTTTCTGGTGATAATAAACTTTAATGCTATTAATTTTTCACCATTATATAATAGTATCAGGAAATATCCAGACTAGCATATGTGCTCCTCTGAGAAAACTTAAACATTTAAATGCATAAAGTGTAACTATCACTCAACATGGACAATTTATACTCTCACTAGAATGAATTCTTCTAAATTAATATGCCCTCTTATGGCAGAGAGTGAAGAGGAACTAAAGAGCCTCTTGATGAAAGTGAAAGAGGAGAGTGAAAAAGCTGGCTTAAAACTCAACATTCAAAAAACTAAGATCATGGCATCTGGTCTTATCACTTCATGGCAAATAGAAGGGAAAAAAGTGGAAGCAGTGACAGATTTTATTTTCTTGGGCTCCAAAATCACTGCAGATGGTGACTGCAGCCATGAAATTAAAAGATGCTTGCTTTTAATGATATAACTCTTAATGAAAAGCTATGACAAGCCTAGACTGCATATGAAAAAGCAGAGACATCACTTTGACATAAGTCAAAGTTATGGTTTTTTCCAGTAGTCATGTATGATGTGAGAGCTGGACCATAAAGAATGCTGAGCACTAAAGAACTGATGCTTTTGGATTGTGGTGCTGGTGAAGACTCTTGAGAGTCCCTTAGACTGCAAGGAGATCAAACCAGTCAGTCCTAAAGGAAATCAAACTTGAATATTCATTGAAGGATTCATGCTGAAGCTGAAGCTTCAATACTCTGGCCACCTGATTCAAAGATCTGACTCACTGGAAAAAACTCTGAGGCTGGGAAAGATTGAAGGCAAAGAAGAAGGGGGTGGCAGACGATGAGATGGTTAGACAGCATCACCAACTCAATGGATATAAATTTGAGCAAATTCTAGGAGATAGTGGATGACAGGGAAGCCTGGCATGCTGCAGTCATGGAGTTGCAAAGAGTCAGACACTACTTAGCAACTGAACACCAGCAACAGTAGTCACTAAGAATGCATTCGTTCATTTATCATACTTTTCTCTTCATGATATATATGCTCAGAATCCAATGTGTGCCAGATTCTGTTCCAGGTGCCTAGGACACAGCAGTAAAAAAAATCCTCTCCCTTTTTGGACTCTATTATACCATTGACAAGAGCCACATAAATTCAGAGTTGAAAGTATTGTAAGGAAAATCAAGGTGAGTAAATAGAGGCTGATGGAGCAAGAGTGAGGCTTGTTTTAGGTGGGGTGACCTGAGCAGAGAGATGAATAAATGGGGAAAGAGCATCTGAAGTCTGGGAAGACCATTCCAGGCAGAGGGAACAGCAAGGAGGAAAGCCTGAGGGAGGAGCAGGCTTGACAAGTTCAAGGAGCTGCAAAAATCTTGTATGACTAGAGGAGCAAGCATTAGGAAGGGAGACAAAGGAGTGGTTTCAGGAGGTGAGCAAGAACCAGAACTAGCGGGGGCTTGTGGAGTAGAGGGGAGTTTGCATGATATTCCCATGGTGATAGGAAGCCAACAGAGACCCTTGAAAGGGGAAATGAACTAGAGAGATTCATATTACAAAATGATCTTTTATTTCAAGATGTAGAATTTTATTTTTAATTCTGCATTTGAGATTCCATTCAAATCTCGTATCACAATCACGATAATATTTCTAATAGAATAAAATATTTGTACTTTGAGGATTAATTTCATTGAAAAAAATGAGTTGACTCATTGGAAAAGACCCTGATGCTGGTAGGGATTGGGGGCAGGAGGAGAAGGGGACGACCAAGGTTGAGATGGCTGGATGGCATCACGGACTCAGTGGACGTGAGTCTGAGTGAACTCCGGGAGTTGGTGATGGACAGGGAGGCCTGGCGTGCTGCGATTCATGGGGTCGCAAAGAGTCGGACACCACTGAGTGGCTGAACTGAACTGAACTGAAGGCAACTGAATGGAGCCCTAGGTAAACAGAAGCTGGGTAGAGGCTGAAATTTCTTTGTTTTAAGGTAGCTACTGGGTTGGAATTCTTTCTTTCTGAGTGTCTATCCTGAGTAGGGATTACTCTTTAACTCCTTGAGTTTAGAAAGTTTCCTGCTTCTTTGTCTTAAGTGGCACCCCACTCCAGTACTCTTGCCTGGAAAATCCCATGGACTGAGGAGCCTGGTGGGCTGCAGTCCATGGGGTCGCTAAGAGTCAGACACGACTGAGCGACTTCCCTTTCACTTTTCACTTTCCTCCATTGGAGAAGGAAATGGCAACCCACTCCAGTGTTCTTGCCTGGAGAATCCCAGGGATGGGGGAGCCTGCTGGGCTGCCGTCTATGGGGTCGCATGGAGTCGGACACGACTGAAGCGACTTAGCAACAACAACAATCCTGAGTAGGGATTACTCTTTAACTCCTTGAGTTTGGAAAGTTTCCTGCTTCTTTGTCTTAAGTGAAGTTTCACTTCCCTACTGCTGCGCTGGAGTAAAATTTCCTGGTTCTTTTTGAGAACTGTCTATTCTATTTGATCCCTGCTACTCACATGAGAACTTCTCAGTTGACAGAAATCCTTTTTTTCAACTTATGTTGACTATACAAACTTTGTTCGCCTCCTTCTCATGGCATTATTTTACTAAGAATAATATATGGGAAACTTGAGATCTTCCCAAATTTGCTGTTCTATCCTTTCTCTTCCCATCTCCTCTGTCCTTTCATTCTTTTACCATCTTCAAGTTTCTTTTCAGTTAAAAATCAAAGCCAAAAGTGTACTAAAATTTTAGAATGGAAAGTTGTGTGGGTTCTAGTTATGTCTTTTTATATGATTATGTATGTCAATGAACGCACACATACACACACATTAGGTACGTTACACATATGTGCTATTTTCTTACCTCTGGAGAATATTAACAATTTATTAAATCACTTAAAGGGCTTCCCTTGTAGTGAAGTGGATAAGAATCTACCTGCAAATGCAAGAAACATGGGTTTGATCCCTGGTCAGGTAAGATTCTACATGCTGGAAGCAACTAAGCCCATGGGCCACAACTACTAAGCCCACATGTCTAGGGCCTGTGCTCTGTAATAACAGAAGCCAGTGCAAGGAGAAGCCTGTGCACTGCAAAGAAGAGTAGCCCTCACCTGCCCAAAGTGGAGAAAGCCTACACAAAAGCAATGAAGACTCAGAGCAGCCAAAAATAACAAAATAAAATAAAAATCACTTAAAATTTATAAAATCAGTCTGCTAAAATGATTTAGAAATTAATGACAAAAAAAAAAAAAAAGAAATTAATGAGAGAAGTCCATGGACAGTCCATGGGGTTGCAAAGAGTCAGACACAACTGAGTGATTTTTACTTCACTTCACTTCACTACATAAATTAAGTACAAGTATAAGCATATCTTGGTATAAGTATAAGCATTCCCTGGTGGCTCAGGCAATAAAGAATTTGCCTGGAATACCGGAGACCCAGGTTCGAACCCTGGTTGAGAAGATCCCCTGGAGAAGGGAATGGCAACTCATTCCAGTATTCTTGCCTGGAGAGTTCCATGCACAGAGGAGCCTGGTAGGCACAGTTCATGTGGTTGCAAAGAGTCAGACATGACTAAGTGATGAACACAGAAGCAAACCCATGTGTATTGCAGTTTAAATTCCAGACCACTGCAGTAAAGCAAAATTTGCAATAAAGCTTCTTTCCCAATGCACATAAAATTTATTTTTATACTATAATGCAGTCTATTGGATAAGCAATAGAATTATACCTAAAAAATGTGTATACCTGAATTTTAAAAATACCTCATCATTATAAAATGCTAACCACATATGAGATTTCAGTGAGTCATAATTTTTTGCTGTAAGAAAGTCTTGCCTCAGTGTTGATGGCTGCTGACTGTTCAGGATGGTGGTTGCTGAAGGTTGGGGTGACTGTGACAATTTCTTAAAATAAGACAACAATGAAGTTTGCTGTATCAGTTGACTTCCTTTCATGAGCAATTTCTCTGTAGTATGCGATGCTGTCTAATAACATTGACCCACAGTAGAAATCTTTCAAAATTGAAGTCAATCCTTTTAAATCTGGCTTTATCAAATAAATTGATGCCATATTGGAAATTTCTTGTCATCATTTCAACAGTCTTCACCCAGGAGTAGATCTCATCTGAAGAAATCACTTTCCTTGCTCATTCATAAGAAGCAACTCCTCATCCATTAAAGTTTTTTCATGAAATTGCAGCAATTCAGTCAATTCTTCAGGGGTCTAATTCTAGTTATATTGCTATTTCTACCACATCTGTAGTTACTTTTTCCATTGAGGTCTTGAACCCTTCAATGTCATCCATGAGGGTTGGAATGGACTTTTTTCAAACTCCCTTGAATGTTTATATTTTGACCTCTTCCCGTGAACCATGAGTGTTCTTAAGGGCATCTAGAATGGTGAATTCTTTCCAAAAGGTTTTCAACTTACTTTGTACTTATTCATCAGAGGATCTATGGCAGTTATAGTTTATGAAATGTATTCCTTAAATAGTAAGGCTTTAATGCTGAAATTTCTCCTTGAATGTTGATCCATGGGCTGCAGAATTGATGTTTTGCTAGTAGTTATGAAAACAACGTTAATGTCATACATCTCCATCAGAGAGCTTGGGTCACTGGGTGCATTGTAAATGAGCAGTGATATTTTGAAAGACATCTTTTTCTTTTTTTTCCTGAACAGTAAGTCTCAACACTGGGCTTAAATAATCAGTAAACTATGTTTAAATAGATGGGCTGTCATCATGGCTTTGTTGTTGCTTTTACAGAGAACAAGCAAAGTAGATTTATCATAATTCTTACACTCCTTAAGACTTTTGGATGGTAAATGAGCATTGGCTTCAACTTAAAGGCACCAGCTGCATTCTCTCCTAACAAGGGAGTCAGCCTTATTTTTAAAGTTTTAACCTGGCATTGACTTCTCCTCTCTAGTTATGAAAGTCCTATTGGAAGAAGTGGTATCTTCTTCCAATAGAAGGCTGGTTGATTTATATTGTTGCTTAGTGTAGCCACCTTCATTAATGATTTTAGCTAGCTCTCTGGATAACTTGCTGTAACTTCTACATCAGTACTTGTGCTTCGCCTTGCACTTTTACATATGGAGACAGTTTCTTTTCTAGAACCTCATGAACCAACCTCTACTAGCTTCACACTTTTCTTCTCCAGTTTCCTCACCTCTCTCAGCCTTCATAGAATTGAAAAGATTTAGGATCTTGCATTGATTATTGGCTTAGGAAAACATTGTGACTGGGTTTAATCTTCCTTCCAGACCAGGAAAACCTTCATATTAGCAATAAGGCTGCTTTCCTTTCTTTATCTTTTTGTATGTTCATTGGAGTAGCACTTTATTTTCCTACAGAAACTTCTCTTTTGCATTCACAACTTGGCTACCTGTTTGGTGCAAGAGGCCTAGCCTCATAACACTGGACTGAGCAACAATTTCTGGAATTCTAGTTGATTGAAACTGCTAATCCAAGATCAATAAAAAATATATATATATTAATTACATGAAGTGAAGTGAAAGTTGCTCAGTTGTGTATGACTCTTTGTGACCTCATGGACTATACAGTCCATGGAATTCTCCAAGCCAGAATACTGGAGTGGGTAGCCGTTCCCTTCTCCAAGGTAACTTCCTAAATCAGGGATTGATCCCAGGTCTCCTGCATTACAGGCAGATTCTTTAGCAGCTGAGCCAAAAGGGAAGCCCAAGAATACTGGAGTGGGTAGCCTATCCCTTCTCCAGGATTTCCGACCCAGGAATTGAACCATGGTCTCCTTCATTGCAGGTAGATTCTTTACCAGGAGAGCCCATTACATGGGACTGAATGAATTGATAAAGGATGATTATGGGTTTTTTGGGGGGAACATTGCTACTTATTTAAAGTTTTATTTCCCCAATTCAAGGAAATTTTCCTTTTTCTCTTTGGCTATAACTCACAACTATATACTAAATTATATTTTGGCAAACATAAATGAAACACTTTAAAAAATTTTTCTTACCTGATACCTCCAAAAGTCAGAGTTTTTCTAGTGTTGAGATTTCTCTCAGGGAAGGTTTTCATACCAGAAAAAATGAAATTTCATCTCAACTGATTTTTAGGCATAGTAAACAGAATCAGAAATTCAACCAATACCTAAAACTAAGTATAAATTATCTCTTAGAGCCTGTATATAGAGAACAGCAGCAACGACAAAAATATTTTAAATGGATAGAAAATAAGAGAAGGAAAGATGGAAAAAGAAGAGTGAGTATAATTTTTGCCCCTCTGAGCAGCCACAAAGAGACTAGAGGAAGACCCAGCTAAGCAGTATTCCTGCATTGCTATCCCCTCTATCACTTTCCTTTGAAATGCTACTTAGCAGATTAACCACCTTTCACAGCTCTTTAAGTTCTTTTCTCCTTAATTTGAAGGTCTTTGTTCTGTGAGATCTAATACTAAACCTTTGACAGACTCAAAATATTCCTATCTCCTTCTGTTGCTTTAGTGATACTTTCCTTTGTATGAGAGTTGGGGGCAGATGTGCTCCTAGTTTGAATGAGTTATAGCTACTTCCTATGAGAAGCTCTCCTAATCTCTCAACACTTTACTCACTGTCACTTCTCCAACCCATGCTTGCCTTGTACCTGGTTATATTCTGTACCTCTTACTATCATTGAAAAATTATCCATTTACTTTTCAGTATCCCCTACCGCACCATAAAAATTTTTAGGGCTGCAATTATGTTTGCTTCTAATGCCTATGGCAATGTCTCTCATATAGTATGAACTCAATAAATGATTGTTAAATCACTCTTTCATTGATTGGTCATTTTAAAGAATAGATTTATGAACGATATGACTTTGACATGCTAGTGACAAAAGTTGCTTCAACTGTCTCTTCGAAATGAGAGTCAGTTGAAATCTATTTGGTAATTGCTGCTCCTTCTTGCTCTTATTTAAAAAAAATTGTAAAATTCAGAATCGATATTTGATGTAAAGCAATGGAAATATATACATCACATGGGAAAAAAGCATAATTAACAACCTAATTTCAGAATAAAACTAAACTGGTTTGTTTGTGGATGAGACAGAGAAGGAAAGAGGGGAGACAGAAAGAAAGGAGATTCCAAATTTAGAAGAAGCAGAAATGGAAGGAGAATAAAATAATTCTTTACTGTAATTCCTTTAATTTTAATAGTTATTGAATTATTCATCATTTTAAGTTTGTTTGATATCTTTAAAAATCCTTTTATTAGCAGTTAAAACTTAAGTGTATCAGAATTAGTTAAAATTTAAATGGTTTACCCAGTCGATAAATGTCTTAAAATATGGGAAAGATGATGAATAGGATGAAATATTAAGACACCTGAGTACACAAATAATGCTCCCATGTCTCAGTTATGTTACATTGAATGTGTTCAGTTTAAAAAAAAATTATCTTATACCCTTAATTCATTTTGTAATGAAAGTGGGAATTTTGGACTCTGACAAGACAAAGGAGAAGCTACTCTGAGTTTTTTTTTTTTTTTCCACTTGAGAAAATTCTTCCCTAAGCTTAGTTTTACTGTATTGCTTGTGTGGATTCATAGTCTATATGGTTCTGGATGTTGTGTCCTTACAGAAATTTATACACAAGCTTTTCATTCTGAGAAATTGTTCGGAAAAGAGAAACAACAAATAATTTTGGATGCTGACAAATGTGTTATAAAACACATTTGCCAAACTGAAACGGTATGAATTTAGCAAAGCTCATAATTACTATTGAGATTAATTATTAATTAAGACTACTTAATACTTATAGTACTGTCTTCCCTGGTGGCTCAAAGGTTAAAGCGTTTGCCTGGAATACAGAAGACTCGGTTTTGATCCCTGAGTAGGGAAGATGCCGTGAAGGAAATGGCAACCCACTCCAGTACTCTTGCCTGGAGAATCCCATGGACAGAGGAGCCTGGTAGGCTACAGTCCATGGGATCGCAAAGAGTCGGATACGACTGAGTGACTTCACTTTAATACTTATAGTGATTAATTATTAATTAAGACTACTTAATACTTATAGTACTGTCTTCCCTGGTGGCTCAAAGGTTAAAGCGTTTGCCTGGAATACAGAAGACTCGGTTTTGATCCCTGAGTAGGGAAGATGCCGTGAAGGAAATGGCAACCCACTCCAGTACTCTTGCCTGGAGAATCCCATGGACAGAGGAGCCTGGTAGGCTACAGTCCATGGGATCGCAAAGAGTCGGATACGACTGAGTGACTTCACTTTAATACTTATAGTAGCTCCCCATGGGTTTACACTTCTGTAGATATTTGTGGAGTGGTGGAACAGGGTCACTAAACTAGGTACCAAAGGGAGCAGAAAGAAATATAATTTAAATACTATGCCTGCCTTCACTTTCCTTACCCTCTTGTACAGAGGCAAGATACATACAAAGATGACTAAACTAGAAGTAGCAGAGTAAATGTATGTCAAGGTAAAAGTTGAACTACAAGGTGTGGCCCATAAGCCCCAGGTGCTCTACTACAAAAACACTCTATTTTTTCTCTTTGGAATATTTTTTTTTTCCTAAAAAGTTGATGTCAGAAATTGCTCTTTACCCTTCTCCTCAGCTCAGTACAATTCAGTCGCTCAGTTGTGTCCGACTCTTTGCAACCCCATGAATTGCAGCACGCCAGGCCTCCCTGCCCATCACCAACTCCCAGAGTTCAGCTAAATTTACGTCCATTGAGTTGGTGATGCCATCCAGCCATCTCATCCTCTGTCGTTGCATTCTCCTCCTGCCCCCAATCCCTTCCAGCATCAGAGTCTTTCCCAATGAGTCAGCTCTTCGCATGAGGTAGCCAAAGTATTGGAGTTTCAACTTCAGTATCAGTCCTTCCAAAGAACACCCAGGGCTGATCTCCTTTAGAATGGACTGGTTGGATATCCTTGCAGTCCAAGGGACTCTCAAGAGTCTTCTCCAACACCACAGTTCAAAAGCATCAATTCTTCAGCGCTCNACTAGACCATTCAGGTATGACTTAAATCAAATCCTTTACGATTATATAGTGGAAGTGAGAAATAGATTTAAGCAACTAGATCTGATAGACAGAGTGCCTGATGAAACATGGATGGAGCTTTGTGACATTGTACATGAGATAGGAATCAAGACCATCCCCATGGAAAAGTAATGAAGAAAAGCAAAATGGCTGTCTGAGGAGGCCTTACAAATACCTATGAAAAGAAGAGAAGTGAAAAACAAAGGAGGAAAGGAAAGATATACACATCTGAAAGCAGAGTTCCAAAGAAAAGGAAGGAGAGATAAGAAAGCCTTCCTCAGTGATCAATTCAAAGAAATAGAGGAAAAGAACAGGATGGGGAAGACTAGAGATCTCTTTAAGAAAATTAGAGATACCAAGGGAACATTTCATGCAAAGATGGGCTTGATAAAGGACAGAAATGGTATGGACCTAAAAGAAAGAGAAGATATCAAGAAGAGGTGGCAAGAATACACAGAAGAACTGTACAAAAAAGATCTTTATGACCAAGATAATCACAATGGTGTGGTCACACACCTAGAGGCAGACATCCTGGAATGTGAAGTCAAGTGGGCCTTAGAAAACATCACTACGAACAAAGCTAATGGAGGTGATGGAATTCCAGTGGAGCTATTTCAAATCCTGAAAGATGATGCTGTGAAAGTGCTGCACTCAACATGCCAGCAAGTTTGGAAAACTCAGCAGTGAAGAAGATATCAAGAAGGGTGGCAAGAATACACAGAAGAACTGTACAAAAAAGATCTTTATGACCAAGATAATCACAATGGTGTGGTCACACACCTAGAGGCAGACATCCTGGAATGTGAAGTCAAGTGGGCCTTAGAAAACATCACTACGAACAAAGCTAATGGAGGTGATGGAATTCCAGTGGAGCTATTTCAAATCCTGAAAGATGATGCTGTGAAAGTGCTGCACTCAACATGCCAGCAAGTTTGGAAAACTCAGCAGTGGCCACAGGACTGGAAAAGGTCAGTTTTCATTCCAATCCCAAAGAAAGGCAATCCCAAAGAATGCTCAAACTACCACACAATTGTACTCATCTCACACGCTAGTAAAGTAATGCTCAAAATTCTCCAAGCCAAGCTTCAGCAATACACGAACCATGAACTTCCTGATGTTCAAGCTGGTTTTAGAAAAGGCAGAGGAACCAGAGATCAAATTGCCAGCATCCGGTGGATCACTGAAAAAGCAAGAGAGTTCCAGAAAAACATCAATTTCTGCTTTATTGACTAGCCAAAGCCTTTGACTGTGTGGATCACAATAAACTGTGGAAAATTCTGAGAGAGATGGGAACACCAGATCACCTGTCCTGTCTCTTGAGAAATTTGTATGCATGTCAAGAAGCAGCAGTTAGAACTGGACATGGAACAACAGACTGGTTCCAAATAGGAAAAGGAGTACGTCAAGGCTGTATATTGTCACCCTGCTCATTTAACTTCTATGCAGAATACATCATGAGAAACGCTGGACTGGAAGAAACACAAGCTGGAAACAAGATTGCCGGGAGAAATATCAATAACCTAAGATATGCAGATGACACCACCCTTATGGCAGAAAGTGAAGAGGAATTAAAAAGCCTCTTGATGAAAGTGAAAGAGGAGAATGAAAAAGTTGGCTTAAAGCTCAACATTCAGAAAACGAAGATCATGGCATCTGGTCCCATCACCTCATGGGAAATAGATGGGGAAACAGTGGAAACAGTGTCAGACTTTATTTTTGGCGGCTCCAAATCACTGCAGATGGTGACTGCAGCCATGAAATTAAAAGACGCTTACTCCTTGGAACAAAAGTTATGACCAACTGAGATAGTATATTAAAAAGCAGAGAGATTACTTTGCCGACTAAGGTCTGTCTAGTCAAGGCTATGGTTTTTCCTGTGGTCATGTATGAATGTGAGAGTTGGACTGTGAAGAAGGCTGAGCGCCGAAGAATTGATGCTTTTGAACTGTGGTGTTGGAGAAGACTCTTGAGAGTCCCTTGGACTGCAAGGATATCCAACCAGTCCATTCTGAAGGAGATCAACCCTGGGATTTCTTTGGAAGGAATGATGCTAAAGCTGAAACTCCAGTACTTTGGACACCTCATGTGAAGAGTTGACTCACTGGAAAAGACTTTGATGCTGGGAAGGATTGGGGGCAGGAGGAGAAAGGGACGACAGAGAATGAGATGGCTGGATGGCATCACTGACACGATGGACGTGAGTCTGAGTGAATTCCAGGAGCTTGTGATGGACAGGGAGGCCTGGCGTGCTGCAATTAATGGGGTCGCAAAGAGTCGGACACAACTGAGCTACTGAACTGAACTGAATCTGTCTCATGTCAATTTAATTCTTAGACCAGACAGAAAAACCGAATAGGTAAGAAGAATATTTCTTTCTCTCTGACACTGTTGCAGAAACCAGTACTCGAGAAACCAAACACCACACTCAGAGAGTTGGAGAACTCAAGTTTATTATGCAGGTGAAACCAGAGGAGTTAATACTCCAAGATCTGAGCCCTGAACAAAGGGATTACAGAGTTTTTATAGACAGACTGTAGTAGGCAATAGTAGCTGTTAACAGGCTGGTTTAAACTAAGGGATTTTGCGCAGATGAGAAGAGTGGTCAAGATGGGGTGGAGGATGCCTGACCTCGACAGGCATGATTAAGCAGGTTTGCAAGGGCTGGGCTATTCCAAAGAGCAGGACAAGAGTGAGTGAGAGAAACTCCATTTCCTAGTATTGCAAGTCCCCACTTTCTGACACTGTGTACCTATTTGATCTAGATTTTGCAAGAGGCAAGATTAGTTGCAGAGGCAGAAGGAGAAGGAGGTTGTGTAAAATTTTAACCTTTCCTCTTCAATACTTCAATTCTGATATATTTGAACTTCTCTGCAGCACTTGACATCATTGACAATCATTTCCTGGTCAGCGATCTTCTCATGGATTCCACAACACTCCCCTAGACTTCCCCTTACCTCTCTAAGATTTTCTTATCAGAATCCATCCATGACTTCTCTAGTTGTGAAAATTGATTATAACCCAAAGTTTTTTCTTTGTATTCTCCTCTTTAGTCCCTGGCTTTCCATGTGGCTTAGTGGAAAGAATCCTCCTGCAATGCAGGACATGCTAGTTCAATCCCTGGGTTGGGAAGATTCCCTGAAGAAGGGAATGGCAACCCACTCCAGTATTCTTGCCTGGGAAATCTCATTGACAGAGGTACTGGAAGGTTACGTTCCATGAGATTACAAAGTTGGACACAACTGAGCAATTAAACAACTTTAGTCCCTATTGGCATGTAATTTTTCTTTTTCTTTTTTTTTCCTTCTCTTTATTTATTTTTGGCCACTCTATGTGACAATGCAGAATCTTAGTTCCCTGACCAGGGAACAAATCCATGCTCCCTGAAGAGGAAGAACAGAATCCTAACCAGTGGACCACCAGAGAAATCCTGGCTTGTACTTCTTTATCACATGCAGGCAAGTATAGCTTTTTTGTCACTGTCCCTCACATTCCCTTCCCTAGTGTTTTCCATAACAACAACAAAAAAAAGTAAGTATATTTGTAGTGTAGCCCAAAAGTGGGATTTTAAATTTAAGATTAAAGAAATGAGGCAGTTTGAGTTCTTGACAAGATCTGGAGGTTGATCATGAGAAAAGGACACTGGAGGAGAGTACAGATATTGACTTTGACAAGGAAAACATCAGGGCACTGAGAAATGGTGTTTGCATCATTCTAAAACCATGAAAAAGGAAGACAGAACTTGAGAAGGGGAGAATTGTGAGACTGTGCCAATACTTCAATATCAACAAACTTTTTCTATAAGAGGGCAGATAGTAAGTATTCTAGAATTTGAAAGTCATATGGATTCTTTTGCAGTTACTTAACTCTCTTGTTCTAATGCAAGAGCAGTTAGAGACACTATATAAAGTGAACAAACATGACTGTTTTCCAAAACATCTTTATTTCCAAAATACTACAGAATAAATTTGGCACAAGATCTATAGCTTGCTGACCTCTAAATTAAGGGATTAACCAATAAATAAGTAGATAGAATAACAAAAGATATAGAAAGTGTTACAGTTAAATGTCATAAGCCTTCAAAAAGCCAAGAATTTTGCATGAGCACGGTGGAGTAACAATCTAGAAATAGGACAGTTATTGTTTTTTGACCTTGAAGTAGGTAGAGAATGGAAAATATAACCATCTATATTGAGAGGGCTATATGGAAAGTAACGAATGTCCAGTAGCAGTAAACACAAGAGAGAATGTCTAAACAAGAGGGTGGGGATATAGAGTAATTGTAAACCACAGGATGAACACAACTTTGTAGGGCTCTATATATTGACTCATACAAGAGGAATTTGTCATCTATTATTTATATACATATGTATATGCATTAACACACCACATTTCTTGGATACTGGTAAAAATTCAAAATGTTATATATAGGTATAATTATATACCTTATAACTTTATTTTTAAATGGATTACAATTAAGCTTCACATTCTTTGCTATTCACGATGGTAACCATAAAAAGAGCTGGCTTTGAACTTTTGTTAAGTTCCACAATGATTTATTATTCAAAATTATAGCAGAGTAAATTTTAGCTGTAAAACATGACCTTTTTAGTGTCCTATTTTCTGAAATCTAGTCCAAAGTTATTTGACTTCACACAGTTTCAATATCATAAATTGTTATCATTCTCTTCAAATCAAAATGTATTGAGCACCACTTTTTATTGTGGTGCAATATGAAAACAGCATTGAATACAAACACATGCATGTATACAAACACACACAAAGGTATATTTGATAGCACATGTTCTGGTGGGGGTCGAGGGGCTTCCCTGGTGGCTCAGATAATCTGCTTGGAATGCAGGAGACTTGGTTCCATCCCTGGGTCAAGAAGATTCCCTAGAGAAGGGAATGGCAATTCACTCCATTATTCTTGCCTGGAGAAGTCTATGGACAGAGGAGCCTGGTAGGCTACAGTCCATAGGGTTGCAAAGAGTTGGACATGATAGAGCGACTAACATGCACACATGCATGTTCTGGGGACATATTTTTGAGAAGAAAATCTCTGTCAGAACTGTCATTCAACATCATTGTTTTGGGGAATGATTTTGATGGAAATGTGACTTAAGACAATACCTCTATCTTACCCATTCTGACAGGAGACTTCTATGCTAATTGACATTTTCATTCTGTGAGATTCATCATCTTTCACAGCATCGTGTCCTCCACCTGGTGGATTCCGAAGTATGATTCGAGTACTGAATATTATTAACAATAGCTACCATGTTTCAGTACTTTTAATATGCTAGGCACTGTGCTGTCTGCTTTACAGACACTGTTTAATGTATCCCACCCAACAGTTTCATGAATTATTCTGATTTCATAGATGCAGAAACGAAGCCTCAGACAGAGCAGATGGACACATGACCAGAAAATACTGGAAACAAAATTTACACTAGAATCTGTATGGCCTCAAAACAAATATATTTTCTACTACATGGTCTCCCCTAGTTCATCAAGTTTATTAACTATTTAGTGATACATCCACCCTTTAGGCTTATGAAAAAGAAGCTGAGTTTAATGAAATTATTTAAACAATTGTTTAAGAAAATATTTTGAATAATGAAAAAATACCAATGAGATAAAAAAGAAAAGAAATATCCTACTTTATTGAAATGGCCATCTTTTGACAATTTAGTGTTTTGTCATTTCAGATGTGTATAATAAGATTTTTAATAAAATGCCATTTTATGATTATAACCTGAGGTTTTTACCATCCTGTTAGTTAGTTGTGAGCATATCATTATGTCATTAAGTTTTGTATGTCTGATAAGTTTTCAAAAAGGGCACATTATTTCATGGTCTGAATATGGTATTCATTGTTAACCAGTCTTTTAAAGTTGGATGTATTCATTATATAAAAGCATAATTTTTCTATTGTTCAAAGTGGTGTGATAAGCATGCTAGTACATACATCTCTTGTGCATCTCTATTTCTTTAGGATTGAAAGAATAATCATTTATTATTAATATTTGGTTTTAACAATTATGAATTGAGGAACTCTGTACTACCTGACATGATGCTAGGCACTAAGAATGCAGAATGGAGGACCCAGGGGAAAAAATCCATTTATTTATATGGAGAAATTTTATATATTGCAGAAAGGGTATTATAAACAAGTGGTGATGGAATTGATTATTCAAACACATATTATGTAAACAATTATTTATGTACATAAAAAGATACAATTAAAGCCTCAATTTATACCGTATCACAAAATGTGAAATGTAAAAAAAATTTTAAAAACATTGTAAGAACTATAAGCAAATACCTCAAAATTGAGGAGTAAGGAAAAATTCCTTAAATAAAATCCAAAAAGCATAAATCATAATATACCATATTGATAATTATGACTACATTAACACTTAAAACTTTTGTATATCAAAAGCCCCTACAAAGATAAATGTGAGCCAGAAACTTGGAAAAGATGTTTGGAATATAAGAACTAATATTTGTATGTGGACTATTTACATATCTCTTAAACTAGAATATAAACTCCATGAAGGCAGAAATTTTTGTCTGTTTTTTTTTACTACTAGATCTCAAGTACCCAGAACAGAGCTTGGAAAAGAATAGACACTCAATAAATATTGGTTGAATGAATAAATTCTTATACAACAACAGAAAGAGTAAACCATAACAACAGCTGATTCACAGAGAAGGAATCTTCAGTAAATAAATGTACATAAAGATTCATGAACTCATTACTTATCAAGAAAATACTCATTAAAATAAACATGCAATGTTGAACAGTTTCATTCCATTAGATTAGCAAAAATCAAATGTCTGATTATACTAATTATTGATAAAGGACTAATGAAACATAATTTCTCATCTATTGTAAGTTGGTATCAAGATTGTCACTAGGATATTAGAGAGAGATTTGACAATATCCTGTCAAGTTAAAGATACCCATAGCCAGACTATGATCTATCATTTCACCTCTATATAGAAATTAATAGGGGACTATATGAACAAATTATGGTCAATTCATATATTGAAATTCTAAGAACAGAAAAAAAAACCTTTCAAATGAAAATATTTAATATTAAAATAATAATAAGTAGAAAATGTAAAGTAAAAATGGATATGCAGTATAGCACTACTTACATAAATTTTTAAACACAAAAATGATATTTTGTGTTAATCATTGGTATGTCCTTGTGATGTAAAAAACCAGCAGTAGACAATAAGTATAAACAATGACTTAAGCATAGTGATTCCATGGGGGATTAGGAAAATGAATTCTGGATCATGGAAACATAAGTGTTTGCTACAATTATTCTGGTGTCTTCTTCATGTTAAATGTGGTTCATAAAGAAAATGAATTGAATATGAGGTAAGGCAGCTTGCACAAAAAAGGAAACAAAATAATGATGTAATATATTGGCTTTCAAAATAGAATAATATCCCTCTTTCTGTCCAATACCTATTTTTCTCATTTTCTTTTCACCTATACATACCTTCATCTCTTTCCTCATTTCTTTCTCCATTTACTGCCTCTGATGTTCACCATGTGGGCTTCATTCTCAGGTAATTCTCTCTAGGCTTCCTTGGTGGCTCAGTGGTAAAGAATCTACCTGTCAAGTGCAGGAGACACGGGTTCAATCCCTGGGTCAGGAAGATCCCCTGGAGTAGGAAATAGCAACCCACTCTAATATTCTTGTCTGAGAAATCCCATGGACAGAAAAGCCTGGCAGACTATGGTTCATGGGGTTGCAAAAAAGTCAGACATGTCTTAGTTACTAAGCAATAAACATATTCTCTCTACCTTGTGGTCTAGATGCCTCTAGTTTTCCATAGCCTATATCACCCTTGGGGGACTTCCCAGGTGGTTAAGTGGTGAAGAATCCACCTGCTAATGCAGGAGATGCAAGAGACACATGTTGGATGCCTGGGTGGGAAAGATCCCCAGGAGGAGGAATTGGGAACCTACTCTAATATTCTTGCCTGGAAGATTCCATGGACAGAGGAGCCTGGTGAGCTACAGTTCATTGGGGTTGCAAAAGAGTTGGACATGGCTGAGCACACACATAAGTATCACTCTTAATCTGAGTTCACCAGAACTCTCAGTTGAATTTGTATCATATCCTCCTCTCTGTGTACTCTGGACAGGAAGATGAGACACTCTTCTTGTTAGAATTGAGTCATTTTCCCACTTCTGGAAAGATAGCTCTTTCAAAAACAATTAGAATGATATTACCAGCAGACAGCAAGGAGATCAAACCAGTCCATCCTAAAGGAAATCAACCCTTAATATTCACTGGAAGGACTGATGCTGAAGCTGAAGCTCCAATACTTTGGCCATGTGATATGAAGAGCTGACTCATTGGAAAAGACCCTGATGGGAGTGATTGAGGGCAGGAGCAGAAGTGGGTGGCAGAGGATGAGATAGTTAGATGCCATCATGTAATCAATGGACATGAGTCTGAGCAAACTCTGAGAGACAGTGAGGGACAGGGAAACATGGCCTGCTGCAGTCCATGAAGTCTCAGAGTCGGACACAGCTGAGCAACTGAACAACAAATAGCAGAAGAGTAAAGGAGGTCTTGGTAGGTAAAAGTAGTAGCTGTAAAATTACAAAATTGTTGTAGAGAAAGAATCGAGAGAATGGAGGGATGAAAGTAGGGCATGATAGGATAAGATCTTTTTCAGTTACTAACTCTACACCCTGTTTATTTCTCAAGTAACACTTCTTAAAACCTGTGATCAGTTTATTATTGAATATGTTGCTTGTTTATTGTCCGTTTTTCCATCAACTCATCATTTCCATGATGCTGTGGGCTATGTCTGTCTCGCTCACCACCTTGTCCTATAGCTTTCAACTAGGGTTAGACTTTCAATGATTATTTGTTGAATGAGTTAATGTATAGCAGTGGTTCTCAAACAATCTGAAGACCCCTTTATGTATTTTTTTAATTGTTGAGATTCAATTGAAATTTTGTTTATGTGGATTATCTCTACCAAAATATATCACATTTGAAATTAAATCTCAAATTTAAAACATGTGTGTTTAGTAGTTCATTTAGAAATAACTATTAGAAATCCATTACATGTTAACATAAATAGAATTTTATGAATTTTGTTTTGCAAAACAAAAAAATATTTATTGAAAAAAGTGAAATTTTCATTGGAGCAAATGGATTCAGTCATTTGCAATATGTTTTGTTTGGAGTATAGAAAGATATTCTGGTGCCTTATAGCTATGGAGTTGAAAAAGTGAAGAGTATTTTAATAGCCTTTTAAGATAATTGGTGAAAAGGTACTTTGATATATACCAAATATATCATCCTGTGTATAGTAAAAAGTATACCAATCATTGTTTGGTAAAGAGTATCCTTTACTACGAATCAGAAGGCCTAAGTTATTTCCCCTTCCCTGTATGATTTGGGACAGGCTATTTATCATCCCTAAGATATAGTTTTCCCATCTATTAACTGAAAGGTTTGGTTGGTAACTAGTGGTTTTTTAACAGCCCTTCCAAAAATGTGTTTTTATTTCTTGATTTTATAATCATTCTAGAATCACAGCACATGTAATATCATGTTTTACTTAGCACTGCCTGTTAGTAAATACACACTGCCTGAAGCTCAAAATGACTATTTTGTCCTCTTGTAAGTCAAGATAACAGTGGTCTCAACTTCATAAAAATTTTGACAAATGATACATAAAATCAGAAATCTCTTATTAACTGTATTACATTAGAATACAAACACATCAGGACTTTATTTAAGACTAACTCTATATTTGCTATTATTTAATGAAATGTGCTTTGTAATTTCTTACATCATACCACCAATACAGGTAAAAATGTGCTTACCAACATAGAAAAATTATATAAAGAAATTAATCCAAGTCATTGATGAGAAAGTTAAAATAATTTCTTCAGTCTTCCCATTAGGTGGTAACTCCTGGTATTTTTCCTTGATGGTTAATTTAAAATCCCTCTGTTTTGAAATATATGTAATATTAATAAAACTTTTTTTTTAGAATAGCCTTTTTCAATCTATCCAATCTTCTATCTTCCTTCCTTTTTTCTTTCTGATCAGGTTACCTACTTATCTATCATTAGTCCTGTTTAATATTGTGGAGGATATATTCCTTGCCACCAGGAGCTAACAATATAATAGATGAGATGGTCATGAACATGTATATCTGATAGTATATGATTGTGGCAATCATTGAGGTAATGACTAAGTGCAGGGTTGGAGTAAGGAGAAAGTGACAGCAACTATGTGAACAAGTCAAAGACTTTTTTTTTTTTTATCAAATGGGAGACTTTTAAGCTGTCATTTGTAGGGCAAGAAAGATTATCCTAGGAAGGTAAGTGGAGGCAGGCCATTTGAAGCAGAGATAGAGCAGATACATAAAGCATATTGGCAGCCAATAGGCTGGTATAGTCACAGAACAGCAGGAAGTGGAATATATCTGAGGCATGGGTTCATGATAAGAGATGAGTCAAGACTAGAAGCCAGACCATAGAGGCTCTTGTATAACCTGTTAAAGCAACTGTGAATGTTTGTAGTCAGGGAAACTACATAGTCACATTCATGATTTAGAAAGATCTTATTGGAGGCAATGTTAGAATAATCTGGAAGGTGAAAAGCTTAATCTTTTCTCCCTGTTCTTCTCACTTTCAGTCACAAAATGATGAAACTAGGTGCACCTAAGAAGCTTCACTATGAACTAAGCTAGTGGAGGTGATGGAATTTCAGTTGAGCTATTTCAAATCCTAAAATATTATGCTATTAAAGGGCTGCACTCATCAGTGGCCATAGGACTGGAAAAGGTCAGTTTTCATTCCAATCCCACAGAAGGACAATGCCAAAGAATGTTCAAACTACCATACAATTGCACTCATCTCACATGTAGCAAAGTAATGTTCAAAATTCTCCAAGTCAGGCTTCAACAGTGCATGAACTGTGAACTTCCAGATGGTTCAAGCTGGATTTAGAAAAGGCAGAGGAACCAGAGATCTAATTGCCAACATCCATGGGATCATAGAAAAATCAAAACAATTCTATAAAAACATCTACTTCTGCTTTATTGGTTACACCAAAGTCTTTGACTATGTAGATCACAACAAACTGTGGAAAATTCTTAAAGTGAAGGGAATACCAGACCACCCTACCTGCCTCCTCAGAAATGTGTATATAGGTCAAGAAGCAACAGTTGGAACCAGGCATAGAACAACAGACTGGAACAAAAGTCAACAACAGTCAACTGGAACAATAACAACAACATGGAACAACAGACTCCTTACCAGATCAAGAAAGGAGTACGTAAAGGCTGTATATTGTCACCCTGCTTATTTAACTTATAAGCAGAATACACCATACAGAATTCTGGGCTGGATGAAGCACAAGTTGGAATCAAGATTGCCAGGAGAAATATCAATAACCTTAGATACGCAGATGACACCACCCTTATGACAGAAAGTGAAGAGGAACAGAAGAGCCTCTTGATGAAAGTGAAAGAGGACAGTGAAGTTTAAGCTGGCTTAAAACTCAACATTCAAAAAACGAAGATGATGGCATCTGGTCCCATCACTTTTTCACAAATATATGGGGAAACAATGGAAACAGTGACAGATTTTATTTTATTGGGCTCCAAAATCACTGCAGATGTTGACTGCAGCCTTGCAGAAATTAAAAGACTCTTGTTTCTTGGAAGAAAAGCTATAACCAACCAACCTAGGCAGCATGTTAAGCAGAGACATTACTGACCGTGATCTGTCTAGTTAAAGCTATGGTTTTTCCAGTAGTCATGGATGGATGTAAAAGTTGGACCATAAAGAAAGCTGAGTGCCAAAAAATTGATGCTTTTGAACTGTGGTGTTGGAAAAGACTCTTGAGAGTCCCTTGGACCACAAGGAGATCAAGCCAGTCAATCTAAAGGAAATCAGTCCTAAATATTCATTTGAAGGACTGATGCTGAAGCTGAAACTCCAATACTTTGGCCACCTGAGGCAAAGAACCGAGTCATTGGAAAAGACCCTGATGTTGTGAAAGATTGAAGGCAAGAGGAGAAGGGGATGACAGAAGATGAGGAAAAAATGGTTGGATGGCATCACCAACTCAGTGGACATGAGTTTGAGCAAGTTATGGGAGTTGGTAATGGACAGGGAAGCCTGACGTGCTGCTGTCCATCGAGTCAAAAAGAATAGGACATGACTGAGCAACTGAATTGAACTGAAGAAGTGTGTTTTTTTCATATGGTTAGTAGGCTGTTCAGGGATAAAGGATAGGTACAACAGGGCATTGGGCTTAAACCCCTCAGAATTGCCTGCTGGATCTTTCTTTTCCGATGTTGACTCTCCAGTTTCTGCTTAGCCCTTGGGCAACCTACTTCTCCAAAGTCTTGGCCCCATGTGTCATTTAATCCAGGGTTTCTGGAACCCTGGGGTGAGTCTGTTTAGTGATAGTTGCCAACTCCATCCAAAGCCACTTTATATATATTTGGAGGAATAAAATTTCACAGTGATTCTGGGTAACTTGTTTGTGAATAAAATGACTCTCCTCTTGCTAACTGCTTTCAAATGGTTCTTGTTTTTCTGAAGCTGTTTACCTGCATTTGGCACCACTCAACAATAAGCATTCTGTTACTCCCACAGATCATGTTATCTTTTGCAATTAAAGAAAAATAAGTTTTCAAAGGGTTTATTGTTAGAAGCTGCACACAGAACTGTTGGTGTTTGGGTTTGACAAGATGACATTTCGATTTATTTATCTAAACCCAAGGCATAGAATATTTCTTGTATGATAATTAGTTTTTGGTTTAATAAGCACTTTTAAACTCTGCACTAGACAAAAATTACTCCTACTTCTAAATGCCTTAAAACTGATTATGATTCTCTCTACTCTAATAATACAAAAAATGATGGGTAGGTTGATAGCCATGAAAGGATAGCAATTTGTTAAAATCAAAATGTTTCATTTCATATAAGTCTGAATTATGTCGTAGGTCAACTTTGTCTGCTTATTGTATGTGTGATTTTGACCAAGGTACTTGATCTCACTGAACTTCAGTTACTGTATCAGAACAGTGGGAACTAAAAATGATGCCTACTACATGGAACTGGTATGAAGATACAAGATTCAGTGAGATCATGTATGTGAAATGCCTGATATATAATAACCTCTATATATTATCTGTAGACAAAAATTAGCACTAACCATGAAAATTGTTCTTAATGTGATTTGAGAATTCTGTTTACAAATGAGTATCAGGGGCTGAATTTACCTTCTTTCCACAAAGGATAAACAAATTAGAAACATTTATGAAACAGTGTTTCTCAAGACACTGGACATTTAGTTAATGAAGGGCCAGGATCCCTGAGAGATGAGAAATAAACAAGGTGAGCCCTGCAGTTATCCTAACTGCCTACTTAGTAAGAATTCCCAGCCAACAGTGCACAGAGGGAGATTTCAGGCCGAGTCAGATTTTAAACATAAAGTTGAGTGGATTGTTTTGAGAATCTGCTAAAACTAAGGCAGCTAGTGATCATAGATCAGAATACCAGAGAGGAGAGAGCTGTCAGAGAAAACACTCAAGGGATCTGCAGACAATCTCCTTCAAGTATTTAGGAGATTATCAGTCAGAGCATGTATGTGAGGAAACTAATCCAGGCTCAGGGGAAAAAATATAAGAAAGGATAAGAGGATTCCGTTATGAAGGATGCTACCATGGGGCTAGAAATAGTGCCTGTTCCAATAAGTCAAACTTCAAAATTTCAAAACTTATAGAGCTTTTCGTTAATTACACAGATAGTGTTTGCCTCAGTAGTGAGGAATAATTAACCATAGACAACACAGTGTTAGTCCCACCTAAAAAAATCTTGCAAGCAAGATATAAAACGATTAGCTGGTTCCAAGTACTTCACTGAATCCCAGAGAAAGGCTTAATATTTATAGGAATATAAAAATAACAGCACCCACAAGATAAAATTCACAACATCTGGTATCTAATATAAAGTTACCAGACATGCAAAAGAGCAGGATAATATAAACCATTACAAGGGAAAAAGTTCATCAATCAAAATCAGCCTAAGATGAATGTAATAGAACTAACAGACAAGGACTTTAAGATACTTATTATGCTGCATTCCATATGTTCCAAAAGTTAAGTAGAGACACAGATGATTAAAAATATACTCAAACTTCTATAGATAAAAATTGCAGTGTTTAAGATAAAAATGCATTGCATGGGATTAACACAAATTTAGATGTTGCAAAAGAAAAGATCAATGGACTTGAATTCATAACAAGAGAAACTATTCAAAATAACATGAGATAAAAAATTAAAAAAACTGAATGGAAAACCAGTGAACTGTGCTTCAATTATTTTGAAGCAAGCTAATTTATGTATAATTGGAGTCCTTTAGGATTAAGGCAGGAGAGAGGTGGCAAAAACTATCTGAATAAATACTGGTGGAATTTTTTCAAAATTTGGAGAAAACATTAAATTTGAAGATTCAAGAAGTTAACTTAATGAACCCTAAGTACACAAAAAGAAGAAAAATATGACATGGGACATAAAAATGAAATTAGTCAATTTGGTCATAAAAGTAAAATTTTAGAAGCAGGTAGAAAAAAGAAAACCACATGTTACATACAGAAGAACAAAATTAAGGAAGGCAGGAGATTCTCATTAGAATCAATACAGGTATGAAAAAAGTACTTCTAATTGACCTAATGGACACATATATGGAACACTTCCATCAGCAACAGCAGAATATATATCCTTTTCAGGTATGCACAGAACATTTACCAAAAAAATTGTAAAATAGACCTTCAGTTCAGTTCAGTTGCTCAGTCGTGTCTGACTCTTTGCGACCCCATGAATCGCAGCACACCTTAGTAAATTTAAAATGACTCAAGTCAGAGAAAAATTGATATTTAGACCAAAATGGAATTAAATTCAAAATCAGTAGCAGAAAGTTCTCTGGAAAATTTTTGATATTTGAAAACTAAATAATGCATTTTTAACACAGGAGTCAAAGAAAAACTCAGAGAAATTTGAAAACATTTTGATTGAATAAAATTGAAAATACAATCTATCAAAACTTATGGTATTTAACTACAGTTGTGATAATAGACAAATTTATATTACAAAATACATCTATTAGTAAGTAAAAAAGGTGTCAAATCAATGATATCAGCTTATACTTTAAGAAGTGAAAATAATGAGTAAACAAAACTGAAACAAAGAGAAAAATTAAAATAAGCAAAACCAGAATGCAAATCAATGAAATAGAAAGCAAAATACAGAAAAGTCATTGAAACCACTGGTTATTTGAGAAACTCAATAAAATTGGTACACCTCTAGCCAGACTGACCAGAAAAAAATAATCTATCTATCTATCTATCTATCTATTGTTTACTAATATCAAGAATAGGAGCAGATTCTACAGATCTCAAAAGAAAATAAAGGAATTTTATGAACTATATTGGGCCAATAAATTTTACCACTTAGATGAAACAAAAACATTATTTAAAAGACACAAGCCACAAAAGTTTACTTAAGAACAAATAGACAATATAAATGGTCATGTTTCTATTAAGGAGACTGAATTTTTAGCTAAAAAGTTTCAACAAAGAAAAATACAAATCCAGATGACTTCCAGGGCAAATTATGCCAAACATTTAAAGACGATTAACATCAATAATATAAATTTTACAAAAACTCTCCATTTAGTTGAGGAGGAAAGAATACTTCCAAGTTCATTCTGATGGCAAAATCAGACAAACACTATATGAAAAGAAAAGCATGGATCAACATTGTTTATTAATATAGACACAAAAATTCTTCACAAAATTTTGCTAAATCAGATAAAATATATTAAAATGAATATATAATCAATATAAAGTCAATCATTTATCTAGTTCTGTATCTGAATACATGCAATGGACAATCAGAATTTGAACTAAACAATGCCATTTGTAAGAGTAGATGGATGAATGAGTGAATGTTCAATCTTTCTGACCCTTTGTGACCCCCAAGGACTATAGTACATGAGGCTCCTCTGTCCATGGGATTTTCCCAGCAAAAATACTGAACTGTGTTGTCATTTCCTCCTCCAGGGGATCTTACTGACTCAGGGATCAAACCCATGCCTCCTGCATCTCCTGCATTACAGGCAGATTCTTTACCGCTGAGCCATCAGGGAAGTGAAAGTATGGATATAGCTGACCTAAAATAAGCAAGGTTTCTGCACTGAAAACTACAAAACCTTAATGAAAGAAATTTTAAAAGACCTAAGTAAATAGAGATACATACTTTGTTTTGGGTTTAAGACTCCTTATTGATCCCCACATATTCATGTATAGATTCAATACAATATCAGTCAAAATTCTGGCAGGCTTTATGGAAGAAATCAAAAGACTTATTCTGAAGTGTATTTAGAAATGCAGAGAACCTAGAATAGTCAAAACATTTTTTTTTTCACTTGAAGAATTAACACTATATTATTCCATGAGAATATAAAACATCAGTATCAAAGGCAATGTGTACTAGTCTTAAATGTAAAAAAAAAAAAAAGATCAATAAAACAGAATAGAGATTCCACAAATAGACTGACAGATAAATTAAAAACTGATCTTTAACAAAGTTGCATAGGCAGTTCAGTGAAGAGAGAATATTATTTTCAACAAACAGTCAGGATTTTTTCTTTTTTGATATACAAAAAGCTGCAGATAATTAATGTATGGAACTTGATGAGTTTGAAACACACACTTGTGAAGCCATCACTACCTATACCATAAATATATCCATCACCCAACAAGTTTCCTTGTATTTATTATAATAATGACAATGATGATGATGGTGATAATAATGACAAGAACACAATATAAGATCTACCTTCTTGGCCTCTTAGCAAATTTTTAAGTATGCAACAATATTATTAACTATAAACACTATTATTCTGCACAGTTGGTCTCTAATATTTTAAATTTAAATTTGGATTTCAAATTTCATCTTGGTAAAACCAAAACTTTGTACTTTGGTTTTATATCTTCCTGTTTTGATTAATATTTTCTTGCTTCTTCCTTCTCCCAAGTCCTGACAATCACCATTCCACTCTTTGCTTTTCTGAGTTTGACAATTTCAGGTTCATTATATAAGTGGTATCATGTAGTATTTGTTCTTCTATGTCTGGCTTATTTCACCTTGCATAATATCCTCTAAGTTCATACATGTCGTTGTAAATGGCAGGATTTTCTGTTTGTTTTTTTTTCCCCCAAGGCTAAATATATTCTATTGTATGTAAACACTACATTTTCTTTATTCAACCATTCATCAATGTGCATTAAAGTTGCTTCCATATCCTGACTGTTGTGAGTATATTTCTGTGAACATGGGAGTGCAGATATCTCTTTGAGATCTTGGTGCTAATTCTTCCTTGAAATATTATATATACCTGGAAGTGGGATTGCTGGATCATATGGCAGTTCTGTTTTTAGTTTTTTGAGGAACCTTTACATTGTTTTCCACAGTGGCTATGCCAATTCACATTCCCACCAGTTGGCACAAGGGTTCACTTTTCTCCATAATCTCACCTGCATTTTTTTCTTTTTGTTCATAATAGCCATCTTTACAGATGTGAGTTGATCATTTGGTGATCACTGTGGTTTTGGTTTCCATTTCCCTGATGGTTAGTGATGTTGAGAACCCTTTCATATACCTATTGGCAATTTATATGTCTTCACTGGAGAAATGTTTATTCAATTTCTTTTCCCATTTTTGACCAGGTTATTTGGGTTT
Source organism: Aepyceros melampus (assembly GCA_006408695.1). Classification (NCBI taxonomy): domain Eukaryota; kingdom Metazoa; phylum Chordata; class Mammalia; order Artiodactyla; family Bovidae; genus Aepyceros; species Aepyceros melampus. The sequence continues at coordinate 14,599 of SJXQ01007091.1, read as the reverse complement.
TTTTACTATTGAGTTGTAGATGTTATGAATTTTGGATATTAACCATTTTATCATATATGTGGGCTTCCCAGGTGGCTCAGTGGTAAAGAATATGCCTATTGATGCAGGAGACGAAGGAGATGCAGGTTTGATCTGTGGACTGGGAAGATCCCCTGGAGAAGGAAATGGCAACCTTTTTCAGTATTCTTGCCTGGAAAATCCCATGGACAGAGGAGCCTGGCAGGCTACAGTCCATGGGGTCACAAAGAATCAGACATGACAAGGATGCATGCACATTATATATGTGCCTTGAAAATTTTGCTTTTAAAACCATTGGATATCCATGTGCAAAAAAATAACTTTTATAGTTCATTAACAAAAAAACCTTAAAAAAAGTGTTATAAGCCTCAATGGAAAACTTGAAACTATAAGTTATCTGCAAAAAATTATAGCAGAAAATTTTTGCTAGCTGAGATTGATCAATACAAATTTTTTCAATACAAAAAAGGTACAACCCATTGATTTAAAAAATTGATAAATTTGAATTCATTGAATTAAGATTTTCTCTTTGAAATGGACTTGAGAGAAAACACAAGCCACAGACTGAGATAAAATATTTGAAAACCACATATGTGATAAAGCACTTGTACTTTCATTTTATAACAATCTTTCTATGTAATAAACACCCAAATAAAAATGGGCAAAAGTTTTGAGCAAACACTTGCTCACAAAAGACATTCAGATGGAAAATCACAGGAATAGTCACTCAACATAAACAGTTATTGAAAGTGAAAGCAAAAGTTGCTCAGTCATGTCTGAATCTTTGCGACCCATGGACTATACAGTCCATGGAATTCTCCAGGCCAGAATACTGGAGCCTTTGCTTTTTCCAGGGGATCTTCTCAACCCAGGGACTGAACCCCGGTCTCCCATATTAGAGGTGGATTCTTTATCAGCTGAGCCACACAAATCAAAGCCACAATGACAAACTACTTTACACCTATTGAAATGTCTAACATTTTTTATTTATCATAACAAGTGCTGTCAAGGATGTAGAGCACTGAAAATTTCATAGAAGCCTGGTGAGAATGCAAAGTCTTTCAATTTGGAAAAAAATTTGGCAGTTTATTTTTCAAAAGCTAAACAAACATACAACTTTCTTTTGAATCAGCCATCCTAACCCTAGTCATTTTTTCAAACAGAAATAAATCATTGGTCAATAAAATGAAATTGTACACAAACACCAAAAAAAAAAAACAAAAAAAACTGGAAACAACTCAAGCATCCATCAGAATGTGTGTGATAAGCATAGCTATATCCATACAGTGGAATACTACTCTATCATAAAAACAAATGAACTTTTGATACACACTGTTCACAGATTGATTATCAAATCATTTTGTTGAGACAAATATAAAAGAAGTACATACTAAATGATTCCATTTATATAAAACTTTAAAAATATATGAACTAATGGAAAATGAGGATGCTGGAAGCAGCACAAAGGAGAGGTTACAAAAGGAAACTTCTACATGTGATGAATATGTTTGCTTTTTTTAAAATTAATTTTTATTTTTTAGTTTGTTTTTCTTTACAGTACTGTATTCATTTTGCTATACATTGACATGAATCAGCCACGAGTGTACATGAACTCCCAATCCCATAGTTATGGCTTCATGGGTCTTGTATACCTATGGCAAAACTAAACAAATGCTATCCTTTGTGTAGTTTATTTTATTTCAATTTTACCTCAACATTTCAAAAATAATTTTAATGATATTCTCTGCAGACAATACAAAAACAACTTTGGAAACAAATTAATCCTTTTTTGGGGGTTGTTGAGGGTATTTTATCAGTGGCTTTATTAAGAAATACTATAGTGTGGAGGTGATAGCAAAAATAAGAGCAGCTATCACTCAGGTTGGGCTTACCTCATAGCTCAGTTGGTAAAGAATCCGCCTGCAATGCAGGAGACCCCAGTTCAATTCCTGGGTCAGGAAGATCTGTTGGAGAAGGGATAGGCTACCCACTCCAATATTCTTAGGCTTCCCTTGTGGCTCAGCTGGTAAGAGTCCACCTGCAATGCAGGAGACCTTGGTTCTATCCCTGGGTTGGGAAGATCTTTTGGAGAAGGGAAAGGCTACCCACTTCAGTGTTCTGGCCTGGAGAATTCCATGGACTGTATATTCCATGAGGTTGCAAAGAGTTGGACATGACTGAGCAACTTTCACTGATCACTCAGGTTTATTCTTTTATTAGAATTGTTTGTAAACAATGTTCTTCTTTACTGCCTACATCAGAAGTAAACCACTTCCTCTGCCCCATCTTGGTAGGCCACTGCTTCATCTTCAGGTTTCTTAGACCCAATTAAGTAATAAGGATTAAGATCTAAGAAATAGATCTAATTAATGTTGAGTTTGTAGCCTCCCTGGGCTTCCCTGGTAGCTTGGTTGGTAAAAAAATCTGCCTGCAATGCAGGAGACCTGGATTTGATCCCTGGTTCAGGAAAATTCCCTGGAGAGGGGAATGACAATCTACTCCAGTATTCTTGTCTGGCTCAGAGGTTAAAGTGTCTGCCTCCAATGCGGGAGACCCGGGTTCGATCCCTGGGTCGGGAAGATCCTCTGGAGAAGGAAATGGCAATCCACTCCAGTATTCTTGCCTGGAGAATCCCATGGATGGAGAAGCCTAGTACGTTACAGTCCATGGGGTCACAAAGAGTCGTACACGACTGAGCGACTTCACCTTCACCTTCACCATTCTTGTCTGGAGAATTCCATAGAGACAACATGGGGTCACAAAGAGTTGGACATGACTAAGCGACTAACACACTTTGTGGCCTCCAGACATCATTAGTTTAGTACCTGGGCATGCTGTCAGTGGGGCTTACCTGGTGGCTCAGATGGTAAAGAATCTGCCTGCAATGCGGGAGACCTGGGTTTGATCCTTGGGTTGGAAAGATCCCCTGGAGGAGGGCACAACAACTCACTCCAGTATTATTGCTTGGAGAATCCCCATGGACAGAGGAGCCTGGTGGGCCCCAGTTCGTGGGTCACAAACAGTCGGACATGACTAAGGACAGGAGGGCCTGTCAGTGACCTTCAGGAGATAGAGATTTTGGGTCTTTCTGAGGACTTCATTTGCTTACAATACAGGATGATGTGTAATAAATACCACTATGAGGTATTTGGCCTGGAGGAAATCTCTTTTTCTGACTTAGTTGATGGCAGTGCCATGCCAACCACATCACAGCTCTCTATATTTGGGTCCACCCATCCACACATGGGAAAATGCCAAGCTCTTTTCCTCTCCTTTGTTATGGGTTAAAGTTTTAAGCAGGGAAATTTTCTTCAGTTCTCAGTCCTTACCCAACCCTTATCGCTAATGTCTGCTTGTCTGTGAACCTGTAAATTGGGCTCCATTTCCTCCCTTTTCACACACCACCTTTACCCTTCTTTCTCTCCCTTCACAGCATCAGAGACCGCACTTGCATGCCCCACTTTTTTTCGCATCATTGGTTTTATTTGAATCATTAACATGAGTGTGCCTTTATTGGTGCAAGATCTGTTCCCTATGCCATTGACCACTTCTCCACAGCCTCCACCTGATGCAAAGAACTGACTCATTTGAAAAGACCTTGATGCTGGGAAAGATTGAAGGCGGGAGGAGAAGGGGGTGACAGGATGAGATGGTTGGATGGCATCACCGACTCAATGGACATGAGTTTGAGTAAACTCCGGGAGTTGGTGATGGACAGGGAGGCCTGGCATGCTGCAGTCCATGGGGTCGCAAAGAGTCAAATACGACTGAGAAACTGAACTGGACTGAACTGTGCCTTGCCAGGCATAGGGCATTACAGTGTCCTCTTTTCCTGGTCTGCCAATTTCTATTTCCATGTCTTATTCTACCTGAGGTAATAGATGAAAATGGTTAGCCTTATTGCTGTCTTACATTTTTCTGAAAGAGTGGTAACTGTTTAACTATATTCTTTTCTTAAAGTCTCTTGAGGCAGTACTTTTCTCATTGCATATTCTGTACCAGGTAGAAAAACAGGATGAGCCCAGAATGGCATTGGTTCATGGAGAAAGGACAGGGACTGAGTGGGAAGTGGGGCTTGCATGAGGAGTGCTAGCTGAGGAGAGGATTTGGTCCAGGCAAGAACAGGTAGAAGTTGTGAGTGGGATCTATTGGGAAGAGGAAGACTTCCAGTGGGATCATGTCATACAGTTAACAACTCTGGACCTGAGTTCACAGGTGGTATTTGTCATTCACTGTTCTTCAACTATTCTAGCTTCTGGTGGTTTCCTGGTTACCTTAGCTGCACTGAAGCCAACAGTGGCCTACACCAGGCCTACTTGCCCTCCCTTTCATCTTCTCCTCAGGACAATGAGGTGCCAAAAATCTTCAGATTTGTTTGTTCAGTAGAGTTCTCCCCTAGTCTAAAATAGCTGTGAGGTGGCTAAAGCATATGAAAGCACTGCTTCTGACAACATCATGAGAGAAAGTGGTGTCATGAGGCCAAGATATTTTGATTGGAGAGAGGAGGCTTTTATTTAGCAACACCTAAAGACATTTTCCCACCTGACCTGCCACCTCTTCTCATTTTCCCAGATTTATTTCTAGTGGTATACATGGCAAACAAATGTTCCCCTCCAATCCATTTCCCATGGCTATCCCATTCATGAAGTCTCTCACTGTTAACCATTACCTAGTATTTCAGATGTCTTTAAATGAAGATGGCCACATCTTCATCCCATTTCCTTCCAACAAGTTTTCCTTAAGTTTTCACTTTTTGGATATTTCTTATTCCTCCTCCTTTGTCCAATGTCTATTTAGCTTCCTTTATTTTTTCTGTTAGAATTAAAAACTATTAGTAGAATCAACAACATGGATAAATCCCAAAATAATTATGCTGAGTGAAAGAAGGTATACAATAAAGAGTGAATACTGTATGACTATTTATATAAAATCATAGAAAATGCAAACTAATCTATATTGTCTAAAACAGATCAGTGGTTGCCTTGGAGCAGAGGTTTTGGGATGGATGGGTTGGGAGGGATTACAAAGATGACTAAAATTTGAGTGGATATGTTTACTTTATTGATTATGGTGATGTTTTCAAAGGTGTATTTATATATCAAATCACAATTTGCACATTTTAAGTATGTTCATTTTATTGTGTGTCAATTACTCTTCAATAAAGTTGTTATTAAAAGTCAACAAGGAATTTAATTAGCACCCCTTATATAGAATGACTCTCAGGGACCTTTTAAAATATCATTTTAATCAGTATGTTGGTGAAAATTAATAAACAAAAAATTGAGAAAATGTAGCAATTTTCTTTAAACTTTATTTTTTTTTAGTTTTTTAGGATAGATTTATTTCAGTTGTCTTGTTTTAAATTTATTTTTTTATTTTTTAAAATTACTGTTGGTGAGAATGCAAACTAGTACAGCCACTATGGAAAACTGTGGAGATTCCTTAAAAAATTGCAAATAGAACTGCCTTATGACCCAGGAATCCCACTGCTGGGCATGCACACCGAGGAAACCAGAATCGAAAGAGACACGTGTACCCCAATGTTCATTGCAGCACTGTTTATAATAGCCAGGACATGGAAACAACCTAGATGTCCATCAGCAGATGAATGGATAAGAAAGCTGTGGTACATATACACAATGGAGTATTACTCAGCCATTAAAAAGAATACATTTGAATCAGTTCTAATGAGGTGGATGAAACTAGAGCTGATTATACAGAGTGAAGTAAGCCAGAAAGAAAAACACCAATACAGTATACTAACACATGTGTATGGCATTTAGAAAGATGGTAATGATAAACCTGTATGCGAGACAACAAAAGAGACACATATGTATAGAACGGACTTTTGGACTCTGTGGGAAAGAGAGAGGGAGGGATGATTTGGGAGAATGACATTGAAACATGTATATTATCATGTAAGAAATGAATCGCCAGTGTGTGATCAATGCAGGATACAGGATGCTTGGGGCTGGTGCATAGGGAAGATCCAGAGAGATGATATGGGGTGGGAGGTGCAAGGGGGGTTCAGGATTGGGAACTCATGTACACCCATGGCTGATTCATGTCAATGTATGGCAAAACCAATACAGTATTGTAAAGCAAAATAAAGTAAAAATAAAAATTAAAAAAATATATATTTATTTATTTTAATTGTAGGTTAATTACTTTACAATATTGTAGTGGTTTTTGCCATAAATTGATATGAATCAGCCATGGGTGTACATGTGTTCCCCATTCTGAACTCCCCTCCCACCTCTCTCCTCATCTCATCTCTCAGGGTCATCCCAGTGCACCAGCCCTGAGTACCCTGTCTCATGCATAGAACCTGGACTGGCGATCTATTTCACATATGATAATGTACATGTTTCAATCTATTCTCTCAAATCATCCCAACCTCCCCTTCTCCCACTGAGTCCAAAAGTCTGTTCTTTAAACTCTGTAAATGCATTTTTCTAAATTATCCTCAAGTTGGTTGACCAGATTTTTAAAATCACTGTTTTTGCATCTCTGACTTCATTCTCTTAAAAAGGAGAAATTATTCCATGTCAATGAAGTGATTTTTCTTGCAGGACAAGTACACACTGATTTAGGCTTAAATTTCTGTTAATTGCTTACTCTTTGGTCAGACATTATATATTATTGCTTGATTGCAAGAAAGAAAAATCAAGTGAACATCTTAAAAAGTTTAATGGTAATTAAATATAAAATAACTAAAAACCATCCCCACCTTGACACCAAGCACAGTGTTATACTCACCCCTACCTTATTTTGCCAATTGGATTCCTAGGAATATTTGTCTTTAGTTCACTTACTGCATTTATTTATCTCATATTTATTTAATGTCTCCTATGACAAAAGCATGCTGGTGAACACCAAACATCCTAACTTCTAATTTTATCTTTACCACTCTGGTAGGAAAACTATTTCCCAAATTGCCTAAATCTCAATCCCTAGAATGTAGGAGTATGTTATCTAACATGGGGGAAAAAGAAGACTTTGCAGATGGAATTAGAGAACTTGAGATGGAGAGATTATCCTGGATTATCCAGGTGGATCGAGTCAAATTATATGAAACTTTAAAAATAGAGAGCCTTTTCTCTCTGTGGTCAGAAGAAGACGTGTTACAGAATAATGGTGAGAGAAGTGCAATGTTGCTGGCTTTGATGATGGAGAAAGGATTCCTTGAGCTAAAGAATGGGGACAGCCTTTTGGATAACCTGTCAATATTTCCTTTTAGTCCAGAGACCCATTTTGAACTTCTGACCTGCAGAATTGTAAAGATAAGAAATTTATATTATTAAAGCCATGCTCTATGACTCAGGGAACTCAAACTAGGGCTCTGTATCAACCTAGAGTGATGGGAAGGGGAAGGAGATGGGAGGGAGGTTCTAGAGGGAGGGGATATATGTATACCTACGGCTGATTCATGTTGATATTTGACAGAAAACAACAAAATTCTGTAAGGCAATTGTTTTTCAATTAAAAAGATAAATGAATTAAAAAAAAAAAACAGTGCTTGTGATTATTCATTCTTAGCGATAAGGAACAAATTTAATCATATTTCCACTTACAGATGCTATGACCATGGACAAATCAAGGGAATAACCATGTCTGTGCGACCTGTTTCAAACATTTGTTGAAAGGATTTTGTACTAAATTTACCAAACATTGCCAGTAAACTGACCTCCAAAGTGTATTGTAAAAAAGTGTAAGCCTTCCAAGAAGGGAAGCTGCTGCTAAGTCGCTTCAGTCGTGTCCAACTCTGTGCGACCCCATAGACGGCAGCCCACCAGGCTCCCCCGTCCCTGGGATTCTCCAGGCAAGAACAATGGAGTGGGTTGTCATTTCCTTCTCCAATGCATAAAAGTGAAAATTGAAAGTGAAATCTCTCAGTCGTGTCTGACTCTTAGCAACCCTATGGACTGCAGCCTACCAGGCTCCTCCATTCATGGGATTTTCCAGGCAAGAGTACTGGAGTGGGGTGCCATTGCCTTCTCCGAGAAGGGAAGCTGGTAACTACTAATTATAATTGGATAAGGAAAGAGAATAGATTGACAAGAGTGGAATGTGTCTTTATTTTTTCTTTCCAGTGAAATATTCTGTTTTTGAATGTTATTCTGAGATTGTGGTATATAGCTCAGAGATAGATTATAAATCTCTGGAAACAAAAATTCAATGCTAGAACAACCTTAATAATAGCAATATGAGAGCACTTTCATTATTGATTATTTTTTCATATTAATAATGGCAGGAGTCTGTTGCTATTACACTCAATTGTAGCAATTGTGTTAAATAAAAGTGGCAAATTGGGCAAAATATGATTCAAATAGTGAATCAACATTTCAAAATTTAACTTTGTGACCAGAAAGCTGAAGTAATGCTTCTTCTCCTGGATTTTCTTTTTTCTTATCAATGAGTGCTCAGGTGCTCAGCCTGAAGGAGTACTTCAAGGCTGTATGTTGTCACCCTGATTACTTAACTTATATGCAGAGTACATCATGAGACATGCTGGACTGGAAGAAACACAAGCTGGAAACAAGATTGCCGGGAGAAATATCAATAACCTAAGATATGCAGATGACACCACCCTTATGGCAGAAAGTGAAGAGGAACTAAAAAGCCTCTTGATAAAAGTGAAAGAGGAGGAGGAGAGTGAAAACTGCAGCCTACCAGGCTCCTCCATTCATGGGATTTTCCAGGCAAGAGTACTGGAGTGGGGTGCCATTGCCTTCTCCGAGAAGGGAAGCTGGTAACTACTAATTATAATTGGATAAGGAAAGAGAATAGATTGACAAGAGTGGAATGTGTCTTTATTTTTTCTTTCCAGTGAAATATTCTGTTTTTGAATGTTATTCTGAGATTGTGGTATATAGCTCAGAGATAGATTATAAATCTCTGGAAACAAAAATTCAATGCTAGAACAACCTTAATAATAGCAATATGAGAGCACTTTCATTATTGATTATTTTTTCATATTAATAATGGCAGGAGTCTGTTGCTATTACACTCAATTGTAGCAATTGTGTTAAATAAAAGTGGCAAATTGGGCAAAATATGATTCAAATAGTGAATCAACATTTCAAAATTTAACTTTGTGACCAGAAAGCTGAAGTAATGCTTCTTCTCCTGGATTTTCTTTTTTCTTATCAATGAGTGCTCAGGTGCTCAGCCTGAAGGAGTACTTCAAGGCTGTATGTTGTCACCCTGATTACTTAACTTATATGCAGAGTACATCATGAGACATGCTGGACTGGAAGAAACACAAGCTGGAAACAAGATTGCCGGGAGAAATATCAATAACCTAAGATATGCAGATGACACCACCCTTATGGCAGAAAGTGAAGAGGAACTAAAAAGCCTCTTGATAAAAGTGAAAGAGGAGGAGGAGAGTGAAAAAGTTGGCTTAAAGCTCACATTCAGAAAGCAAAGATCATGGCATCCAGTCTCATCACTTCATGGGAAAAAGATGGGGAAACAGTGGAAACAATGTCAGACTTTATTTTGTGGGGCTCCAAAATCACTGTGGATGCTGATTGCAGCCATGAAATTAAAAGACAGTTACTCCTTGTAAGGAAAGTTATGACCAACCTAGATAACATATTGAAAAGCAGAGACATTGCCAACAAAGGTCTGTCTAGTCAAGGCTATGGTTTTTCCAGTAGTCATGTATGGATGGGGACTCCCTGGTGGCTCAGAGGTTAAAGCATCTGCCTCCAATGTGGGAGACCCGGGTTTGATCCCTGGGTCGGGAAGATCCCCTGGAGAAGGAAATGGCAACCCACTCCAGTATTCTTGCTTGGAGAATCTCATGGACTGAGGAGCCTGGTGGGCTGCAGTCCATGGGGTCACAAAGAGTCAGACATGACTGAGTGACTTTACTTACTTACTTACATGTATGGATGTGATAGTTGGACTGTAAAGAAAGCTGAGCGCCAAAGAATTGATGCTTATGAACTGTGGTGTTGGAGAAGACTCTTGAGAGTCCCTTGGACTGCAAGGAGATCCAACCAGTCCATTCTGAAGGAGATCAACCCTGGGATTTCTTTGGAAGGAATGATGCTAAAACTGAAGCTCCAGTACTTTGGCCACCTAATGCGAAGGGCTGACTCATTGGAAAAGACTCTGATGCTGGGAGGGTTTGGGGGCAGGAGGAGAAGGGGACAACAGAGGATGAGATGGCTGGATGGCATCACTGATTCAATGGACGTGAGTCTGAGTGAACTCCTGGAGTTGGTGATGGACAGGGAGGCCTGGCGTGCTGCAATTCATGGAGTCGCAGAGTTGGACATGACTGAGTGACTGAACTGAACTGAACTGCAATATTGGTCTTCCCAGGTGGCACTAGAGGTAAAGAACCTGCCTGCCAATCCAAGAGTTGCTGGTTCTATCTTCATGTTGGGAAGATCCCCAGGAGAAGGGAATGGCTACCCACTCCAGAATTCTTGGCTGGAGAATCCCATGGACAGAGCATGCATGCAATCACAATATTTGGGCTTCCCATGTGCTATTGGTAAAGAACCCACTTGCCAGTGCAGGATATGTAAGAGACATGGGTTTGATCTCTGGGTCAGGAAGATCCCCTGGAGGAGGGCATGGCAACCAACTCTAGTATTATTATTATTTTTAATTTATTTTAATTGGAGGCTAATTGCTTTAGAATCCCCATGGAAAGAGGAGCCTGGTGGGGTACATTCCATAGGGTACAACAAGTTGGATACTACTGAAGCAACTTAGCACAACTGCAATGTTTTATTAAAATAGTGATGCCATGTATTAGCATCAAGGAAACCTGAGAGTACTTTGGCATTGTATGAAATCATTATTCCAATAGGTGTAATAGTATAGTAAAACAAACTCTGAGTTCAGGGATAAAATTTCAGTTCAAGCCTCAAAAGCATTCACTAAATGTATCTATAAATCATTTAAACTTTTTGAGCCTCAGTGTCTTCTTCTGTAAATGGCTGCAATTCTACTTCTCCACCAGAAGAAGTTACTACGTAGTTACTAACAATTACTATGTAGCTCAAAATTAAGTAATAAATGCAAAATAACATGCAAGTGATATGTCTTTGCTGTATTGAAACCAGGTTTCAGGACTGTGGCAAAGTAAGACATATACAAAATACATTAATAGACTTAGTACTAGAGCTTAATTTCATTCTCTTAAAATGTAACAGTCTTAGGAATTTTGAAAAGTTCCAAATTCCACTAGAATTAATGTTTATACATGCAGTATTGAAATTTTAGAAAAACTCATGTTCCTATGACTTTCAAATAACTTCACATGAGGTCAATTTTCAGTCATCAATTTCTAACTGAAGTAGTTTGATTTGATATGTCTACCCTCTTAAAAAAATCTTTTAAGGAAGCCCTTGAGGCATGATGGAGTGCTTTTAACAATGTGCTTCAACATCACCAGTTGGTCACATATGGATATTAAGGACATTTATAATAGCACAATGTTGTCACATTCTAGAGTCATATACTAGCTTCTAATTACAAGTCTGTTTCAAATAACCTTGGTTTTCAGTGAATTACATTATCTTTTTTTATTTCAATTACAGAAAACAGTTTTTAAAAACTTGGTAATGACATTTGCACATTGTTGGTTTTCAGAAGAACCTTAAGCAATTTGACCTTCTCAATGTGCAAATGTAGAGATGAAGAATGATTTGTATATACCTCTGAAACTCTCAATATTTGAACAGGCTTCCCTTGTTTTCAAACAGTAAATTTAGATTAAGTAAATGATTTAATTGGACTGGTTATGCTTCAAGTCAGATGATATAGAAGTATATAAGTAGCAGATTTAGCTATAGATCTATAATTTTCCTCACATGAAGTAAATTATAACCATTCTTATGACTGCTTCCAGTTGACTTTTATCCTAGTAAAAGAAAAACCAATGGAGCAATGCCTTTAATTGCCTTAACTCAGTTACCTAGGAGACTTTATTCTAGACAGAGCCCAAATGAGAAGGTTGTAATTTTTACACTGTTCAAATTTGAAACATTTCCAAGTAAAGTTGCTTTCTTTTCATTTCAGAAGAACCACCGGGAAGCAAATGGATCATTTTTCTTTTGAACAGGGAAGTGGTAGTTGAGCACTTAAAGAGGAGGAAATTTGAAAGTGTCACAATGTGTTATTATCTGCATAAGAGTCTGCATTAGAATCACCAGGAAAGCATTTTCTTAAAAAAGAAATCATTCCAATAATTAAAATGAAGGGTGATAATAATGCAAATGGAAATTCTCTTTCATATCCTCTGCCAAGCTCCCACCATAATAAATTTATATTCCCAGGTGGCACAACTGGTAAAGAATCTGCCTGCAGTACACAAGATGCAGGAGACGTGGGTTCAATCCCTGTGTCAGAAGATTCCCCTGAAGGAGGGCAAGGCAACCCACTCTAGTATTCTTGCTTGGAGAATCTCATGGACAGAAGAGCCTGGTGGGCTACATTCCATGGGGTCGCAAAAAGGTGGGCACTACTGAAGTGACTGAGCACATATGCACACACATACATGTATCTATGGCAGTGGATTATTTAAATTTTAATGAAATATAATTGTGTTCAGATTTTCTAAGGACATTCGTCACTGCCTATCAAATATTATTAACAGTATTTCTCTTAAAGATAACATTTAAGTATCCTGGCAGTAAATACAGCATATATAATGTAGTCCAAGTATTTCCCTGTTTCCTATAAAAAAAAATGTTGGTAGGTTACAGCTGGATTACAAAACTTCCTAAGCAATTTTCTTGCATGGCTAACATATAATGATTCTCCCATATCCACACACAAAATACAGAGATAAAATGTGTTATTTATTTCTCCATGCTAAGAGCTCAGAGATCATTCTTGTTGGATTTCAGTTCTGTCTGTCCATCAGAATAGTTACAGTGTGTTGCACTTTCTTCTCTGTCTCTGTCTCCAAGATGCCTATCAAATATTATTAACAGTATTTCTCTTAAAGATAACATTTAAGTATCCTGGCAGTAAATACAGCATATATAATGTAGTCCAAGTATTTCCCTGTTTCCTATAAAAAAAAATGTTGGTAGGTTACAGCTGGATTACAAAACTTTCCTAAGCAATTTTCTTGCATGGCTAACATATAATGATTCTCCCATATCCACACACAAAATACAGAGATAAAATGTGTTATTTATTTCTCCATGCTAAGAGCTCAGAGATCATTCTTGTTGGATTTCAGTTCTGTCTGTCCATCAGAATAGTTACAGTGTGTTGCACTTTCTTCTCTGTCTCTGTCTCCAAGCATCTTTCTCTCCCTCTGCCTGACCCTCTCTGTTTCTCGCTCCATTCTGAAATACACATTAGAAATTCATTACATTATATTTTATATTTGCACAAATAAAATCATATGTTGCTATATAGAATCTAAACATTTTGTGAACAAAGCTCACAAAATACCACAGATTTTATAGTTGAGTCTGCATACTAAGGCAGTACTTACACTTGCCTTGAACTGAAGATGAAAATTTGACATACAGAATTTTCTATACACAAATTATATATTTTGTTAACATAGAAAGCTCTTCAATAAGACTGCTTGCCAGCAGGTGTATGTTTTTCATAGCATGGTTCTTTCCCTAAGCCCAAATCTAATAGCTGTTTATGGCGAAGTGTCCACTTTCAAAGTGCCTGAATAGTTAAATTTCAGTAGTGCTTGTCAGTCCACAAATGAAGCTGATGTATCCACAATTACTTTTCTTTCTATCAGCAGCAGAAATATCTGTGACCACTTGGGTTCACTTATTAGAAAACTCTCCTGCTGCTAGAGAAAGGGACAAATAGGGATAAAGGGAACCACTCACAGAAATAAATTGTCATGACATGTTTGGTGCAGGGCCCTTCAAGAATCAGGTGACAAAGACTGGAGTTATCAGTAGGGAGCTTAATTAACTGGAACTCACCAAGATTTCATCTTTTCTCTTTAGACTGATTGGCAGCTGCTAACTGGGTTTAAGGTCCCAGAATCAGAATTTCGAATTATGCCAGGAGCTCCCAAGCTTGGGACAGAAAGTCATAGTCTCTTGTAGAAGAGGAAATGGGAAATACAGACTATAGAGCAATGAATTGAAAGTAAATACATTATTAATAACCCTAAAGAAGGAATTATGTTATTTTATGAATCACGGTTTGACCCATATTTGTATCTGCATTATGTATAGAGAGTTGATTTTTGTTATTTTTATGCGGGTATATTTTTTTGCTGTTTCTTTTTTTCCTTAAGGGGTGACTTTTGTTTTGTTGTTGTTTTTTTTTTTTCCCTAAGGGATACATTTCAAAGCTTGAGCTAATGAAGCTCTACCACAATACTGAGAACATGCTTATTTCACAAAGCACTATGATCCTGATCAAGTGTCACACTCTATAAACAGAAAAATGGGCTCCAAGGAAACATACTTGTCCTGGAAGAAATGTGACTTCCCAGTCTGCAGTACCAGAATTCAAATTAGTATTTTGTGTAATATAGAGACAATAACTGAAACCTATTAGAAAATTGTGAGAGAAATGGGAATACCAGACCACCTGACCTGCCTCTTGAGAAATT